>OY987209.1:23684186-23780833 GCA_963920795.1 Eutolmus rufibarbis | reverse complement strand
TAAAATTTAAAATTAAAATTAAAATTAAAATTAAAATTAAAATTAAAATTAAAATTAAAATTAAAATTAAAATTAAAATTAAAATTAAAATTAAAATTAAAATTAAATTAAAATTAAAATTAAAATTAAAATTAAAATTAAAATTAAAAATTAAAATTAAAATTAAAAATTAAAATTAAAATTAAAATTAAAATTAAAATTAAAATTAAAATTAAAATTAAAATTAAAATTAAAATTAAAATTAAAATTAAAATTAAAATTAAAATTAAAATTAAAAAATTAAAATTAAAATTAAAAATTAAAATTAAAATTAAAATTAAAATTAAAATTAAAATTAAAATTAAAATTAAAATTAAAATTAAAATTAAAATTAAAATTAAAATTAAAATTAAAATTAAAATTAAAATAAAATAAAATTAAAATTAAAATTAAATTAAAATTAAAATTAAAATTAAAATTAAAATTAAAATTAAAATTAAAATTAAAATTAAAATTAAAATTTAAAATTAAAATTAAATTAAAATTAAAATTAAAATTAAAATTAAAATTAAAATTAAAATTAAAATTAAAATTAAAATTAAAATTAAAATTAAAATTAAAATTAAAATTAAAATTAAAATTGAAAATTGGATTAAATTGAAAATTGAAATTGAAATTGAAATTGAAAATTGAAATTGAAATTAAAATTGAAATTGAAAATTGAAATTGAAATTGAAATTGAAATTGAAATTGAAATTGAAATTGAAATTGAAATTGAAATTGAAATTGAAATTGAAATTGAAATTGAAAATTGAAATTGAAATTGAAATTGAAATTGAAATTGAAATTGAAAATTGAAATTGAAATTGAAAATTGAAATTGAAATTGAAATTGAAATTGAATTGAAAATTGAAATTGAAATTGAAATTGAAATTGAAATTGAAATTGAAATTGAAATTGAAATTGAAATTGAAATTGAAATTGAAATTGAAATTGAAATTGAAATTGAAATTGAAATTGAAATTGAAATTGAAATTGAAATTGAAATTGAAATTGAAATTGAAATTGAAATTGAAATTGAAATTGAAAATTGAAATTGAAATTGAAATTGAAAATTGAAATTGAAATTGAAATTGAAATTGAAATTGAAATTGAAATTGAAATTGAAATTGAAATTGAAATTGAAATTGAAATTGAAATTGAAATTGAAATTGAAATTGAAATTGAAATTGAAATTGAAATTGAAATTGAAATTGAAATTGAAATTGAAATTGAAATTGAAATTGAAATTGAAATTGAAATTGAAATTGAAATTGAAATTGAAATTGAAATTGAAATTGAAATTGAAATTGAAATTGAAATTGAAATTGAAATTGAAATTGAAATTGAAATTGAAATTGAAATTGAAAATTGAAATTGAAATTGAAATTGAAATTGAAATTGAAATTGAAATTGAAATTGAAATTGAAATTGAAATTGAAATTGAAATTGAAATTGAAATTGAAATTGAAATTGAAATTGAAATTGAAAATTGAAATTGAAATTGAAATTGAAATTGAAAATTGAAATTGAAAATTGAAATTGAAATTGAAATTGAAATTGAAATTGAAATTGAAATTGAAATTGAAATTGAAATTGAAATTGAAATTGAATTGAAATTGAAATTGAAATTGAAATTGAAATTGAAATTGAAAATTGAAATTGAAATTGAAATTGAAAATTGAAATTGAAATTGAAATTGAAATTGAAATTGAAATTGAAATTGAAATTGAAATTGAAATTGAAATTGAAAATTGAAATTGAAATTGAAATTGAAATTGAAATTGAAATTGAAATTGAAATTGAAATTGAAATTGAAAATGAAATTGAAATTGGAAATTGAAATTGAAATTGAAATTGAAAATTGAAATTGAAATTGAAATTGAAATTGAAATTGAAATTGAAATTGAAATTGAAAATTGAAATTGAAATTGAAATTGAAATTGAAATTGAAATTTGAAATTGAAATTGAAATTGAAATTGAAAATTGAAATTGAAATTGAAATTGAAATTGAAATTGAAATTGAAATTGAAATTGAAATTGAAATTGAAATTGAAATTGAAATTGAAATTGAAATTGAAATTGAAATTGAAATTGAAATTGAAATTGAAATTGAAATTGAAATTGAAATTGAAATTGAAATTGAAATTGAAATTGAAAAATTGAAATTGAAATTGAAAATTGAAAATTGAAATTGAAATTGAAATTGAAATTGAAATTGAAATTGAAATTGAAAATTGAAATTGAAATTGAAATTGAAATTGAAATTGAAAATTGAAATTGAAATTGAAATTGAAATTGAAATTGAAATTGAAATTGAAATTGAAATTTGAAATTGAAATTGAAATTGAAATTGAATTGAAATTGAAATTGAAATTGAAATTGAAATTGAAATTGAAATTGAAATTGAAATTGAAATTGAAATTGAAATTGAAATTGAAATTGAAATTGAAATTGAAATTGAAATTGAAATTGAAATTGAAATTGAAATTGAAATTGAAATTGAAATTGAAATTGAAATTGAAATTTGAAATTGAAATTGAAAATTGAAATTGAAATTGAAATTGAAAATTGAAATTGAAATTGAAATTGAAATTGAAATTGAAATTGAAATTGAAATTGAAATTGAAATTGAAAATTGAAATTGAAATTGAAATTGAAATTGAAATTGAAATTGAAATTGAAATTGAAATTGAAATTGAATTGAAATTGAAATTGAAATTGAAATTGAAATTGAAATTGAAATTGAAATTGAAATTGAAATTGAAATTGAAAATTGAAATTGAAATTGAAATTGAAATTGAAATTGAAATTGAAATTGAAATTGAAATTGAAATTGAAATTGAAATTGAAATTGAAATTGAAATTGAAAATTGAAATTGAAATTGAAATTGAAATTGAAATTGAAATGAAATTGAAATTGAAATTGAAATTGAAATTGAAATTGAAATTGAAATTGAAATTGAAATTGAAATTGAAATGAAATTGAAATTGAAATTGAAATTGAAAATTGAAATTGAAATTGAATTGAAATTGAAATTGAAATTGAAATTGAAATTGAAATTGAAATTGAAATTGAAATTGAAATTGAAATTGAAATTGAAATTGAAATTGAAATTGAAATTGAAATTGAAATTGAAATTGAAATTGAAATTGAAATTGAAATTGAAATTGAAATTGAAATTGAAATTGAAATTGAAATTGAAATTGAAATTGAAATTGAAATTGAAATTGAAATTGAAATTGAAATTGAAATTGAAATTGAAATTGAAATTGAAAATTGAAATTGAAATTGAAATTGAAATTGAAAATTGAAATTGAAATTGAAATTGAAATTGAAATTGAAAGAAATTGAAATTGAAATTGAAATTGAAATTGAAATTGAAATGAAATTGAATTGAAAATTGAAATTGAAATTGAAATTGAAATTGAAATTGAAATTGAAATTGAAATTGAAATTGAAATTGAAATTGAAATTGAAATTGAAATTGAAAATTGAAATTGAAATTTGAAAATTGAAATTGAAATTGAAATTGAAATTGAAATTGAAATTGAAATTGAAATTGAAATTGAAATTGAAATTGAAATTGAAATTGAAATGAAATTGAAATTGAAATTGAAATTGAAATTGAAATTGAAATTGAAATTGAAATTGAAATTGAAATTGAAATTGAAATTGAAATTGAAATTGAAAATTGAAATTGAAATTGAAATTGAAATTGAAATTGAAATTGAAATTGAAATTGAAATTGAAATTGAAATTGAAATTGAAATTGAAATTGAAATTGAAATTGAAATTGAAATTGAAATTGAAATTGAAATTGAAATTGAAATTGAAATTGAAATTGAAATTGAAATTTGAAATTGAAATTGAAATTGAAATTGAAATTGAAATTGAAATTGAAATTGAAATTGAAATTGAAATTGAAATTGAAATTGAAATTGAAATTGAAAATTGAAATTGAAATTGAAATTGAAATTGAAATTGAAATTGAAATTGAAATTGAAATTGAAATTGAAATTGAAATTGAAATTGAAATTGAAATTGAAATTGAAATTGAAATTGAAATTGAAATTGAAATTGAAATTGAAATTGAAATTGAAAATTGAAATTGAAATTGAAATTTGAAATTGAAATTGAAATTGAAAATTGAAATTGAAATTGAAATTGAATTGAAATTGAAATTGAAATTGAAATTGAAATTGAAATTGAAATTGAAATTGAAATTGAAATTGAAATTGAAATTGAAATTGGAAATTGAAATTGAAAAAATTGAAATTGAAAATTGAAATTGAAATTGAAATTGAAATTGAAATTGAAATTGAAATTGAAATGAAATTGAAATTGAATTGAAATTGAAATTGAAATTGAAATTGAAATTGAAAAATTGAAATTGAAATTGAAATTGAAAATTGAAATTGAAATTGAAATTGAAATTGAAATTGAAATTGAATTGAAATTGAAATTGAAATTGAAAATTGAAAATTGAAATTGAAATTGAAATTGAAATTGAAATTGAAATTGAAATTGAAATTGAAATTGAAATTGAAATTGAATTGAAATTGAAATTGAAATTGAAATTGAAATTGAAATGAAATTGAAATTGAAATTGAAATTGAAATTGAAATTGAAATTGAAATTGAAAATTGAAATTGAAATTGTTGAAATTGAAATTGAAATTGAAATTGAAATTGAAATTGAAATTGAAATTGAAATTGAAATTGAAATTGAAATTGAAAATTGAAATTGAAATTGAAATTGAAATTGAAATTGAAATTGAAATTGAAATTGAAAATTGAAATGAAATTGAAATTGAAATTGAAATTGAAATTGAAATTGAAATTGAAATTGAAATTGAAATTGAAATTGAAATTGAAATTGAAATTGAAATTGAAATTGAAATTGAAATTGAAATTGAAATTGAAATTGAAATTGAATTGAAATTGAAATTGAAATTGAAATTGAAATTGAAATTGAAATTGAAATTGAAATTGAAATTGAAATTGAAATTGAAATTGAAATTGAAATTGAAAATTGAAAATTGAAATTGAAATTGAAATTGAAATTGAAATTGAAATTGAAATTGAAAATTGAAATTGAAATTGAAATTGAAATTGAAAATTGAAATTGAAATTGAAATTGAAATTGAAAATTGAAATTGAAATTGAAATTGAAATTGAAATTGAAATTGAAATTGAAATTGAAATTGAAATTGAAATTGAAATTGAAATTGAAATTGAAATTGAAATTGAAATTGAAATTGAAATTGAAATTGAAATTGAAATTGAAATTGAAATTGAAATTGAAATTGAAATTGAAATTGAAATTGAAATTGAAATTGAAATTGAAATTGAAATTGAAATTGAAATTGAAATTGAAATTGAAATTGAAATTGAAATTGAAATTGAAATTGAAATTGAAATTGAAATTGAAATTGAAAATTGAAATTGAAATTGAAATTGAAATTGAAATTGAAATTGAAATTGAAATTGAAATTGAAATTGAAATTGAAATTGAAATTGAAATTGAAATTGAAATTGAAATTGAAATTGAAAATTGAAATTGAAATTGAAATTGAAATTGAAATTGAAATTGAAATTGAAATTGAAATTGAAATTGAAATGAAATTGAAATTGAAATTGAAATTGAAATTGAAATTGAAATTGAAATTGAAATTGAAATTGAAATTGAAATTGAAATTGAATTGAAATTGAAATTGAAATTGAAATTGAAATTGAAATTGAAATTGAAATTGAAATTGAAATTGAAATTGAAAATTGAAATTGAAATTGAAATTGAAATTGAAATTGAAATTGAAATTGAAATTGAAATTGAAATTGAAATTGAAATTGAAATTGAAATTGAAATTGAAATTGAAATTGAATTGAAATTGAAATTGAAATTGAAATTGAAATTGAAATTGAAATTGAAATGAAATTGAAATTGAAATTGAAATTGAAATTGAAATTGAAATTGAAATTGAAATTGAAATTGAAATTGAAATTGAAATTGAAATTGAAATTGAAATTGAAATTGAAATTGAAATTGAAATTGAAATTGAAATTGAAATTGAAATTGAAATTGAAATTGAAATTGAAATTGAAATTGAAATTGAAATTGAAATTGAAATTGAAATTGAAATTGAAATTGAAATTGAAATTGAAATTGAAATTGAAATTGAAATTGAAAATTGAAATTGAAATTGAAATTGAAATTGAAATTGAAATTGAAATTGAAATTGAAATTGAAATTGAAATTGAAATTGAAATTGAAATTGAAATTGAAATTGAAATTGAAATTGAAATTGAAATTGAAATTGAAATTGAAATTGAAATTGAAATTGAAATTGAAATTGAAATTGAAATTGAAATTGAAATTGAAATTGAAATTGAAATTGAAATTGAAATTGAAATTGAAATTGAAATTGAAATTGAAATTGAAATTGAAATTGAAATTGAAATTGAAATTGAAATTGAAATTGAAATTGAAATTGAAATTGAAATTGAAATTGAAATTGAAATTGAAATTGAAATTGAAATTGAAATTGAAATTGAAATTGAAATTGAAATTGAAATTGAAATTGAAATTGAAATTGAAATTGAAATTGAAATTGAAATTGAAATTGAAATTGAAATTGAAATTGAAATTGAAATTGAAATTGAAATTGAAATTGAAATTGAAATTGAAATTGAAATTGAAATTGAAATTGAAATTGAAATTGAAATTGAAATTGAAATTGAAATTGAAATTGAAATTGAAATTGAAATTGAAATTGAAATTGAAATTGAAATTGAAATTGAAATTGAAATTGAAATTGAAATTGAAATTGAAATTGAAATTGAAATTGAAATTGAAATTGAAATTGAAATTGAAATTGAAATTGAAATTGAAATTGAAATTGAAATTGAAATTGAAATTGAAATTGAAATTGAAATTGAAATTGAAATTGAAATTGAAATTGAAATTGAAATTGAAATTGAAATTGAAATTGAAATTGAAATTGAAATTGAAATTGAAATTGAAATTGAAATTGAAATTGAAATTGAAATTGAAATTGAAATTGAAATTGAAATTGAAATTGAAATTGAAATTGAAATTGAAATTGAAATTGAAATTGAAATTGAAATTGAAATTGAAATTGAAATTGAAATTGAAATTGAAATTGAAATTGAAATTGAAATTGAAATTGAAATTGAAATTGAAATTGAAATTGAAATTGAAATTGAAATTGAAATTGAAATTGAAATTGAAATTGAAATTGAAATTGAAATTGAAATTGAAATTGAAATTGAAATTGAAATTGAAATTGAAATTGAAATTGAAATTGAAATTGAAATTGAAATTGAAATTGAAATTGAAATTGAAATTGAAATTGAAATTGAAATTGAAATTGAAATTGAAATTGAAATTGAAATTGAAATTGAAATTGAAATTGAAATTGAAATTGAAATTGAAATTGAAATTGAAATTGAAATTGAAATTGAAATTGAAATTGAAATTGAAATTGAAATTGAAATTGAAATTGAAATTGAAATTGAAATTGAAATTGAAATTGAAATTGAAATTGAAATTGAAATTGAAATTGAAATTGAAATTGAAATTGAAATTGAAATTGAAATTGAAATTGAAATTGAAATTGAAATTGAAATTGAAATTGAAATTGAAATTGAAATTGAAATTGAAATTGAAATTGAAATTGAAATTGAAATTGAAATTGAAATTGAAATTGAAATTGAAATTGAAATTGAAATTGAAATTGAAATTGAAATTGAAATTGAAATTGAAATTGAAATTGAAATTGAAATTGAAATTGAAATTGAAATTGAAATTGAAATTGAAATTGAAATTGAAATTGAAATTGAAATTGAAATTGAAATTGAAATTGAAATTGAAATTGAAATTGAAATTGAAATTGAAATTGAAATTGAAATTGAAATTGAAATTGAAATTGAAATTGAAATTGAAATTGAAATTGAAATTGAAATTGAAATTGAAATTGAAATTGAAATTGAAATTGAAATTGAAATTGAAATTGAAATTGAAATTGAAATTGAAATTGAAATTGAAATTGAAATTGAAATTGAAATTGAAATTGAAATTGAAATTGAAATTGAAATTGAAATTGAAATTGAAATTGAAATTGAAATTGAAATTGAAATTGAAATTGAAATTGAAATTGAAATTGAAATTGAAATTGAAATTGAAATTGAAATTGAAATTGAAATTGAAATTGAAATTGAAATTGAAATTGAAATTGAAATTGAAATTGAAATTGAAATTGAAATTGAAATTGAAATTGAAATTGAAATTGAAATTGAAATTGAAATTGAAATTGAAATTGAAATTGAAATTGAAATTGAAATTGAAATTGAAATTGAAATTGAAATTGAAATTGAAATTGAAATTGAAATTGAAATTGAAATTGAAATTGAAATTGAAATTGAAATTGAAATTGAAATTGAAATTGAAATTGAAATTGAAATTGAAATTGAAATTGAAATTGAAATTGAAATTGAAATTGAAATTGAAATTGAAATTGAAATTGAAATTGAAATTGAAATTGAAATTGAAATTGAAATTGAAATTGAAATTGAAATTGAAATTGAAATTGAAATTGAAATTGAAATTGAAATTGAAATTGAAATTGAAATTGAAATTGAAATTGAAATTGAAATTGAAATTGAAATTGAAATTGAAATTGAAATTGAAATTGAAATTGAAATTGAAATTGAAATTGAAATTGAAATTGAAATTGAAATTGAAATTGAAATTGAAATTGAAATTGAAATTGAAATTGAAATTGAAATTGAAATTGAAATTGAAATTGAAATTGAAATTGAAATTGAAATTGAAATTGAAATTGAAATTGAAATTGAAATTGAAATTGAAATTGAAATTGAAATTGAAATTGAAATTGAAATTGAAATTGAAATTGAAATTGAAATTGAAATTGAAATTGAAATTGAAATTGAAATTGAAATTGAAATTGAAATTGAAATTGAAATTGAAATTGAAATTGAAATTGAAATTGAAATTGAAATTGAAATTGAAATTGAAATTGAAATTGAAATTGAAATTGAAATTGAAATTGAAATTGAAATTGAAATTGAAATTGAAATTGAAATTGAAATTGAAATTGAAATTGAAATTGAAATTGAAATTGAAATTGAAATTGAAATTGAAATTGAAATTGAAATTGAAATTGAAATTGAAATTGAAATTGAAATTGAAATTGAAATTGAAATTGAAATTGAAATTGAAATTGAAATTGAAATTGAAATTGAAATTGAAATTGAAATTGAAATTGAAATTGAAATTGAAATTGAAATTGAAATTGAAATTGAAATTGAAATTGAAATTGAAATTGAAATTGAAATTGAAATTGAAATTGAAATTGAAATTGAAATTGAAATTGAAATTGAAATTGAAATTGAAATTGAAATTGAAATTGAAATTGAAATTGAAATTGAAATTGAAATTGAAATTGAAATTGAAATTGAAATTGAAATTGAAATTGAAATTGAAATTGAAATTGAAATTGAAATTGAAATTGAAATTGAAATTGAAATTGAAATTGAAATTGAAATTGAAATTGAAATTGAAATTGAAATTGAAATTGAAATTGAAATTGAAATTGAAATTGAAATTGAAATTGAAATTGAAATTGAAATTGAAATTGAAATTGAAATTGAAATTGAAATTGAAATTAAAATTGAAATTGAAATTGAAATTGAAATTGAAATTGAAATTGAAATTGAAATTGAAATTGAAATTGAAATTGAAATTGAAATTGAAATTGAAATTAAAATTAAAATTAAAATTAAAATTAAAATTGAAATTGAAATTGAAATTGAAATTAAAATTAAAATTAAAATTAAAATTAAAATTAAAATTAAAATTAAAATTAAATAAAAATAAATAAAATAAAAATAGTTTTATGTTTTCACTTCTGTCGGCAGTCCTCATGACTGCCCAGTTTTTTGTTTTTTTAATTCAAAGGGATATAATTTCATCGGTGTTGCCACTTTTTCAATTTTCATACCTTCATCACCTCTTTGTTTATATGTACTTACTACTATCAAATATCTTTCACAAAAAATATTTAACAATTTTGTTTTTTTTTCAAATATACATACATACTTTTCGTAATATGCAGGGATACATATATGTATAATCGATGAATCAATCTGAAAATACCCTGAAGAGTCTATATTTTTAAGGGATACAAATATTTTTGAATAAAATTATTTGATTTTCAATTACTTTTAAAGTACTACATGTATTCAAGCAAATAAGAATGAACAGGGCAATACACTGATTAAAAATAAATAAAAAAAAACGTACTACACCGATTCACTACATTTAAATCATGTCAATTATCCATAAGAAAAGCTCTCATGAGTCCTTCAAGTTAAATTTTGTGTAGGTAGAGTTGTTTATGAGTGAAGAATATTTCTTGAATTTTGTTCGATAGACGTTATATATGCAGTTTATAAAATGTTGCATGGATCTGTAAAAAATAATTCTCAATTTATCACTTGAATGCAATTCAAAACGTTACCCAAAAGTTGGAAATCATAAATCACTTAAAGATGCTTTCCGTCTATTACTTTTCTGTTGATTGCTTTTACTTTACAAGAGCCAGTTTTAATGCAATCTGGATTCTGCTGTGACTGCATTTATATTCTTCATTTTAACACTATTGAAAATTGTGCGCAACAGCTCAATCAAAAGAGTAATATCATATCAGGTAAATTCCATAAAGAAGCATGCACATAATAAGGACTCCTAAAAAACCCGCTATGAAATATGTCGTTTTATCAAATTTAATGTGAAACGGAAACCACATTTTTTTAATTTCTATAAATTACAAATTCGCAAAATGACATTAATATCTTAGCAAACGAGATTTGGCACTGTGTTACAGTTACGTCGCATTGTATTATACATAAATTGTTAAATTGATGAGTTTATTTTTATTAATTTTGTAATATAAGTGACCGTAGGGGCATTTCACGTGAAGCGGATAACGAAAAAAATGTCAAGTACTGGATTTTCTTCATAATTGGGTTAATTGTACTTCTATGAGACCTGAATAAATGTACATGATTATTTTTATTTTTTTAGCTTAGTTACCAATTTATGCGACTTCAAATAATTGGCAAAATTTGAAGAACGGATTTTTCGAATGCTATTAAAACAGTTAATCAAATGGGTTGAATAATAAATTTAATTGTAAAACAAACAAGTTATACCACGAGCTGTAAAGTAGTTAAAATTACAAAATAAATTATACCAATTTTTTATTACCTCATTGTTATATTTAACCTTCCGAACAAAATTTAATTGATTAATTAATAATTTAATAATGATGATTTTTATAATAAATTAGTGCTGTTAGTGTTGAAAAGATATCTTAATTTAAAATTTTTTTATCAACTTATTATTGTGCCATTTACCATTCAATTTTGATTACATCTTTCCATTTGTTTCTCAATATCAAAATTTATTTCGAGCAATTACCCTGCTTTTAGATTATATATAAAGCGTTTGAATTAAAAAAATTGTATTTTATAAGGTGAAAAATGCAAAGAGAAAGAGTTTTAATCGTGCCGGTTATTTTTATAATATTGTTAGTAACAGCAGCACACGTTTGTGCATTTGTGAGAATGTTATAAAATATTTTCGATTTTATTGTTTTCACTCAGTTGTTGCAGACTTTTTTCAATACGGTTAAAATAATAAAAGTACATTGCAATTTCAACCCAGATTGGGTTCAAAATGGTACTTGCAAGCTAAAAGCACTCGACAGGAATAAGCACGAGATAACTGTAAGGGGATTTCTTACAAAACTTTTGGGTAACTATTTTCACATTTATTCAACGAATAAATCGAAAATCTGTTTTTACAGGTCTCTTTAAAATCGTTCAAGTTCTACAATATATACCGGCCTTTTATTTTTTCTTGCTCCCTTAATTTGTGCAACTACTATAAAAAAAATGCGAAGAAAGATTTTTTACTTACGAACCTAGCTGAAGTTGCTCAAAGTTTTACAAATCTGAATCATTCGTGTCCATATGAGGTGAGAGTTTGTAAAGTAGAAATAATTTTATTTAAAATTAATTACTTGATTAATGATTTTTATAAGGGATGGGTGATTTTGGAAAAGGCCATCTATATGCACAATTATTCCCATATCATTCTGCCAACTGGAAAATATAGAGCAGATATAAAAGTGTCCAATATCGGATCTTATTCAAATCCTGCAGTTCACGGGAAAATATTCGTTGAAGTGATTGAAGATACTGAATCTTAATATACTTACTATAATATTATTTAAAGTAATTGTCATTTTTAAATAAATGTTTATTTTGTGATTTAAATCTATGTTAAAGCAATAATTTATATTATTTATTGGCTAAGGTTCAACAATAATAGGTACATATACATACATATATACATAGGGTGATTCTAAAAGACGTGTTACAACATATACCAATCGATTCCTTGAAGTGTCCTGATCAACCTTTGATCGTCATTAAAAATAAACTCACGACTGTAGGCTGACTGAAGAAATTATGGAAACATTTTGTTTTCAAAAGTTATTACACAAATAATCGAGTCCAATAGTGTGTCGATTTGAAATTGAATCTCCCTTACACTACACAAATGTCCAATGATATACCTATAACGAAGAGTGAAATAAAGTGCATTTTTTACCATTCATTAATTTTATATAGCAGAATTGTTGGTATACAAAATACAAATTTAATACTACTTAATTTATGGAGGAAAGTTTTAAAATACTCTTAAAGGAGACCTATAATATTCATGTTAAAGTGGAACTATCCATTTTAAAGTATCCTTTTAAATCCTACTTATTTACAAGTATTGCGGGCATGATAGTTTTCTGTCGCAATTACTCCATGCTCCCACAATGTTTTGGTGAAAATTATGGAAAAACCTTAAATTAAAAATGTTTCCACTGGATTTCTGTTAAAAATTCCACACGAGTGCTAAAAATAAGAAAATTTTTACTTTACTTAAATTTTTCATTTTATAAGACAAATGCGTGCTCGTAACCGACGATAAGTCGAAAAAGATATATTTACGTTTAATTCGTTAATATCAAAGATTCTTGAAAAAATGTTTAAAATGAAAAAGTGGAAATGTCCTTAATTTATGGTATTTATATAATACAATTCGGAACAAAACTTTATGGAAAAATGCAAAAAAATCGTGGCGGTAAAATGTCAATTTGCGAAACTTTAAAGTTAAATATTTCCAGAAGTATAAGTGACCGACAAATTTTTTTTTGCATATTTGTTAGTTTTGACTCCAAATGAATAATGCTACAGTTTTATTAAAATCCGTGAGGAGACTTCAAACTGAATCTGTTTCTGTTTTATTACATGTAGTTTATTGTAATTTTTTCTATTTTAAAGTGCTTTTAAATATAGTCCTTCAAAAAATATAATAGCTACGCTACTGTGAACTTTTTAACCTATTCTCGCTCGTGTCAAAATTGGGAAATGACAAAACAACAAAATTTGAAAACTGATAACTATTCAGTTTTTTATTATATAAATTTTGATTTATGAGTTATAATGATCTTTTTGGCATTGATTTTAATTTCCCATGAATTTTGCCTTTTTAGAACTAACATCCAGTGGGAGTGCGGCAGATGTTTAGAAACACCGGAGACCTTCATTCAAATTTGAGACCACCTTTCGCCAGTTCCACCAGTTGCGCACCCGCCCTCATTTCCATGCTTTCGCTCGATAAGCAATCAGTGCGTGTTATCGCATGGCCTGTTGCGGCCGAAAACGCGGCACGGGCGTACCTGCGCGGGTCGCGGAGCCGCCTGTTGGACCTGGACTGATTTGAGCCTTTTGCACCTTTCGACCGGCTTATCGCGGCGCGCACATCTCCGCCCCGCCGCTCTGCCCCGCCAGCTATCTGGCCGCAGAACATCTGCCTCCACCGGATTGGCCTGCCATTGAGCCACTTTTTACTATTCAAATCTTTTTGAGCCCAACAAAAAAAAAAAAATAAGTGCGTGCAGGCTCCCACCGCCTGCTAGAGCGAACCTTTTTCTTGAGACCATCTTCTGTCCCGGGGCAAAAAGAAAGCAGAGACCGGCAGATGTCCTCGCCTGCGTCCTGCGTGCGTACGTGCGTCTTCCTTGAGACGCTACCTTAGCTTGGCTTTGATAAATACAACTGGCGTCTTCGCCACAAAAAATTCTATTTCGCCCATGGCACGTGCTCAGATGCCTTCCAGTCTTCGGCCGCGCTACAAATCTTTGTCTATGAAAAGGACATTTGTGCAACTACCATCCGGCAGGACCTTTGTTAGATGCAAGTGGTGCGTTGGAGTTCTGTGGTTTCTCCTCGGATGAGATCTTTCAAAATCTCAAGAGGATTTCTTTCCTTTTGTCTAAGAAATTTTTAAGCAGCGATGAAACGATGTGGAAGTTTCAATCTATTCGCGGTTACTGCATCCTTCATGATTGCACTATTATTTAGGTAGTTTGGACAGCAAAGTATAGAATAAAATTTTAAATTAAAAATAAAGTTTTATTTAAGGACTTACACCATAGTAGAATTTTGCAAAAATTGTCCATTTTGCATTTCTTGAACGAACATACATACATACTTACATCAGTACAGGATGTTCCAGGTTTTGTGTGTTTCCATACAACTTTTGAACTTTACTGTATTTACGACACGGTTTCAATCCAATCATATTTATAACCTATTAATTACATTTTGGCGGGAAAATTAGTAGTTTTACCCAATAAAGTAATTGATTCAAAAATAGAATAATAAATGCTAAATACATATACTTCGTGTGGTTGTAAAACAGCGTTTTTTCGATACAATAATTTGAAAATCAATAACAAATAGTATTAAAAATTAAAAAAAAAAAATGAGTTCCCACAACATGACATTATGACATAAACAGACATAACAACTTACTTCATTCACACAATGATCTTATAAAAAAAATCACAATCTTGTAGGCGAGGAGGAAGTATAGTTTTTTAATATAATACATATATCGTTTTGCCAGTTTGTTTCTAAGTAAAATGCGGCATCAATCTCACACTTACCCTACAAACAATGCTAACTTTATTATATTGCTAAATTTACTACTGTTAGAATTTTTAGAGTAAATTGAAGGTTTATTAATCTATATTAGAATATGTAATTATTTTGAATATCATGTTAAATTCAAAACTTTATTGATATGGAGTGGAAAAGATATTGCGTATTAAATAAGATTGAATTTGATTTATTGTAATATTTGAACAAATCATATTCTAGTCGAGAATGAATAGTTAAAAAAAAATTTAAATATAATAAAAGACAAGTTATTTGTCTAAAATCCTTTTCAAAGACTCACTTTAATATTTATCCAAATGCTAGCCACAGAATACGCGTCCAAAATATACATTTTGAAAAAGTGGCGACGTAGTTTTGAGGAAGGACAGGCAAGCTGCTAGCTGAGGCTATTTGTGAGATTCGCACGAAACCGGAACCCGAGGAGGAAATAAACTCGAGTAGATTGCATAACTTCCTTCCTCTCTTCCTCGAAAAACGACGAATCCTTGGGAACCGCATAAAAACGAAGAGCCTCGCGGTCCCCATGAATGGGACTTCAACCTGCTCCATTCATCCGCGATCGCGGAAAGAGACCCGAAACAAACGCCAAAGCTGGCTATCGAGCAGCACCTTGCTTCCTTGTTTCGCGGGACTGTGCATTCAGTTTGATTATTCGTTTTTTCCTTAATTTTTTTGTTCGCCAAAAGCGAATTTCGCGGGACCTCATCTCATACACTTGCATCCTGTTTTTCTCGAAAAATACAAATATATTTTTTATTTTTATTTATTTATTTATTTTTTCTTATCCCTGCCGACTACCGCACCGGCCCGAAAGGAGGCCCCAGCAACATCTGCGAGGCTCGCAATTTACAAACTTCCTTTACGGAATTAAAAGAGATCATCCGATCTGTGCGATTGTGAACTGATCGCAGGTTCCAGGTGATTTGAAAGACGCACCGTTCTCCGCCCTCCTCTCCCCCTTTCCCGGGAACACGTGTAATTTTTCCACAGCCAAGACGAAGACGTTTTCTTTGATTTCTAAAGCAAATTTACGTGCAGCTCACCATCTGCCTGCGTAAGCTTACCCAAGGAAAACACCTTGCGACGCTTCCAAATTCGCACCTTGGGACAGACGCGGTTCAGTCTGATTGGCGGTTATAACACCTTTCACCTCGCGTTGACGTTCGGACGTCCAGACCTGGATTCTGGACCCGTCATCCGGTTCAATAGCCTCCTCGGGGCGGGTTTAAGCCACCCGTTCAACTGCGGCTCGAAACTTTTGACACGGCCATGGGAATTCTTACAAGTGGTCACCACCTCGCTACATGGCCTTGGTGCTCCCGAGGGCACAGGTAGACGAAGCCCCGTCTAGCGGCTAGACTCTAGCCCTCGCTAGCGCGGTAATTAGAGGCCTAGAGGTGCCTCTCCGGTGCGGGACAATTAGGAGGGTTTTGTTTGCCGAAGAATTACGAAGGTGTAAACAGGGCGCCCGCCATCGTAAGAAATAGTCCGCGACTGGCTGGGAACTTAAGCCGGGCTTAATTGAAATGTTACATTTCCCTGAACGCACTGACAAGCGCTGCGGGACCGCAGCATCTTCACCCCCCCTCCCGCGGCAACCCGCGCCCCATCCGATCCCGATCGATTAGCATCGAAATCTCCTCATCTGCATACCGAGAGAGCTCCAGTTAGCGTCACGGCATGGCCCGGCGCAGACACGAATGCCTTCGTATGATCTGAGCCAAATCAATTAGCGCTTCGTGCTGTGTTAGCAGCTCAGGTGTGCGCTTCGTCGAGTAATTGACTTGTCATTATCGGCTGTCATGAGTGCCCACTTAGACCGGTCATATTTGGTTCAATTAGCACGGCCGGCTGGACTCGGCCCATTCGATTGAAACGTGAAATCACGTTTTCGGCACTATTCTTCACCGATAAAGATATGCATTTTAAATGCTGGAAAAAAAAATACTTTGTATGTTTTATTTGTTGTTTTTGCTGCAACAACAGCAAAGTTGTGCTGCTTAGTGCACTATTTCATGGCGTGTCAATGCATTTTCACTTCACTATAATTGAATTGTTAAGACGAATAATCAGGGCGAGACTTTAAAAAAAAAAAATCTTATTATTTTCTTTTTCCTTGTCTTTATACATTTTCTGAAACTACGATTATTAAAGTTATTAATTTTAGAGTAGAGAGAGGTAGAGCGACAATAGTCCAAGGCGAAAAATTCTAAACTTCTATAAACTTGGTCATACAGAAATGAATCTGTTTTAACCTTATCACACTACTTCGGACCTTCTATCCATACTAAATATACTGAAAATTCTTATTTTTAGAAGTTAGTAGGAGGGATCGAAAATAACTTGTATTTTTCAAATTTTTAAACTAAAAAAGCTGAGTGTCGCGTATGATGCCCTTTTTCGTTTCTGTGACGTTTAACAAAATTTAGCTTTTTTTTAAAAAAAAAACTGTGTATCTATAAAATATTATTTTTAACCTATTTTAATTTACAAAGAAAAACTGGCTTAACTAAAAGCTAGCTTGGTGTTTTATTTTTTCGAGCAAGAAATAACGAGTTCTGAAGCTCATTATTTTTTTTTTTTTAGTAAAAGCCAAGCTGCAGTTATAAAGTTACTACGATGCAAATTCAATTTTTCTCAGCGGTTAACACTTAAAAATTAACTTTTTTTTTCTTAGGAAAAAAGGCTTATCAATGAAAGTTTTGCATGTTTTGTTATATATTTGCTATAATATAAAAATTATAATACCACGGCAAATAGGTTTTATTTTAACTGTACAACTTGTTAATTTTGGTTCAAAAAAAGCTAAGCTTGCTTCTTATTTTTGCCAGAAAAATAATATATAAATTTAAATGCAAAAAGAGGTACATATATGAGGGTTAAAAATCAAAACCAGCTTCAATTAAATTTGAAACATATGTAAATATTTAAATAAACAAATTCATAAAAAAATAATAATTTGTATTAAACTGAAAATAATTGAAAGTGGTATAAGTCCAATTTTTGGTATAAATCGCTTGAGAAATAAATACACTTTTAAATTTAAATGGAAAGGTTGTTAAAATCGTATGCTTAAAAAGTGCACTTATACCACTTTTAAAAATAACGGTCCAATTCCCGGATTTATGGTATATCATGTGTTGTTTTGTATTTCAATACAACGAAACATTTTCGAAAAAAAACTTGAAATTCAAAACTTTGGTAATTCAATTCGCTAATAAACATTGAGTGAGTCGCTTAAATGTTTGCTAAGAGGCGTTTGTTGTTACATTTAAGAGTTTTGTACCACAATTGTGCAAATAAATAGAGAACTTTGTATTATTACTAGTATTATTATTATTATTTTAATATTCTTTATGGAGTACTGTCTGCAAACATGGACATAGGGTCCCCTCTAAATTTGAAGCGATTGTCGTGAAATGGTCAATAAAACGTCTGAGCTTGGCACGGTAAACACAGGGCAATCATTCATAGCATTTCTTAGCGGCTTAGGTGCCCAACAGCTGGGAAAACAGCGGAGCTATCTTGAATCGATTAATTCTGTCGAGGCTGTCACAAGATTCCTCCAAATCCCTCCCAGCGGCGAGTCTCGCTTGCATACAAAGCGGAGGCTCAGGTCCCCGTCGCGCGTCCCCACCGTTAGTTAGCGCGCAGCCCTACGACGACGACGAAGACGACGACGGCATTGATGGTGACTTCTACGATTTGTCAATATTTGCCGATCATTCTCGGAAATCAGTTCCAACCGTCAAGGAATGGCCAAGATGAAATAAATCTTATCAGAAGTCACGGGACGTGTCCGTTGTACGCGACAACCGTGCAAATGTCGCATCTTCCCTTTGGCTTTGGTCTCTTTGGGCATTGTTCAACGTCGGAGGGTGCAGCTTCGAATGGGGTGCGAAACGATTCCCTGACCCATGGCTGGAACTAATTCTAATCTGCTACCGTATTTTGACTTCCTGCTTACGGCGCCCGGGAAGCCCTTCTTCGTTTACCAATGCGTTTCTTAACTGAAAGAAATTTGCCAAGCTGCGAAAATCCTTAGGTCATTATCTCCGTCAGTTGGGACAGAAGATATCAATTTTTCAGGATTATGCAGCCCTTAGATGATTGCTGCTATCCAGACTTATAGACCATTCCAGTCTAATGCAACTAACAACTTATCCTCGTGGGGGAACATCGGAAGAAGCGCTTCTATAGTTGTTAGATCAAGACGAATGTAGCGAGTATCGCTAACATCGAAATTTCAAAACCCATTCGTCGTTTCGAATTCAATTTTCTGAATAATTCAGGTGAATCCGTTCACCGTGAGTGGAGGCCGCACAGTTCGCCTATAGTCAGTCCACCTCCCCTGTCCACAAGTCGGCAATTTTCCGGGGCGAACTCTTGCTGGATGACTTCTCGTCGTAATGAACCGGCAAAGTGCATAAATTTTTGTCAGCCGATAGCGGAATGCGGTTACGCGCACTTGTCTAGTTACTAGAGCCTAGCCTAGCCCAACTAGCGACACTATTTGCACTATTTGCACTACTTGCACTATCTGCTCGAGCGGCTCGCGCTCGATGGGACGATCCGATCAGCCTTGACTCGATCGATCGAGCCGCTGGTAAAGATCAGCAACTCTCGCAATTGTCGCGATTAAATCGAAACAAATTTCCCAATGGATGCTTCACACTCCGTACAAAAGTGGGACCCAGCCCATTTAGCGGAGCCATCACTTGCATACCTCGAGCAGGTGGAGCTGGTTTATGAAGGAAATCGTCATGCAATTTCGCAGTTATGATCTCTTCTGATTTAAAGTTTTTGAATATCTCAAATAAATTTAAAGAGTGGTGAAAGGGTTGGTTCAAATATTCACATAAAGTTGCATTCCACTTTACATCTAAGTATTTGCTGTTATTATTAGTTATTTTATCATTTAAAGAATTTTAAATTATACCCCTAATAAGAGAGCTTCTAAACAATTCAGGACATAATTTCCTTTACACTCTAAAAAAATTTGATGTAATTTTACCCTTGTTTTGGAAGAGGACAATGAATTCATCTCTAAAGACGTTCATAATTTATTTAATTTTTTTTTATAATAAAATGTATAGCTTATTTGCAGACTAACAATTTGAAAAAAATAATTTGTCTGAGATCAAAGTGTAGTATTTAAATCTCGTACATGATTTAATACAAAAGATAGAATTTAAGTCGTAGTCAGGCGTATGTTTCAACATGTAGCGATAACAACAACGTCAAAATAGGTTACAATTTGTTGTGTAATAAAAATGCTTATTATATGGCTGGGGAAAAAATATTAAGTTACAAAACACTAGTTGGACTGTCCGTTGTATAGTGAAAGAAATTAATTGCCAACTTCATTTAAAGATAATGTTAATAATGTTTTAGAATTTAGATAAATAAATGTTTTCCTTCAAATAAATTTATTGTAAGAAATAAGTAGATCCAACGTGTTTTTCCAATTAAAATCGTTATTTTTTTTCAGTTTTATATAGAAATATAATAGTAAAATTAAAAAGTATGAATTTACTGTGCTGAAGTGATTTTTAGAAAAATCATTTGTCACCAATATTAACCTACTGAGATAATGAGCTATCCGATTTCTGGTTATCGTTTTTGAAGTTCATTACTTTTCTATTTTAAGGCAGTATTTTATTTGAAAGAAAGAATGGATAATTCAGCTAATAGTAATTAGTAATAAAATTATGCTATACTACTTTCTATATTGAAAAGATCTTTTTAAGTAGTATGATGATGTTACATACAAATAAAATACTTTTTTATGTTTCCGAACGGACAGAATAATTGGGATGAGATCGTAATATAAGAAGTAACAAAAGTTAGAAATTTGTTCATTAGTGGATAATTTATTACTATTGGTTAGTGGGAGGTGCCAGATTCTATACATTTTTGCCCATTCTCCTTCCTAATTATTTAAATACATGGGTAATTTAATTAGACCTAGCTTGACCTCACCCGAGTAAACGTGGGGCGCTAATTTACTCAAATTTCCAACAAACCGCGATTAAAGGTGCACAAGTGAAGAAGGTACCCGTGCCAAAGAGAGGGCATGGGGATCAACAGTTAAATTAAAACCTCCCAAGAAACTAACCTGCGACTCGGGATCATTGTCTTTTCGGACCGGCCGCGGTGTTTTTGGGTTAATGACCACCTTTTGGAGAAAATCAGGTGCAAAGCCCCATCATGTCGCGTGGTAGGCGCACTGGTTGACAGCACCGGCCACGCACAGGTAAATGCTCTTAACCAAAAAGATCGCGGGCAGGGAAATTTATTTATTTTAATGCAGTCCCGGGGACTAAGATCTGGACAGGTAAGAATATCTTGTGAAGTGCACGATGGGAAACAGACCTGCGGATCTAGCGGCTGTAAAATACACGAATAGACCAAGCTCCCATTAAACAAAACACTGCTGGACAACACTAATAAAATTTTATGTGTGAAAAAAGGAATAATTTATAAAACACCCAACAGCTCTGGCAGACTGATTTAATTTTGTTTTCTTATTTTTAAACTAAATTAGTTAATACTAGCCTGCTCCTGGCGTTGTTAGTTCTAGAGTATCTCAACTAATATTACAAATACGAGGTGTAATAAGTTTAAGTAAAAGATATATCTGAAGAACAATTGTGTAAATTTGAAAAATCTGGTTTCGTACGGCACAAAATAATCCCAAAATCCCTATTTCTATTCAAAATGCTTCTAGCTGAACATTTTTGATATAATAAATACAAATTAAAAATCATTTAATTCCCTTAAAGTTGGAAATTTGAATGGGATTTTCCAGCTCCTTCAAAAGTTTGTTTGGACATTTTAATCGCAATGGGAGCAGCGATGTAGATTTGTATAGCAAACAAACAAACAGAGAAAGAAACAAAAGTTTTAAAAAAATAGCATAAATAATGCCTGACAAAATCGTCTACTTTCCAGTAAAAGTTCTATCAAAATCGGTTTAGCCGTCTTCGAGATAAGACCGGATAAAAAATATAAAGAAGGCAAATATTTTGTGGCTTTTCGTATCATGTAAATAAACAAATATAAGCAACCGAGCGAATAATGCAAGTTAAGTTATTAATTCTTTTATTTTCCACAAAAAGATAGAATTTTGTCGTTAAAATATATTTATTATTATATTTGAAAAATAATTCTTTTAAAAATATTTAGTTAAGATTTTGTTTAAAAATTACAAATATTTTACATTTTGTACGTAGTATCCGAGCGATCGATAAGTAAAAAAAATACGAATTTTAAAAATTCGATGTATTGGACCAAAAGTAACGTATTGTCATGCATTGCAAATAAATAAATAAATAAACTAAAAGATGTGAAATAACAATTTTTAATCAAAAAAATAGAACTGCCTTCAGACGAGAATCGGTATTTTCAGCGTGGTATTGTCGTTGGCCCTAAAACCTAAAAAGTATAAAATAATGTTTACTTCAGACTTCTCCACTGCTATTTACAATATAACTATCTTTAGATTTTATATTAGATATTTAGAGTCGGCGAAAATATATTCCATTAAGAAAATCATCGACAATCAGTTGGATTTTGATTATTTCAATATACAATATTAAGATTTTTCCTTGAAATTTTTCAATATACAATATTTTTGTAGATATTGATTTTGTAAGAGTGAGGAAGTGTTTTCACAACAGTTTAAATATACTTACTTTTGATTTTTAATCGACTATTTTTATTTTAGACATCGGACTCCTGGCGTATATAGGCAAGTCTGAATTTCCTTTTGTTGTACATATGTATTTTAAAAACTTTCTTAATAATCTTCTATATAAATTTATATATTTATTATATATATTTAGATATCTCGCAATAATGCTATATTTTAGATAATATTTAAGCTATTTTAATTCCAAAAATTTGTCAAGTGCTTAGTTTTTCCGCAAATAAGAAAATGGTGAAATGTTTGTGACAGGGCAGATGCATTACTTTTCTTGCAATTAAAAACGAAGGTACCCTTCGTGTCAGCGTCGCAGTTGGGTTAAGTTTCCCGCGAAAAGAGAGTACCCAACTTCCCGCGATGACCCCCACTTATCGCGGAAATCCATGTAATCGACTGAATGCAATCAAATTTGTCTGCACGAAATTGCACTCGCAAAATTAAATAAATTCCCCGTTTCGCTTGTTTTCGGGCCGTGACGGCCTAATGAGACACCGATAGGGCCCCATGCGTCCTTTGGGGCTGCTAAATTACATGCCCCTCGACTTAAAAGTGCACTCGAAGATGACACGAAAGCCAAGGTGCCGTTACGGTGCAGGCGCGGCGCGGCGCGGATGCACAAGCGCACTGCTTTGTGCGCCGCCGTGAAGATGTTATCTGCGCATAATTCGGGTGCTCGGGCTCATTTTTGTACGCTGGATAATTTGAAATTTCGGCGAAAACTTATTGACGGTCGTTGCACGGGGCAATTGACGCCACAGGAGCGTAGAAGGCTCCGAGGACAGCGCATCTGCCTCCTGCCACTAGACAATTTGCGCGTGATGTGGTAACTAATTAAACAAAATTTATTTAAGATCGATTCTCAACAGTCGAGAGGTTTTCGAGAAGGGACATACATCTTTTTGTACTCATTTCATTATGTAGAATTTTGAACTGTTGAACACGATATGCGAAAAATAAATACAGAATGGTCGCATAAATGAAAAACGAGCCAAATTATGGTCGGAATTCATATAAAAGGTTCGGTACTTAGGCTGTTACTTTTTGAGTACTAGTCTCTACTATTAAGATAATAAAATTAACTAATTACATTTAAGAATGTAGTCGTAATTAAAAAGGTAATAAGTTACATTATGCTGAACTGATTTTTTGCTCTTTTACTAAAGTTTTTAATATCGAAAATAAAACATTTTGAGTCTAGTATTCTCTGTTTTCCGTATCTTTCCAGTTTCTAAAATTCTAATTTCAGTATTTTTCCGTTCTATTTTTCTCGCTATAGAACTTACACATTTTTCAATTATGGGACTCTTCAACTAAAAACAACAAAATTTTAAAACTAACTAAAACAGAATTTAACGATTGCAAAACTATACAAATGTCTAAATTTTTTTACATTCAGTATAAGAATACAGTGGAAAATACAACAAAATTGTAAATTTTCCCATTAAATATAATGTTTTAGTAGCTATAGTTCACTTTAAGTAGCAATGAACGATCTGAAATATCTTTGCACCGGTCTATTCAAAAGCAAAATGTCAATGTGGTCATCCATTCGAATTTGAAGAACTTGTGAAGTATTTTAAATACTTGAGATTGTTTTGTATTTTAAAATTTTAAATCTCTATAACGACTTAAAAACATGTAACTGTGTAATATCATGAACTAAATATATTTAAGATTTAATAAGAGTTTTTTCAACACTCCTTAACTTTTCTCACCCATTTTTATGTACATATATTAAAATTTTGATAATAATTAATAAGAATGAGTTAGTTTTTTTTTAAAACCAATACAAAGTAATCGTTATTAGTTAAAAACTTTAACATATTTATCAAATTTGGCAAAACGCTTGTAAATGTTAGGAAAATTGGATCAATAATGTAATTTAAAAATTACTAACTATACTCAGCTCAGCTTCAATTACATTTTCTAATTTATTTAGTTTGGTGTAAGATCTTAAAATTTCTCGAGGAAATCAATTTTTTGAGAGTTCAATTAAAAATTTCTACCCTTAATGCACCGAATCCGGAAGTCGGGAGTACCTCCAAAGAGCTACGCAAGTAGCCTCCTTTGTTGGTAGCGGAAGTTGCTATTTGAGTTTCTCATGAAAGCAATCTGCATGAGCCGGGGATGTGAGTAGAATTGGCAGCGAAGTGCACCCTCGCCCTTCAGAAACAGGACACGAGGGTGCAGCCATCCCTCTGCGAAGGGCGTGGGATTCAGATTATCATCGCACCTTCGCTGAAACGTAATTTACTTAAAAACTTGTTGATCCCGCCCGAGAAGCAGTGAAGCAATGCACCGCGCAGATGGGATCGCGAAGATCTAAACACCTCGAAGAATTCAAATTGTTGCGCAACAGGCTCGGAAGTGAGCCGCGCGCCGGAAGTGGATGGGAAAGAACAGATTTTGATTTATTTATGCATCAGGCATTGTCTGTTTTATAGGTCAGAGTGGAGGATGTTAGTTTCCTGTTCACTCCCAGAATCCCAAACTTATTTCACTCAAGCAAAGTGCAATTTGAAATATGAAATTCGATGAATGCACGATCAGTGGAAATCGAGCCCCCCCAACTGTTCAAACAAATATTTCTGATTAACGCCAACAATCTCATCTTTATTTGGGCCCCACGATCGGTGGAGCAATTTCAAATCTAAGAAGTGAATCGGTCCTCAAAGGGGCACTTCTTAGCTCGCAGCTGCCTCTGTTTATTAACAAGGCACGAGCCCTACTTAATGTCAATATTTAGCTTAATTTGAATATCTGGGAATCAGCAGAGATAAGCCGCCTCGATCTAATGGGCGACCGCGAAAATAGTCCGCTTCTTGGTCACTCGGGGGACCGGAGATGGAAGGGACGTCTAATTTTGTCGTTATACGCGGAATCATTCTGTCCGTTGGCGTCCAAGATGCTGATTATTTGCCGGAAGTTAAAAAATTTTAGTGAATTTTGCCGATTGGTAATTAATGCCGCGCTCTGAATTGCCGCGCAGTTCAAGTGTTGTTTTTGCACCGGCTCAGGTATTCAATTCGCCTGCCAGTGACCGGTAGTCTAGAGGATCGGATCGCGGAGCTGGTTTCATTCCGTGGATTCCATCTTTAGTGCATTCGATCTGGAATCAAAAGAGTGGCTGCAGCACATCACCTGAGTATTTGCCTCACACATGGCAGGGGCCCCCTTTTGTCCTGCGGTCGCTTAATCGGCGTTTATTCATGGGAACCGAAGGCATCGAGCATCGGAGCCAAGAATTCCTGCTTTAATTGTTTGGAGAAAGAAAAAGTTCTTGGGGCTAAGGTGAAAAACTGGACAACTCCGCGGCACGTATTCGGGAGCTGTTCGAGGAGCGGAAACCTGATGGGAATCGATGAATGTGGCTCCCCTAAAATTTTAGGATGAAGCATCAGTGGACCATCGACGCGATGCGCTTGCACCTTGCAAGACACGCGTCGCCAGCGAGAGAGGTGACGGCAGAAAATGAATTGGCTAACTGCTGCGCTGGTTTTTGCACCGGAGACTGAAATCGAACAATTCCCAGCCTTTTAACTGTTTTACTTAAACCTTGAAAATCAGCTACTTTTATTTTTTACCTTTTATCAAAACGCTTTTGTATTGAACTGTTCGAAAGAATTTGTTTCACCTACAGTGGTGGAGAAAATAATAGGTACACATAAGATAAAAATTTAAAATTTTATTTGGCAATCTCTTCAATGGACGAGTTAAAATAAATAAATCTTTGTACATTTAGTGTAGTATATTAATAAAAATTAAAATATATTTTTTATTATGAACTTCAAAATTTTTTAGTTTATTTTTCATTTGTACTTAATATATTATTTCTTCCACCACTGTATGTACGTGCATTTATGCAATTATTTTTATTTATTCAAACTACTACTTTATCACATTAAGAAAAAACATTTTAAAACCATTGATTTTATAAATAAAACAGCTAAGAGATATATGAAAGAATATAGTGCCACTTTGGTGTTCTACTATAATAACTTACTTGTTGACCCGTATACCCGGCGTTTTCCGCGCATTTATATTTTTCTAAAGAAATCAAAATCCTGATCAAAGTATGACCCTACTAAAAAGTATAAGAAGGGCAATAAAAATATAACTAACCCCCGTGTGTGAGTCTGTTGCGGGCGTATTTTGTAACAATTCGGGCCAGTTGCAGGCGTAGTTTATAAAAATGTTGGGCCTGTTGGGGGCGTATTTCAGGAAATGTGGGCTTGTTACAGGCACGATGCAGGCGTAATTGTTCCACTGCGGGCTTGAAAAATGGAAAATGTTTGGGAGTATATCGGGCGAGTTGTGGGCATGCAAAAAGAATTTAAGATATTTTTACTCGGTTTTGTTGTAGTCTAGAAATATTTATTTTCTACTCAACATAATTTTTTTGGTTATTTGCCGTTTTTTGCTAAGAAAGAAGAAGAAGTTCTTATTTATAATCGGAAATTTCCTGAGTTTTGAAAATTACCCCTATTACGGCGCTTAATGGCCCGTGGAAGGTGAGTAAAATAATCCGTCTTGAGGGCATGTGCTAGGCAATTTCGATTAGAGCCCTTTCTTTTCTCCCAAGGAGTGGTGCTCCACCGACTTGGATAATTTGGCTATTAACGGAAATTACCGTTATTTGGCTGAACGGTTGGAAATATCAACACATATTGTCGCCATTTTGTTCGTTTGTTTTAAGCTAATCGCTCGTTTCCGTTAATTTGTTCTCCTTGAAGGAGCGATTTTTAGGACAGTTGGCTAGTGGCATGGAGTCCTGCAGAGGCGGGCAAAAATTTTTTCAATTTTAATCTTCCCGAAATCCTCGAAGTAATCCTTGTGAGCCATCCGTCGAAACGCACCGAGACCGGGACGAGCACACCTTGCGTCCTGCTGCAATCTGACCCAATCAGTCCACCGGAGTGCATCATATGCACTTGCACCGCCGTTTTTTCTGTGACTTCTGACGGACAAATGCAAGCACACAGACACATCGACAGGTAACCTGCCCGCGATGACCACCACCTGTACGCACACATGGCCACTCCGAAAATATAATGATTCCCCGGGCCGGGTGGATGGATAAAGAGAGATTTCGGGGCAAAAAGCCAGGCCAAGATGCAGGTCGTTTCAATATTACACCTGATCCGATGACCGGCTCGATTTAATTTATCGACGGGAAGAAGCGACAGGGGAGTCCACCTTCCACCCCGATTGAAGCGGCTCACCTGCTCATCGGGAACGAAGATTTTTCTGGCAAATCCGCGACGAACAAAAATCGAGTGTTAACTACGGGCCTAGCTTCAACCCTTGGAAGACCCTCGCGGGCGGGCGGCGCAGCGGCAGGATTAGTTAAGTGCTGATCATTTTTGGGGGCATTTAGCAGATGAAACCGACACCACAGTGCCAACTAGCGAGGGGCTCTTTCAACCTTTTCGTTTTTCATTAATTTTTTTTTATTATATTATTTTTTCGCCCCAAAAATTTTTGTCAAATTACATGCGATGGAGAGGCGATGAAGAGGCGAAGGAGAAAAACATCTGGCACCTTAAGACGGTGACTGCTAGCGAAATTGATTCCCGCGGAGCGAGGAGCGCCTCCGCCCCGGGACCAAAATGCGGTCCCGTCATATCGTGCAAAATTTTCATTTCGGAGGCGGCATCGCTTGGTGCTGCAAGTGTGTCCAGTTTCGGTGCATTCGGCACATCTGCCACGCGACAGTGTGGTTGCATTTTTTGAGCCCTCCAGGCGACACAGAGATCTCCCGTGCAGAAGTCGTCGCCGTCGCCGTCGCCGTCGTCACTTTTTCTGGAAGTGGATGCGGCCTCTGCGCCAGGCGATCGGGAACACCGGCCGGGGGACCCATGGAGCTTCGGGAGCCGCCTTTTTTATGCCGTGCTAATCCCGTTTCAAGAGATAGCAAAATATTTGACAGATGCACTCGCCGTTTACGCCTGAAATTGGAGAGGATTTGGTGTCCTTTTCGGGCAACAACTGGTCGACGGGAGGCGCTTTTTTCACCTAATTGTGACCGAGCAGACGTCATGCCACGACAGACTGTTGGCAGGCTTTGAGGATTTAATTCCATATCGAAAATACTAAAAAAGTTAATTGTTCACAAAAATAAATAACTCCAGAGCCTCTGCAGCTCTGATGCTCGAAGCAAGCTTAAAGACTTAACCGAATGAATTTGATAAAAACACTTTTATAGTTTATGTATAATTATAGTATACATGCAGAGTAATAGGTACGTATTACATTAATAAATAGAAAAAATTATTCAAAATTTATTTTAAGTAAAATATTAAAAATAAAAACACATTCATAATCTACTCAAAAGGCCCTTTTCAACGATACCCCACAAGTACAATATAGGTACACAGTAGGTGGCCCCCGTTTGCATGTATGGTCCGCCCTTAAATAAATTTTTTTAAACTTTTGTTACTCTCTACGTCTTTATGCCGCGACAATACATATTATGTGTGAATTTTAAGTCCCTATCTCATTTCGTTTAGAATCTATAGACAGACGGACAGACATCGTTGGCGATAAAATTCTGTACTAGCTAGATTTTAGTGGAGACCTTTATTTTTATGTCCAAAGCATATCCCCAAAAGTATTTTTAATTTGAACGGTTCTTTGTTGGGTGAAGTCTAATTTTTTGCAAATATTTCGAAAATTATTAATTTCCCGAGAAAAATTGTTGTTTATAAAATTCGATGCAAAAAAGGACATTTTTACTTAGAATTAATCGTTTATTATAAATTATACCCGAACACAAATTCCACCCACAGTTATTGGTGGCCTGAACAGGATAGTTTCAAATTTATCTAAATTGATTTTTAGTTTTCATTTATTGGAAGTCCTCGATTTTTTCTAAATCACTCTGTAAGATATTCAACTTCCACTTTGTTGCATTTTGTAAATATGTACATTCTAAAATCAATAAAGTGTTAGTGTTTTGCTGCTCAGTACCAAAGAACCTATTTGTATTAAATGAACAAAAAGCTCATCAGCTGCATTGTGCGGTTTACAAATTACCGATTCTTTTTAGGTGTAATTATTGTATCATATGACCAATTATGCACTCCTGCATTACGACAACGTCTGGCCTTTGAAATCAAAATATTTAAAAATTCTGTAGAACTTTTGCCAACCATCTGTCTCTTCGTTGCGATCCTGTTCCTGCCCCTTCGAAGTACCCTAGCATTAGACAGACAGTCCCACGTCATTTGATCTGCGTGGTGTTTTATGCTCATCGCTCATTAAATGCATCTTTGATCCCGTAGTGTCTTCATAAAACCATTAAACGCCGGATTGTCCGATATCTCTCAATTTTTAGGGGATATTCTGGATACAAAAGGCCCAAGTCAGTCGACTCTTGTCAATCAAACGGCAGTCGCCCCTGGAAAGATACGTATATCTGCGAACAGAACCCAACAAACCACTAATCCCTGCGATCGTGTCCGCTGATCAAATAATCGATTTCTGCGCATTGAACCCGAAAACACGCAACAAAGGGATACGTCACCTTCCGTCAATCGGAGGCACCCCCGGGGCAGGGGGACGCGTATTACATTTCAATCACAGATCACCTCAAATCTGTTGAATGCGGTGGGATTTGCTGGGATTCAGCCGCTGCTGTAAGCGCTGATCGTTTCTCGCGTTCCCGCGTCTTTCAGCCGATGGCTTTCGGCGGGTCGAATACCTGGAGCATGCAGCCCCACGTGATCTTGAACTGTGAACCCCGAGTTGCATTTCCAGAGATGCAACTGGCAGTGAATTCTGAAAGGGGATCGTTGCTGGCGATCGGCTCGGAGCGGCCGGATCGCGAGGTCGAGATTTATTGATTCTAGATCGGCACGGCGATCGCGCAGGTAATATGCGGCGAGATCGGTGCTTTGTCCAGAATCGATCCGGCGATCTTGTCGCCGGTGAATTATAGCAGGGCAAGAGAGCATCGCACGGAACCTCGCGCTCAAACCAGGCAGCCTTGTTCGAAGCCCCGCACTGTTAGAGCGGGCGGCGGAGCGGCGGCTGGCTAGAGATCGCGCGGAACGGCCCGCCAATCAGAGCCCAATTAACAGATCTTTTGCGGCTCTAATTGCTGCAGTTCCCGAGATCCCTGCACTTTGGCGAGCTGATTCCCGCAGAATTTCTCCAAAGTCAGCCAGGCTACCTGGCAGCATGATCGGACAGAATTGCTGCGGAACACAAATCAAAACTGTCACCGCCAGCAGATGAGAATCCGTCAATCTAAATTTCCCCTGTGGGGCCCTAGAAAAGCTGCGGTATGCGCGATGATGATCTCAGCAAATTCCGCGCCAGGAAAGAGCAATTGCGTCGCCAGCCAACTGATGCAGCTCTCCGTCACGACATTGCCCGCTTTCTCGAACAGTGACGCTGCAAAAGAGCCCAGCGGGACGTCACTGATAACAGGCGAGCACTATGCCTGCGCAATATGCCAGACTGGTCCTTGTCTTGGCGAAAGAGTCCTTTCTTGTCCATAAATCCTCCAGAGAAGGATCACCTTTCTTGGCCTTGGCAACATATGTTGAATCAAGGAAACAAAAGAAAATATCTGTTTTCCGACCATTTGCTGCAGGGACACCTTTCAGAAAATTCACTGCTTGAAGAAAAATTGAAAATCTTTCAAGGAGCCCGAGCAGATGGTTGACGTGAACGGAACTGAAGATCTGCCCAATGGTGCCATGCCACTTTGACCTGGAAATATTTGCAAATTTTGGCATCGCAGCACAGTATTGAAAAATTCCGTGATTTTGTATCTGGCAGTAACATGCGATTTTATTATGAAACACATGAATAGCAAAAATGTAGGTCTTCAAATTCAAGATACTATTAAAGTTTCAATCTTAAGAAATACGTGGAGCTAAAAACAAACTATTATATAAAAATTATATATTTTAAAAAAGTTTCTGTGAATTGAGGTTTTATATTTGAATGAAAGGCTTTATCTAATATTACAAGCCTTGGAATGCACCAAAGAATTGAATGAATGAAATCTGATCTAAAATTTGAATTCAGTCAAAGTTGAAAGACTCTGCGAAAGTTAATGTTTTATAAAATTAATTCAGGGAGCTTTACTATTTATAATCAAAAAATTAATTGTGATCATTTTTCGGTTCTCCGGATTTTTTTTTTACTAAAGGTTTGAAAAGATGAAAATAGGTAGAGATAGTTTTATTCAATTATAATTCCATTTCAAATCGGCAATTTGTTGTACTCGACCATTTTTAATTTGGATGACATTTTGTGGATATGTTTGTTGTATTATTAAATGAAATTCCAACAAAGGATTTTGGAAAAAAAAATTTATTATAAAATTAAGTTTTGTCAATATTTCAAGTTTCATTTTTAAATATCAAAAACGGTTGAAGATAAAAAAAATTTTTCGGGGTTCATTTTAAAAAGTAGGTATATCAATTTTAATTTTATACATTTTATGAAAAACTGTCCAAATGGTTACAATTTCAATTCCAAAATCTGGAAAAAAACTAAACTAGCTATGTGAAGACTAAAGAGGCTTGCTTTGTCAACGTGGAAGTCGAAGGCGGTAGAGTTGTGAACCTTCCCTGGCATCCTAGATGAAGGGTTCGATGTGATCATAATTAGTGCGATAACTGTCAAGGAAAAAGGTAAGCATTTAATTTGTTTAATTTGTACAAAAAAATAACTACAATCGCTATATATCGTCGGGTCTTCAAAATGAATTAAGTGAAGTCAATAAGTCGCTAGACTTGAAGGATCGTTCCCACATGAAAGATCCTTTCGATCTTCTTAAAACCGGAAAGTCCAGCCACCGATATCCTGGTGGAAAGGTCGACCTCAATGCGCAAAGAGATCGAACTCCGCCTAGTTGCGAAGCCTTCCATTATCAACGATTGCCGGTGGAACCACCTAACAAGGTGCCGACTTGTCATCTCGGCGGCGAAGGCCCGGGAAGGTAACGAGGCACCGAAAGAAGAAGACCTGCCCGGCCACTTAGCATATGCGCGGACGTAATCTAATTACGCAAAGGAGGCTCAAGGGAGCATAATTAAGGGGGCGGCGGCAGCATGGGTACATTGCCCGTGATAGCTGTAATTTCGCTGATCGGCTGGAGCAGGGGAAGCGCGGTATTTTCGTGAGAGCTAACGTGACGCCCGGTGCCTGGTCCGTCGCCATGGGTGCTCCACTGACCGGTGGCTGCTGGCGCTGGAGCTGGAGCTGGAGCTGGCTGGGAAAGGACATCTGCCGTCCTTCATGTTTTGGGCCAGTGTGCCCCAAAAGCAGCAAAACCCGCCGAGGAGGAAATAATTCAAAATTCGGGGTAATTTGAGCCTTCGGGGCTCAAGGTGGACCATGCTCACCTTATGGCGCACCGACAGCATCCGAACGGGCAGACAGCGTCTTCGGGTCGCGTGGACGATGCCGGAGTGCGACTAAAGGTGAGTGCGCAATGCGCACATGCCCCAGCGCGGTTTTAACTAAGGCGGGGTGGATTGCAGTTAAATTACTCTTCATTACGAATTTATGACATGTAAAACCTTATCGAAGGTAACAAGCAAATGACAAGAGCTGGTTGCCCCTTTCGCCCAGCCGCAACGGCCTGTATTTGGGCCTGCGCCGCGCGGTTGCCCCCTTTATTGCAGCGCACTCTGCTGGGCAATCGAAGCGACTTTCGCGGTAATTAAGTGCGGTGACACGCGACTGATTATCTTTTCAAATTACTCTGTTACGTTGGCAGTAATGCGGTCATGCTGGTCTCCGGCTCAAAATCAATCCCTAAAATACCCCCGGCTGCCGGTGGCTGGTCCGATTGGCCAGGGGCTGAGAGCTGCGGGACCAGCAAGACCAAAGTATCGATGGCCTGAATGCAGGCGGGGGACGAAAAACTCCGCAACGGGGGCTATGCGCCGGCATTTCTACCTGAATGGATTTGATAAAGCGGTAAAACACCTGCAGGTTGACGAGATACCGCAGTTGAGCGAGCACGCGATCATCTGCTCTTGTCGCGGAACCACCTCAATTATTCGTACTACGTTCCAAGAGGCAGTCACAGTCGCTAAGTCCGTGTAATTGCACCTGAGGAATTCGACGCACGGCCTCTCCGCCACCGTGGTAAACCGAAGAAATGTGATCGTCAAGCGGATCACGCGACCGTACCATCCTCGGTAACTATGTTTATTATAAGACAATTGACCAAATCATAACTTAACGAAATTTATAGACCCTCAAAAGATGTCATTATTGCCTACTTTTTTAAAAATCGGAACACGCATCTTATAGTCGAGCGGTGGGCACTCGTGAGGACAGTAAGAGCCTCATTCCAGTTTTTCATATACCCCTTATAAAGAGCCAGTGTTGGGGGAAAAAACTATTCCAATTAATTAACAATTAAATTATGAAGTTGTATACATCAACTTGTAACATTTAGTTTAGAAGAGATGGCAACGATTAATCAAATGAGTCTAATGATTGATTAATTTGATTTAATTAATCGTGTAACTATACGATGCTTTCCCTTTCAATTAATTTCATTATTTTGAGAAATTAACTAGTAATAACACGCTTAAATTCAAATATTTCCCATCTCTAGTATAATAATGTTTTTTAAACATTTTTTTTTTGTTTTAAGTTTACTTTGTTTTTTTCATTAAGGAAAACAAGTTATCACAACGTAAAAAATTATTTTACTCGTGAACATAACAATTTTGATTTTACTAAAACTATAAAATTTGGCAATTTTTTTGTTGAAAATTGATTCTTACCTACATGAATTAATTTTTTGAAACTTTTTAAAAAAATTCATAAAAATATATTTTTTTTACCTAAGTATAACGCCTTAAGGTTTGATTTTAAAATTTAAAAAAAAAAAACACTTAAAAGTGCCCCGAAACAAGTTTGCTACCCACACATTCTGAACAATTTTACTTTCCGGAATTCGTGGTAGTAAAAATCTTGGTGGAATTCTCTATAACTTGTTCTGTGTATGACAACAAAAATCTTAGTTCGTTTAATTCTAGGCTCCTTCTTACTCAGTACATACATATATGTATGTATGTATGTATATAAATCAAATTAAAAGGGTCCAATGCAAATTTCTTGATTCTGCTCTACGAAAACTCCCTCGGAATAATTCACCCTTAAAACCTGAGGGATTCTAAATTGCTCGTTGGCAAATTCCTCTTTCTTAATAAAAAACCTAAACATGTTAAGAATTTTTGAAGTGAATGAGAAACGGTAGACAATGAATTCTCACACAAATAGGATTAGAGGACTTTAAATGACTTAGCAACTGTTAAGGAGCAGATTTAAATAGTAAAAACACCTACTGTTGACCTTTCTTGGAATTCCTCTTCAAGAAGGTGCGAAAATCTGTTCTCGACAAATTAAGGTTGTAAACACTTTTGCGGCGAAGGCAATTACTAGGGATGACCCTTGAAACAAGAAGCCTAGCAATGTTTACCTTTCCAGACAAGAGGCGCTACAACTTCGAGGATTAGCACCTCAAAGTTCCCAGGAATCGCTTCGTCTGGCCGTTCCTCGGAGCATCTGGCAGCTCAATCAGCACATTTGCATCTTTTGCCAGAGTCACCGATGTGAGCCAATCGATTATTTTCATGCTATGGGACAATAAGCGTAAAATCCTTTTTTCGAGGTGACTTCCCCCCGAATTGCATAAGATCCAATTATCCGAATCCCTGTGAACCGAAAGGATCGAATGGGAGCATTGTGCTACGCACAACCCTATCTTCTAGACATTGTCAAATCGAGCCTTTGTGTAGCTTAAAACTCCTCCTGGACTCCTATTCAAATCGGGAAATACTTAATCCTTTCGAAAGGAGAAATCCTAATCCTTATCAGATGGCTCAGCTGCTGAACAATGGATCTCATCCTTGGTTGCGCGCCAAAGAACGATATTCGAGCAGGACACCAACGTCTTGCAAGGATATTAAATGCTTGGAAGGATGCTGAGGTGGGTGGGTGTGCAACAAAGTCTGAGGTGAAGACGATCAATTTTCATACTTAGTCAATAACTAAGGGTCAGCAGAAAATATTACTGCTGACCTGACCTGACGTAAAAAAGTGATTCATTTATTACGCTGATTATACTCTATTTAGCATCTTTAATTATAAGACATTTTTAAGATCCTGAAGTCTCTTAAAAAAAGATGATGGCTAGAGCATTTTCCTTCAATATAGGTAAATTTCCTTTAATCTAAATAAATACCTTTAGCTTGAGACTTCTGGAAAATGACCTAATTATTCTGAAAAATTTTCCCTAAAGTTGTACCTAGTACATTTGATTACAGATTGTGAAAATTCACATAAACTTTGGATAATGTAGAAAATGTGTCTATAATCTACACAAAATTTGACTACATTGTGTAGAAGGTTTTCCTATAAAACCTAGGTGAATTATCTACAAATTTTAGGATATTAATCTATTTGCTATGGATTCCTAAATCATCCTAATTCGTACCTATGTTTCAAGGCAATGTATCAGATTTTTTCTTTCAGTGTAATGAAAACTAAACTGACGGTCTATGTTTCTCCACAGATATGATTAGATAACTTGGCATATATCATAGCATAAAATTAACTTTTCCACGTCTCTGATTTTTCAATCAGTCCTGAAAATACATAATTGAATCACAAGTTTCAATAAAAATAAACTCTTCGGAAATAAATTGATTTACCAAATATTGCAGGAGAATGTTTAAGGTTTCATGGGTTTGTGCCAGTAAAGAAATTTTATTTCTAATTGAATAAGTTTTAATTGGTAGACCATGAAGAAGAAGAAAAAGAATCTATAAAATCATAATTAATTCGCATTTTGCTTTAAAACTTTTACAAAACATGTCTGACGACATCAATCTGTAAAAGTACCATATGTTTATAGAAAACATGTTGCTTTTTAACATTTAACATAATAAAAAAGAGATTTTGATATTAGTAATTATTCAATTCTTACATATATGTATATTACATATACAATAAATCTGACAAAGGTATTATAATAAATACATATATTAACTCAATCTACATTAGGTCCTATTATGGTTTCTTGTGGTTTTCCGCATTTCAAAGTGTAGGCGAACCTTGCTCAAGGAGTCGTCGACACCTTCACCCTCATCGGCCAGATGGTAACAGCCGGCACAAAATCCTTGCCGTAACCGCAGGTAAAAGGGCAAGAGAAATTTTAGAGCAAACCGCGGAAAAATGTGCCGCGTACCTTTTCTCAAGCCTCTTTCTCCGGTTAAGTCCACCGCAAGGAGAAAATCCCGGAAAACAGATGGACTCATTCTCTACCATTTTTGGGTTAAAATATATTTAAACGCGAAAAACTTAAATTCCTGCAGGTGCTTCGCACATCGAGGAAGGGGTGCAGGTCCCCCAGACCGCCTGCTGCCGAAATAATTGACCCAAAGCGCATATTACGATTTCCTGGGGCTTGCGGGCACAGGGGAAGAATGAGCCAAGAGTGACGATCATTTCGCCAAATGGTAAATTTGCAAGAAACCTGAGGTCGGAGCAGGTGATTGAGACCCCTATCCTTTAATTAGAGCCAATTACCCATTTTTGCACTGCGGCTCGGCTGGCATCGCTATAAACACGAAATTCTTCCAGAACAAGTGGCCTGCGTACGTTTTCTATTAGGGTCCATCGGGAAGTGCAAGATGGCCTAAATGGCATAAATCAAGACCATCAGAGATACGGTGGAACGAATTCTGGGCGCAGTCTTGAGTCTATTAAACTCTCATATGAAATGCATTGATATTGCGCTGGCATTCATTCGATACGCAATTTCTTGACTACCCAGGTACCCAAATTCTGGGAAAAAGGACTAGGCATAATACCACGGCTGCACCAACATCCTTAGGCTGGAAAGGTGCGAATTATCCGTACAGTCTTAAATGGGATTCTAAGATTCTTTTCAAGACTCCTACAATTTCTTACAGCCAATTGAGCAATTTCTTTGGACAGTAGCCTTATTTTTTTCTCTCTATACATACATTGTACATACATATACTTCCTTATTTATTTATTTTTTCTTTTATTTCTTGTAATAAAAAATTTATTATATTCTAAAGTTTTATACATACATGTAAGTATTGTGTGTGAAATGCTGCGCCAATCTCAATATCTTAACTAAATATATTTCATTTCAAATGGTTGATCAGAATATTTTGCTATTCATCTTATATATTTTTACGTTAAATATAATCATTTAAGATACTGGGATTGGGAAATCCAAATTATTATAGTGCTAATTTTATAGTTGCCGAATAAAAAAATCCTTCCTAAGTCTTACAGCTGTTTAAAATATTTCACTAAGATGTCCTAATATTTAGGAGAATAAGTTTGAAGTCATAGGATTACTTGATTTGAGACAACTTTGTACAATTTTTGACAAAATATCGGAACGCAATAGGAGCGTTTTACGTTACTTACGAAAGTTCCGATATTCAGTGAAAAATTTAAAAATTCCTGCGACAATTCTTTTAAATTGAATTTCGTGTTAAGTTCTTCTCTTTTTCAACGAATGTAATGATTATGATCAAGAAATTTACAATTACAAAGAACGATTATCTAGTAATTTTTAATTTTCGTTCCCTCGATAATTTGTTTGTTTAAAATTTCAAAAATAATCATAATATTCGGTCCCTGCTTTTTGAATTTATTTTCCTCGAAAATCATCACACAAAGATAAACATTATAAATATAAATTTTCCGGAGGGAAACTGTCGTTATTCTGTGTTGTTATTATTATTACTATTATTTTTATTGTTTACCTACAATTCCTTTAATCTACTACCACAAAAAACGTATTGGTTTCGTTTTATGTGTAGATTAGGAATAAATTCAGTTTATTTTTTGTCATAAAACAATATGATAATGTTAATTTTGGAAAAAGGGAAAAAGATGGTCCCGCTTCAGGTCGATTTAACTATCTACGTGAAAAGCTTCCCTTAAAAAAAAGCGGGTCATGTTTGCTGCAAACAAATAAATTTCTAGCGCAGCACGCGATTTAAGGCACTGGCTCTGGCCGGAAAAGGGCGAGTCGGGCCATGTCGCAAAAGATTCGCTGGCCCACATCGCGCCAACAACCGCGAGTTTTTGGCACCTTCGAGCGAATCCGCGTCAATTAACCGCGAATTTCTAGTCGATAAGTTGCAGAAGCCGCCGGATTTAATCTGTTACGCCGGCGAGGCGATTCGCGCGTGATAGGCCACACTCGTTTCTAGCGGCCAGCCTTTCGAAATCTTCGGCTGGGGCTGAGGTTGGGGCTTCGCTGGACTCATGTTAATTGGTCACCTAACCGCCGCCGCAGCCGCCGAGGTGAGGATAATTAGGTAAATTTGACCAGTGAGTGGTGGTGCATCACCGTTGGTGCTGAAATCTTTTGGAATGCCTCTGGGAGAATGTTGCGATCTAATCGTTTCAAAAAAATACAGAAAATATAAACTTATTTAATTGCACAAGTATCAGAGAAACCAGAAATTTTCTAATTCTAGCAGATTATGAAGAATTACTCTCTCGACTAGTTTTATTTGTAAGTAATTTTATATGTTATGATATTTCCATTCATCATAATAAAAATTTAAAAATTGGTGGGGAATAAAACCCTTATTCACTATCAACCTCGCCTTGGCTACGGCCTTGCTTTTCATTGCCCTTTCCCACTTTTATTTTTTTTAAAATAACTATGGTTTTTATAATATCGAAAAAAAATGACCGACTTCTTTTTAACTGCAATAGAAGCCGAGATATTCAATTTTAAAGAAAACATCTAACAAATCGTTTTCGAAATTAAAGACGGTATTAAAGTAGTTTATATTATTTAAATTCAATTAATATAGGGTAAACTTTATTAAAAAAAAGTCTAGGCTTTAATTTGATGTCCGTCTTAACAGTTCGGTCCGGCGCATAAAATGAGACTTTACTATTTAAAATTCTCATTATATAAAAAGGAGTACATCAAGATGTTAGAAAATTACTCAAATTAATTATTTTATATGAATATCTGTGCATTAATTAAAATTAAATGTCCAATTTTTTATTTTATGAATGGATCGAAGTGCTCATTTCACGTGATTTTTCTTAAATTGAAGAGTTAATAAAATTGCAACTGTTGGGGATCGGAAATATTTCTTAATCGGTTTAATGAGCAAATTAAATTAAAACCAAAAAGGTTTTTGCAATTTTCTTACTTCCTTCCGCTTTGTATGAGAAAACGCTTTTAAAACGATGCGAAGGGCAAATTAAAGTTGTAAAAAATTCTGTCGATGGGTTTGACTGAAAAACGCCTTTCTAAACGTAGTCGAACGAATTTCCACGGATCCGCGCGCCTCTTTTCAATTCAAAGCCCACGGAAATAAATTTTTGTGGAAGCGCGAGGAATTTCTGTTTGCCGTGTGCCATCTGGCAACTCGCAAAAGTCCTGAAAATGTCCCACGAACATCCCCTAGGCGAGCAGCCACTACCCGGACGAATTTATAAATAGGAGTGCAGTGAAAACTCCCCTTTAGTCTTAGGGTAGCGCCGCATCAGTTGAGACTTCAGAGGGACGTTCACCGCACGAGGAGCAAATTTCCAACTCCAAGTCCACCGCGCGATTTAGAAAGCACCGCACCACCGATTTACCGGTTTTCTTCTCCCTCGAAGAAGTCGTACGGCCGCAGAGGACGCGCCACCACCGGAGATTCTGGGAAACAGTGGAGCTGAACGACTGAAGGAAGCCGACTTGCAGCGAGAGAAAAACGGAGAAAGCACACGACTTCCCCTCCAAATCGCTCTCGCAGTGGCTCTTTGCAGCCTGCATTTGCCCGAGTGGTGAAGCCGGAGGATAATAAAAACTGAGAACAGCTGTCGCCGGTGCGCGTGTGTTGGTGGTAAAACCAGAGCAAAACAAGGCGAGATCTCGCCATCCCGCTCCCGACCGCGAAGAAGTTGCCTTCATCTCAGCCTGGTGGATGGCTTCGGAATTGGTTCTCATGGCATCGAGTCGTCAGTTTTGAAGATTGCGTGGTCGTTGTCGGGTCGAACTGCCGACACTTTGAGACGCTCTCTCTGCCGAATTTCGAATTGTATTTTGGATAATTTTTTCATTGCATTAAAGGCAAATTAAGAAGCCAGTGGATCTTTCCGGGCCAACGAGCCGGATCAAAAGATTTTCAAAGTGAATAAAATATAAATAAAATAATCGCGGTGCTTGGCTGTTAGGCAATTTAATAAAAAAATATAAAAGTGAATTTAGTGAGGCCGAACGAAAAAAAAAATCTTATTAAAGATAAATTTCAAGATTCGGAGCCGTTAAAGGATAAAATTTACTTTGACGTTAAAACGGCTCCATGTGTGCCTAGTGCCGAATTTACCGCTCCTGGAGAAAAGACGTTTTTGGGCATTTTTTTTTTTTTATTTTTTTAATTTTTTTTTATCTGATACGCTTACGCGCGCGCCTCAGCAGCCGCATGCGGTGCCGTTCAACGGATTTTTGAGTGTTATTTTTGTGCAAATCGGAGCCCCGCCGGGCCAAAAACTCCGCAGCACCCAGAGGGTGATGTCCCAGTGCATGAAGCGCCTAATGTGACTGGTCACCCTGTCCCAAATAATTAATTTACCGTTACGTCGGCCATTAAGCAAATCGTCCACCGGAGGACAGCGTAGAGACCACCGCCAAAAGCATGTGCTCCGCAGCGTCCAGTTGTTCCGTGGATTCGTTGTGATATTCGACGACATTCGACCTCCTTGTGAATTCTTTTCGACAAATTACCAAAGTCTCGCTCCGCGCGTACGAGCTCTAGTTTTGTAGTTAAGTTAACGAAGTCGCTGACACCCTACAGCTTATAATAGTCAATAAAAGAAAATATATTAAAAAAAAATTAATTAAATATAGCGTTCGGTGTGCGTTTTGTGTTGTGTAAAAAAAAAAAAAAGTAAATAAATAAAATAGTGTATTTAATGGAATCGTTGATCGCGTGATGTGATTTCGCATTTATTCGTTTGCCCACGAGCTCGCGAAGGGAAATTATGACGAACTGAAAAGTTTTGTTTGTTTAAAATTCGCCCTTGCAGCAGCCATCCGCTCGACGACAATTTGAGCGTGTCGTTAAAATAGCAACAGACACCGCAACAAATACACCGCGACCAAATTTTTGATTGATCTCCTTCTTGACCAGCAGCCACCCACAATTTAGCCGAGTCAAAATGAATTGGATTAACGTTTGCCTGCTCGCATGGATTTTAAATTTAGTGATATTCGTCAATCAGGTAAGTCCCGTTAATATTTTGAATAGATTAACTGTTTTTCGGGAGTATAGTTCGAAGACGAAATTTTCTTAAAACAATTTTATCCTAATAATTTACAAAAACCTACTTTATCGATTGAGATTTATTATCAAGCTTTAAAGTTGGGTATTCGTCATTTTGTTTATTCAGACTAAAAAGTAAAAACGATTTTTGAAAGCCTTTATTTTTGCTCAATTTTATGTATTTTTATACGAATAAACTAAAGATGTTTATAATTCATATTAATCATAACTCAGCTCTACTCCTTTAAACAACAAACATTTCCATAAAAGCGTGCTTTTTTCAATAAAGAACGAAAAGGAAAATAATACGACTTTATGTGATTAAAAACTTTGTAAAGTCAATAGCCCTTGATCTGATTGAAATTAAGCGCCATCGTCTTTACTAATTTATTCTACTTACATCTCTTTAAATTGAACGGAAATTGGGAAATTTTGAAGAAAATATATAAATAAACATATAAATTAAGTGTAGGTTTTTTTTTTTTTTATTATTATACAATTGCTGGATAATACAATTATTTTACTATTTCAGAAAAGCACAGTAATTTTATTTAGTATTTTTGAAGACTGACAAATTTAGGGATAGGAAAGAAATATCTTTTCAGCATTAAGGAATATCTATCTAGTATAATATAATAGTAAATTCATTATTAATTCAGAAGTTAATTGCTAGGGAACTGAAATTTTGACTAGCATAAGGGAACCACGAAAATTTAGTAACTTTTGAACTCTATTTGAAAGCGAAAGAAAAATAAAGGGAATAAAATCAAATATTTGATATTAATTTTTGAAACTAAAAACACTGCTCAAATTGACTGACCAATGAGAGAGGATTACGAACTTTAATTTTACATTATGATAAAATGGCATAACAATAATTTGCTTGATTTATAACTTGGCTAGTTACTAGTTGCCCAATTTTCGAGGAATAACCTTTACAATTCATTTTCTTTATAACCTATCCAGAAAATCCGAAATTACTGTAAAATTAATTTGCCGCAGAGTTAATGCTCATAAAGTTTTTATGTGTTACTCGAAGAACTTACTTAATTACTATTACTATTAAAGTTTAGCTTTGAAATTCAAAAAAGCAAACTACAATTTGCTGTCGTTGCTAACAACGTCCATTTTACTGCGACTTTAATATTTTTAGCAATCCATTACCCCGAAGTTCAGAAAACTGCTCACTGGTTCTCACACTTGAATAGTAGTGCAGTAATTTTTGCCTTATTATACAGACAATTGGACACGCCTGGGTCAAATTAATAGCTAAATTGTAGCCTCCCGAGCTCCACAATTCGTCTCGAGAAACTATAGTCGTTTTCCGTAATAAGCCGCTCGTGTAAAATTTGCATGTCTTGTCAAGAGAAAGGTGTCAGGTCTTTACGTGATGGTGCTGCCGATAATGATGGATTGTATGTAGTTAACGCGGTCTGAGTTTTGAGTCGACATCTGATTTAGTAGGTGCGTGAAATTCGGGTCAAAGTGATTTTTTCATCAATAAACCCATGTTAGTTATGCTATTTTGTATTGTAAGCAGCATATTTTTCTTATAGTGTTTAGTTGGCAACACCTCTGCCAATGAGCAGACTGCTCATGCGCGTATTGCGTTACAGGTTTAGTGGACGGCCAGCTAAGGAGGCGAACATGTTTCGGGCCAAGAATTGCCTTCTGCAAAAAACGATAATGGCGACATAAGTTCGAAAATGTTGTTAAAACATCTGCTCAAGTTGGGCCATTGGCACCGGGCAGCTTCAATCAAATTGGCTGGTCGTCTTCGATGTGTGCACTTGTTCAGCTGCTCGATGCGGCTTCTTAGGGTGTTCTGAAATTTTTTTTGACTAAAGAGGTTGGGGTGGTATTTGCGTAAAAAATGTCCTTTTTCATAATGTCATATGGCTATGAAAGTGAATTCCCATAAGGCGCTGTCAGATTTCTGGATTATGCGGCTGATGGTCAGATAATGGTTAACGTCTGGTCGGCTTTGCCGCGCCGCCGAGACAAATTCAAAATTGCAAGTCACAATTAAAAGACTTGGAGGCTCACGATCTGGCCGTGATCTTGCTCGATCTCCTCCTTCTTCCGTCCGCTGAATATTCGAGGCATGTTGGGCAGTACAAAGGCGCGCTATGGCCAGCCGCGATCACCCTTGACCTTAGGCGTACGTATCGTAACGAGCGCTGCAGATTGGTAACCAAATTTTCCTTGCCTGCTCATCGTCCGCTGGTCCAGCATCGCGCCGCGCCGGCCTGGACCCGGGCAAAAGTCGCCGAGTCAAGCACACACCAGCGAAAGCGATCAATCAAGAAAAATGTCAAAACGGAATTGCCCGTACACGGGGCCATAACAGCAGCTGTGATCGCTTCCAACAAATCGATACTGCCGGAGATCGGTCGCCAAGTGCCCTTCGAATTGTCTTAAATTCACTTAGAGCGCAGCATAAATGTCTGTTTGGGCCATAAAAAAAATAGCCATAAACCGTCCTCTCTTGAATCACGATCGCTGATCGTAAATTGAGATGCGCACGCATCTCCGAACCGCCAGCCTCCGCACGAATAATTCTATGATCGACCCATTTTCTCACAACCTGAGAAAATAAAAGCCGCGGAAAGAAGTCGCACACAAGCCGGACAAAGTAGAAAGCGCGAAGGAAAAATCCAAGAACTTGAGGAATGATCGCCACACCGCGATCGCTTCTCACAGCGCGCTAGGCATATATATTTTGAAGCGCGACTACACTACCAGCAAACGGCAACGGTCACATGGCGTAATAAATAAATAAAATTATTGAAGGTGGGCTCCGGCGCAATCATCTGCGCAGTCGCAATCTTGGAAGTGTTGGCCGTGGTGCACCGGCGCGGAGCTCTCAAGTCTCGAGCTGTGTTTCACCGTCATCGAAGTCGTCGTCGTCGTCGTCTTGGTCGCCTAAGTGCACAATAGAAGAAGGTGCTGCCAGCTGCAACGAACCGAGCGCACCTACACTAGCCTAGGCGAAGTCTACACGGCCCGGCAGGGCAGCATAGCCGACACACCACGGTTTTATGAAGTTATAAAAAGACGACTACACGGCAAGACGAAGAAAAAAATTCCTACATTGACCGGCAAATCGCATGCCGTGGGAAACAATTCGTTTCTTCGGCTCGGAATGAATCTGAGGTGAGACAGCATGACCCGGATGGCTGTGGTTCGAGCGAGACAGGCTCGCAGTCCATCTTAAGTGTACAATAAAAAGACGGGGAAAAGGCAGCTCAAAAAGACAACGACGACCGTGTACGAGTAGCGCGCTGACTGCTGAGAGAGTACTGAACAGAACGGAAAATAAATAAAAGGAGCTGGACAGGCGGGGAGCGGGCGCTAAATTAAAACAATAAAACGAAAAGAGATAAACTGTGCACGCCGAGCCTGCCCGGAACAGTTTTTCAAAAGCTTAGGCATATTGAGACTTGCGCAGGTAGACGCTGCTGTCGAAGAAGCGGGGTGGCGGAGCATGCGCGACAAGATTACCGCGAGGAGCGTTTAGTTGCGTACCGCAGCACCACAGCTCCTAAAATTCAGGGGTGATTCGCCCGATGACGACTTTGCGAACCACTTCCGCCTCGCTTGGGGGCAGCAGCATCGCTGAGTATCCACTTTCGCGCAACACTCCTCCGCCCGGGGGCGCAGCGCTCGAGATCGAGAACCCAGAGGTGCGCTGCCGCAATCTGTTATTTTCCTATTCTTCCTCTTTTTTCGTTTAATTGGCTGTTTTCGAAATTAGAATTGCTTTTTCTCGCAGCGCGGTAAAAAAACGTGCTTAGATAAGGAGGTATTTAGCTTGGAAGAGCGGCGGGGAGCGCGCGCGGTTTACCGGCCGTCGAGCCGACAGCCGCGACGCTATGTGGAAGGTAGCTAAAAGAAAAGGAAGCCGGAGAGACCTTTTAACAGATGAATTACACGGCTGAATTGAATAATTATCGGGGGGACGTGGTGCGGATGTTTTTTTTTTATTATTGTTTTTTTTTTTTTTTTTTTCGGGTGCCTCCAGAACATGAGAATATTTCATTTTCGGGAGGCGGGCGAGTTTCTTTGTTTCGCCTGTGTGCGACGGTTTTAAATGCCAACAAGACAAGACTTGGTACCGGCAGCGGTTTACAACCAGTCACCAAACGTTTCCCATGGCATTAGCAAGCCAAATCTCAGGGGTTTTCAGCAGAACAATGACTCACGCTGTCATGCAACCGACGGAAGATGCAACTGCTCCGCTATTTCTCCTTTCCAGTTTTCAATCCGCGCTCTATTAATTACCGTGCGCCTCTCTGTTTTTGTCATTCTCCTCCGAGTTTTTAAGAAATAAAAAACATCGGCTCTGGTACTGCACTACACTTTGGCGCAACCCTCCCGCCGCGGAAAGCTAAAAAAATTTTAATTAATCACTCGTTACAGTTATTGCGATAAAAGTGCTTTTCACGGACTGGTAATGAGCAAGATAATTGCGTGCCATCAAATCAAATTCATTTTCGTCGTTGCATGCATTAAAGGAGAAGAAAAAAATAATTCCCTTCCAACCGCCCCTGCGTGAGGTATGTTGGAATCCAGTTGATTCCATCAAAATCCGCGAAATAGACCAGCTTTACAGTTGCTTTTTATTATTATCGCGATGAAACGAAGCGATTTGATCCACGGAAAACAGACAGACATTCGTACTACTGTGTACGCTTTCTGTATGGCGTTTTGAAGACGACGAACTGAAAAAAAAAATAAATGAATATATAGAGACCAGGAAGTGGAGGAGAACGCGACATGCTGTGCACCGCGCGCCGTCGATTCGGAAGTGCTGCCCGGGTGCGCATCAGCTGAGCCAAACGCAAATAGGCGCCTTTCTCTTGCGCAAATGACTTTCTGCGGTTGAGAGCACCCTTCTGTGTTTGCTGTCAGCTAATTTACGCGCTTTATTTCGATTGTTTTCCTAATTTTTAATTTTGGGTCAGATATAGGCGCTCTGATTGCGGCTATACTCTTTGAAAAAAAAAAAATTAGGTAGTAATTTTAGAGTATTTTCTAATATTAGAAATCTAAAGGCTCTTATTCTATACTTTTCGAATATTCAATTCATTTCAAAGTTGTAAGTTCGGTAAAAAATTAATCAAAGCATAGACAATTGTAGAGAAAGTGTCATATGGGTTCAGTTTTCAAATGCACGAAAAAAAGCAGGAAAGGGTAAGAATAAGTAGGTACAATTACAAATATATGAAGATAGTCAAACCCATCTGAAATGGCTTGGTACACTATTTACAGTAAACTTGCAATGTAAGTCGGCTTTTGTACTACTTAAAACCATTGTGAAAAAACAGCGCAAGTTATGTACTTAGGTACTATTCATGCAGTATTAGTGAAAATAGGTAAATCCAGTTAATATACGAGAAATGGTAAAGGAAATTTTCAAATTATGTTATGTACATATAAAATATTTTGACGAGAACATAACAATTTACTTATGCTGTTTTGATGCCAAATTTTGACACTAAAGTTGAGGTTCGCAATTTGTTTGATCTCGTAAAGCTGCATGTATAAAAAATTGATTACATCAAAATAATACTTTTGAAAGAGCGGAAATTTATGTCTCTTTTGTGCCATACTAACCACGGAATTGACCCCGGTAAAAATTGTCTTTTAGATATTGCATAAGTTTAACATCCGCGTCACTCCCAGACATGCCCTCATTTCTCATCGCATCTATCAATCGATGACCTTTCGGTGTTGCTCCGTAGCAGAGGTTGGAATTTAACCTTCAGATTGAGATTCGACACCAATTACCGATTTTTTTTTTTTCCACATTTGATGACGTGTTGTTGGTGATGGACCGCTCTATCTAATATTAGGCATATACCGTGAACGCATCTATTCATACTCGCGGGCGCTGACCGGGTGTTAGATCCACCTGCAGAGTCGACTCAGAGGGCTACATGTTACCCAGAATTCAATTAACCAATTAAGTAACCAATTTTCAACGCCACTGGCTCGGTGGGCCTCGCGGAAAAAGGCTGCTCTAGCTAACGGCGGCTGCGCGGTACGTCGGCGGCACCAGCAGCAGCAGCCGATTCGCCAGATAGATGTCGTGGGGTGCGCAATGAGAATGTCGATTCGGCTTCCTTTTGAGGTATTTCTAGAATCGATCGACAAAGGCATTCTCGCCGTGATTGACGCGGGAATCGGAAATCTTTGTCTAGGCGGTGTCTGATAGGCGGTATTCCATGATTTTTGATATTTCCTCGATCAAACGCAATTACGGATCGATCACCCGGACTGGAAGGGCGGGAAAAACAACGCACGCTCCTTTTCATATCCAATTTGCCGGGTAATTACTCGGCGTGTGGAAAGAGCCTTGAAAACTTGGCACGGATTGTGTAAAGTGCCTGAGCGATGTTTTCAGAGTCAGCTTTGCAGCTGCTGTCGCTTTATTTTTTGCCGGAAATTTATTTGGACAGTTTTGAAATTTATGCAGGTCCCAACTAGACGCAAAGTGGAACCAATCAAAACATATTCAAATCGCGCATCGTCGACTTATCCATTTGAATAAATCAAAGAGATGGACTGTTTTATGGTGCGTGCGTTGCTGTGCAGCAGGTTGATAACCCGATCGGTAACAAAAGACCGTGCTGGAAAATGTCTCCAAGTATCTGCCGTTCGAAGTTTTGAAAATCTTCAGGTGCCTTAGTCAGTTTTTCCTCGAGTGTGATGGCGCCTGGACAGGAGACGTCGGCAATTTTTTTTTGCAGCTTCTCCGTTCAACGAAGAATTTTTCCGTCCCTTCCAACAAGAGGAAAAATGAGGAGCCACAACGGCGCAAAAAGACGGAATGGATCACCGCTTTTTATTCCCGCGACGGGAAAGAGGAATAACCAGATTAGCAGCCGTAAAACGGGATCTATCATACAGCGAGTTACCAGAGGTGGCGACAATTGTCGCTCGCGTAATAACTATCAGCCCGAAGGGCCCTACCGCTGCCGCTGCACCGGAGGAAAGTCTTAACCTCCTTCTGTCGACGTCGTTTCAGTCGGTGATCATATGACGAAACGAAAATCGCAGAAAAGAGGAAAAAATGTAGAAAACGAGTAAATCGCTATATTTGTCTCAAGCAGCGTGCAGACGTGCTTCTTAGATCCCCCCGGCCTCCACGGCTGTGGAGGATCAGCGGACCGATCGTGTCTCGCATTTGAGGCACGATCACAGCGGAGCCAGATGGATCAGTGCTCGGTGCAGTCGACCGACCGAGCAATGCACGGCTCGAATGCATGCAGCACGCATGGAGATCCTCTCAGTGCACTTGCTACCTGCAGTGGTCGCCAGCAATGCTCGGTATTCTGGAATTATCATTTCTAAGTAAAACGAAACTGGATTTGCTGACCGCGACTGCAGAAAAAAAATAATCGCACAACCCTGCGAGCCGATATTAATAAGACTGATAATTCCCCCTACCTAACCCCTGCGTATGTCCAGAGGATAATTGAACCTTAACGAGGTGGAGAGCGGCACATAGGGCTACACTTGAACACACCTTTCGCCCGGCTTATGATCGATCTTATCACAAATCTTGCCGCGAAGGAAGGAATCGCACAAGGATTGACAAAGGCAGAATTGGAAAATCGGAAACGACGACCACTTTTTATGCTCCCTCCAGTTTTTGTTATATCGTTTTTTTCTCCGCATCCGTCGTCTTTCGTTGAACTTGTACTTTCCATTGCAAAGTAGGGCTGGGTCGGTGTAGAATTGCCCGGTTGGTTCTACATCGAGAAGGTCGATTAACACTATTCTTCCCATCGATTTGTTCTAAGTAAAGTAACTTAATTTAATACGTATTAACAATAACAGAAATATCGCCCAACTGTTGTATTTAGTCGAAATCACGAATATCGAATTCGTTTGATTCGAATACGACAATTCAAAATTGTTGTAGTAGACAATTTCATGAGATGACACGACTATCAGAATAGGTATACATATTATAGGTGTTAAATTTCGTCTAAATAGGGTACTTTAGGGATTCAAAGACTTTAATTTCCTGGTCATGAAGTCAACAAGGTTGCGTAACTCCACCTGTGTAACCTCGAAGAATCGTATAACGAACAAAAGCGGGTCAGCAGCCATCACTGCAAAAATAATTGACCGACTCGTCGCAGTTTTACGAAGTTTAATGCTACAATTTCGGCTTAAGAGAGAATAAACATGGCTTAGCACATAAACTCGCATGTTTGGCCCGGCCGAGTTACTGAAGAGGAGGACTGACCATTAATTAAAAACTGTCCGTATGCATACAAACCTTCACCGACGAGGGTAATTATACTACTTTATAGCCACCGGCAAAAAGAGGTGAGCGATTACTTATCTTACCTTTCTTGGAACCGAGATGATCTGGACTCAAAAATTCGTTACATTGCCACTGGAGTGTTCATCTAATAAATCACAGCCTCTACCAAGCGAGACGGTGAGTGGTTACGACACACTGTGTAGAAAGTGAAAGATAAGCTAACGCCCTAATGAGCCTCACTATATGCCACTATTTGGAGCACCAGTTCTATCTTATTGGCACCTAACAGCTTCTAATTGTCTGCCTTTCGAGAATTTTAAATAGCTACCAAGGAACGCAGTAAAGATCAGATTTAATGGGCAAACTATTGGACATCTCAGCGCATACCTGTGCCACCTCGATTGAAATTATCTTGTCTTCTTCATAGGCTCGCTAGTGCCACAAATTGAGAAATTTCCATTTCTGACAGGGAAGATGCGCAGCCGCAGCCGTAGAAACGCAAGCAGTCAGGCCGCAACTCCCTCTAATTACGTTTAATTTAAACAAGTTTCAATCAGTAATGCGCGAGGAGCCGACAACCGCAAAACTGGTACACCACGACGACGATTCGAATAAACGAGAAAACCTCTGAGCGGTTCAAGTTGCATATATAATTTCCTCGGCGGGATTACCATGATGTGGCTGAGCAGCACAGCAGCAGCCACAAACAACAAAGGCAGCGCAATCAAAAATTTTCACGCAAATGCTCTTCCTCGGAGCCAGGGTATATTATAAAAGTATCTGCGGCTTTCCCAGCCAATTCCCATGGTCACCCAGCTCATGCACATTCGCGTAGATGCCGTAGAAGTTGCATAGAGTGCGGCAGCGGCGCGGCGGCGCGGCTAACTAGCCGGGAACCAGGGAGAGTTGCCGCAGTCTTCGCCGCCGCGCCGCCGCGCGACTGCATCACATCGCGGCATAATAGAGGTAGAGTTGCATAGTGCAGTGCATATTAACCTCGAACGGTAAACTTCTAAAACGCACTGCATTTCAATATCCATATTCAGCACGCCATCTAAGCACCTTTGTCTGGCCATAATGGTCGCCTGATGGAGGTGATGATGACGATCATGCCGAATGGTGAGCCCAACCAGTTTTGGCTCAGTTGAATGCAATCCAGCTTTTGTCTTCTTTCGAGTCCGGTCTGGGGTGATAATTAAATGCACATAAGGCACCGCAACTTGTTAAAATTTTCCAATTCATCTGCCCTCGTGAAGCGACGTAATATGCTGGGCCCCGTGTAAAACGGACGGATCCCATTCGGTTGTTTGACATGGACACAAGGTGAATTGGACTATAGGTGAAAACGGCGGGACGGCCAGATTTCTCCTATTTTACCAATTCTCTACGATGCGTGGGCGACTACTTGAACGGTTTTGATTGTTTTGTGCAAACGTAGAGATGTTGAGGAATTCTCAGACTTGATCATCGTGCCCATTTGTGGTCAATCTGTTATGAAAAGCTAAGACAAGCTAATAATCGTTTGCGGCGAAATCTGAAGAACTTGGACCACTTGGGGGCTACACACTTCAAAATATTTTTCTCTCTATACCAGTGTATTGCCTTCTCTTATGTTTAGGTTTTTTTTAGGTCGGCGATGAATTGTCGTCCTGTTAATTTATAAATTTCAATGTAGTAATTTTTTCTAAATTTTACTTCTATGTATTTAGACTCAAGCTTTTTAAAGAGTCAATTATATAAAATATTATAACCCTACTTTTTCCTCACGCCAAGATTTAGAAGAAATTTCGAAACCTTGATTTCGTGTTGTCACATTTAAAAGTACTTACTTGCAGAGAAATTCGATGAACAGTTCTTATATAGGCCTACATTTGTTTTGGCATTCACTGCCGAAGTTACAAATGCTATTTTAATATTCTAACGTCCACCTCTCTTGTTTGTGATTCTAATATTTTGCTGTAGTTCACAAAATATAAAATCTTATGGCGAATTTGACATGGACTATTCCTTTTTTTTTTTGTTCTCATAGTTGTTTCAAGTGAGATTATGTATTCGAATGGCATTTTCAAGTAATAAAACTAGCGTCATTCATTGACTTTCAATTTGATTATCTGTGAAGTTGATCGTTACTCAGAGCGGGTGTGCTGAAGGTATATTTTTAGGAAGGAAAGCATGTTCTTGATCTTAAATGAAGAATATTACTAGATTTTCTATCCGAACTAGTGACAAACTTACTGTCAACATTCTCACATAAATTACATCAGCTTGAATTCATTTTATCCATTTTATTAGTAGAAATATGAAGTAAGTGGGCAGATCAATGAACTTCTGAATTTTGCTTACAATTAGTTTTGCTTTCTGCGAGCAAGTTATTTATGATTTTCTCCAAGAGTTTTAAGAGGCGAAGAAACATTATAAATATGAATCTTTCTATCGATTGAACTAATAGAAAAATATATCTTCTGAGCTTCTAATCCACTTAGCCAATAGAGTCAAAACTTTCTTCAATCAATTTAAATTTTTATAACAAAACAGTCATCATCAACTTTATGAATCATAAAATAGATTCATAGATATGTGAATAAGTGCTAACAGATGTAAATATTTTAGTCAGTGCACATTTAGATTTGTTAAATTTAGTACTTTTCCAAATTAATCTTATTTTTACCTTCTAGTTCTAGTGATCTAATGGTTCATAAAGATTTAAAGATCCAGACGTCGTTATCCTGGAATTTGGTACTCTTAATTCTAAATTAATTAATTTTTATTCGAAATGAATGATGCCCATGAAACAATTAAATGTAATGCTTTATTCCATTTTCTTGAAATAAGTAAACGGGAGAAACGCTATAAATTATAGCATCAAAGCGCGACTATACAATCGACTTTTTGTCGTTGACGCGACAGAATTTCTATTTCGGTACAAAATTTCGAGAAACAGAACGGAAAGCCATTTCTGCAAAGGAATTCGACTTGTGCTGTTAAAATTCGTTTGCCTATAGTGGTGGTCATGACGCGATCTTTATCTTGGTGGCCGTCGGAAGTTTCAGTCAAAAAATTAATTTCCCGGACGATAATTAATTAGAATAACCTGGTCATTCGAAATCGATAAAAGTGCCATAAAAAAGCGCCAAAAAGCCTTCGGCGGATTAAGCCTCATAAGCACAATAAAATGGCGTGCGTGTGTTTTTTTTTTTTTTTAACTTTTCGGCTCGACTTGCAACGGGTAAGTTTTTTTGTTTTTCAACGACGCGGCGCTTAATGTGATTTAGCGCGGAAACAAAAGTAAAACGCATTGATTTATGTCTTCATAAAATTGTTCGGAGATTAATATTTTTCTTCTGGCAAAAGAACAAGAATTCTTGCCCGTTACCCAGCGAGACTGCGGAGCTTTATTGCGACCAGATGTGGCTCGTCGATTCCTCTCGCAAAAATTCGGTTGCTAGTTAAACATACTCAGGGGTGAGTCAGAATTTAGACCTGTCGATTTGCTAAGGCCGCCAACTCTGCTTGCCCTGTTGCCGGCAACTTCCTTAATTAAATGGACTTTGTGGAACTTTTAATTGGTGAGCAGTCAGTCCGCGCTGTAGGGAGAAGCTGCTAATTTAAAATAAGACCGAAATCGTGGTGGTCTTCTAATTAAAAAAAATGGCAAACTATAACAAATTTCCTTTCCTTTCTTTTTGCAGGTCCAGAGCTCCGGACTGTTCGAGCTGCGACTGAAGTATTTTAACAATGACAACGGTAGGGACCACGAAGGGAAGTGTTGCAGTGGACAATTAGACCCGGTCACTGGAAAGTGTTCCGGGACGTGTCAGACCCGGTTCCGGGTTTGTCTGAAGCACTATCAGGCGAAAATCGATACGACATCGCCCTGTACGTACGGCGATGTTGTGACACCGGTGCTCGGGGAAAACTCCGTCAATCTGACGACGGTCAGTCCGAGCAAGTTGGACTTCATCAACCCGATCCCGTTCCCTTTCAACTTTGCATGGCCGGTAAGTGAATTTATTTTTATTTATTCTATTTATTTTTTATTTTTTTTAAAAATATCTTCAATATTTTCTTGATATTGCGACGTGTAGAACTCAGCCGCGCACGCAATGCACATGCAGTGGACGTGCGCGATGGGCTTAAAGCAATTTCGCGTCCTTCTAGCCTTGGTGGTGGTGCAAGACTTGTCCCCCTTTGCGCACTGCAGCCCGCAGCGGAGCCCTAGGGAGAGGAAACATCTGTCGGTGGTGTTTTGCGCGTGCAAAGCACAGGAACAGGAGGGACCTGGCCACAGGGTTGCACTAGGGGAAACCTCCGGTATCGATCGTCTAAAGTGACGCGAGGTGCGCGAGTACTTCCCTGTATGCAGGTCTGATCCAATATTATGTTACATTACTGCATTTCGTGCCCTCTGTTCCGTGTAATTTTCTACGAAACTCTTTTGCATTTTATTTTGACTTTATGGTCACTGGGTATGACGACTGGGGGCCGAGAAGAACGCGGCGGGCGCACTCCAAAGAATCTTGAAAATTTGAAATGTTCGTTCGTTATGCTCGAGAAGGCACTTATGGGTGGGCAATCGGCACGTGGTCTGATCCGGCAGATACACTGGCCTTATTCGCTCGAAAAATTAGACAACTAGAACCCCGGGGTAAATATACGTTACGCGGGTAACGGTCGACGGAAGAAGACGCTGTCGAACTGGTTCCTGACCCTGATCCGTGGTCTACGTTTTAATGTACGTGCCCTCGCAACGAACCCTATACATTTGCCTGGTGCCTTGTTGTCTCTGCAGGGGATGTGAATTGGCAGTTATTTTTAGGAGCTTTGCGCATACACGCACGCAGGTTAAGGGTGCCTCTCAAAATAATCCGAGGGGTTGCGCGAATGTAGTAACAAGTGACATTTTTAAAATAAAGAGTTACCAGCTGTATGGAAATTTTAACGGATCACATGAACTTATTTTCGCCTGAAAAAGGCCAAATAAATTCAAAGTAGTGAAAAAATAGACAGAACAGCAGAAAAGTCGAACCCAGAAAACGAAACCAGAGTCAGTCAGACAGTCCAGATCTCAAGCCCACCCGAGACCCGAGCTCCAGTCCCCTTGGCGCGGTGGAAAGTCGAATCGAGCTGATTCTTGCTTTATATGTTGTAATTAAATATTCGTGCAAATGTAATTAAATCCGAGCAGCAGCGCATAATAAGAGAATACCTTCAAAGTAGCAAAAATTTTATCTGCTTTGGATATGCATTACGCGCCCCTGCATAACACTTCTGTTGGCGCTGTGCCCCGCAAACCGCCTCCCTGGACGAGTCAGAGTCATATAGCCATAATCAGCCTCCTCCAGTCTACGGATGCTCCGGCTGCTGGCGACATAGGTGCAACACGGGGCGGGCTGGTGCTTGAAAGGTGCTCGGCGCATTCTTGAAGCACCACCGATGGAATATTTGCATATCTCGAAGTGAAATTACTGTAAAAGGCGATGAGATGACGCGGCACGGGAGCATACATTTGAACCCCTTTAAATTTTCCAGAGCCCCCTGGGTCCGGATCTTGGAGCCGCCAGCCGGGAGCTGAGCTTGCTAACTGCAGTCAGTCAGTAACTCAGTCAGCAAATTGGCCATAGGCGTGGTGCAGCTTAGTGCATTTGGCGTCACAAGCACCCAGCCACCCGTAGCCAGCTATGGCTACATTGACTCCACTCGTGTCACATCCGACCAAAAACGTGCGCTTTTCCATTTTCAGGGGCTGAGAGATCTCTGGGCGTTGAGGAAATGAACCAAAAATGGATGAAGCGACAACATAAGTTTTTTAAAATGTAGTTTTGCGCGGGATGCTCCCTGGCAACATATCCACATGCATGTTCCCGCCATTTATCCGTCCTGTAAAACCGTCAGTTTGTGGTGCAAGTTTTTCCTTTGCTACCATTCGGGTGCACCCCGTTTCCGCTATTTTTAACGTGACGGTTACTCTGGTGCGATACTTTCGAGGCGACTTGCGCCATTGCTTGGCCCGCCAAAAAAATACAAGGCGAACTTAAAGGAATTGCTCGAGAACATTGCAGCAGCACGTTCCGCAGCAGAGGCCGTCCGTCGTCTGCTCGGTGTCTCGTGCCTAAATATATATTCAAAGTTGTCCTTGTTTTTGGCTATTTCTGGCGTCTTTCTGCGATAACTGCTGTCGATTCAGGCGGTGGAGTCCTCTTCGCGAAGTGAATTTAGCATTTCGCGTTAGAATTTAGCTGCCGAGACCATGGTCGCATAAGAGGTATGGAATGGGAGTGACCTTGTTGATCTATTTGGGACATTTCGGGCCGATGCAGAAGCCCCTATGCTTAAGAAATTTTCCAAAAAGGTATCACAACCATCATGAAGTTTTATACTTCGAAAATTTAAGAAATTAATTAAAAGATACGTAAAGTATTAGATGAAATATAAATCATAAATATTATAGGATGAGTTTCATCAATTTCCAAATTGTGACCCTCATACCAAACATACATAATTTGCCTGGGAAACACTGTCAATTATTCCAATCTTAAATTATTTATTAAAACCAATAATCATGTCAAATGGAATGGAATACGTTTCCTTATTTTGGCAAACATTTTATCTTAAGCCTTCTGTAGTTGCTGAGTTTCGACGTTCATATTATTTTTCCCTTCCTCTGGTCGCATGTACGATATTGAAAAACTGTACAGCCCTGCGTTGAGGAGTTTAAGAAGAGGACGGTTACAAAGAAACTTTCAATAGGTCTTGACGGGACACACTTAATTTCACCTGAGGCTTGTTTGAGTTCCACGGAATGCAAACACACTTCGCAGAGCAGCAAAGTGCAGTAGGAGACTCCTTGGAGTGATTTACCCTAGAGTTGCAATGCAAACATGACTTATGCTTGACCAGTTGTCCTGCTGCATAAATTTAACGTTTCATTGATTGCACGTTTCACTCATTACACAGCAATTTCCATACTTAGTCAAGTGCATCGCATCGTCTGGTTGCTGCGAAGCGCGACATCGATTCGCCGCACCGTTGTCGTTTAGGCTCAGAAATTGGCGAACAAGATCGGCCTAGGTCATGGCTATCACCGTCAAAATTGGCGCACAAAACAATCGCTGTTTGGATCAGTCTCCAGGGCGGGACTAGAGGAAGTGACCTAGACTCAAAAATGCATCTGTCTCCCATCCCGTCACAGATGAATATTTTTAGTATTATCTGGGTAAAAGTGGAATTGAAAGGCGCGTCCTTTGCGACGCGGTCAGATTACCACGATTTCCTTATGAGCCAACGCTGTTTGCCGTTCCCAGATGTTGGTGAATTGTAAAAAACTGCAAATTGAATTCATTTTAGATCCGGCGGGGCTGCGTGGACAAATAAACAAATTATTGCTATTTATAAACACGCCAGGCTGCCTTAATTAGCAATGACCTGGAAACTCATCATTCTTGAGCTGTTGGATGCGCTAGTCGCCCGGGAGAAGTTTATTTCATGGATTCTAGCGCATCCTCAGGCGGCGAATGGCTCATCGGGTTCTTAGTGAACTAATTAGTTTCAGATCTGGAGCACTAGGCTCAAAGCGTTCGACGCTATCTTAGTGGGGCTTATCGAGGATTTTTAATTGATCCTTTAAAGGCAAAGACACACTCGGTTTTATTATTAGTTCAAGAGTGGAGGCGCACTCTATTGCTTTTTAAAGTTATACCCGATCTGGAGTGGGGCGCCTTTCTGGCGAGTGCCACTTCTAGCCGAGATGCCAAGGAGCCACTTGGGGTAAATCTTTTTAAGTGGCACCTGCTGGTTGCTATTTTTCGGAAAAAACGGGAACACAAGAACCACAGTGGCTCTGGTGGAGAAGGTGAATATGAAAAACTTTCATCTTGTGCTCGCGCGCACGGCAATTATATAACTAAACGCCGTCCCACACGGGCCCAGTTCGCACTCGCTGGCATATCACCTACACGCGTCTTGAGGCCTCTGTATGTTGAATTTCAAAATTCACCTAAAATCCATACTTCCTCCCACCTGCATGGGCCCGTTGATTGTTTACCGTGTGCGCGTATCTCGCGGGCGAAATGTGTCAATATGAAAATTTTTTGATCAGTTTCTGCTGCTGCTGTCGCTTTTGCTGAGTGGGGCTCAATTTTGAGAGATGATCCATTTGAACGTTGCCAGGCGGCTTTTGCTGTTGTCTGCACGCCTGCCCACCTTAAAACTTGGCCGGGCAATGCGGCGACCGAGGGCGGCTCTGCTGGAGCGGCTGGGGCTGGCGGCGAGATTTCTACATAAAATTTTTTAATTATCGTCGCCTTCCTGACTCCAATTTCCCTAGGATGACGTCGATTGAACTCTTTTCTAATGATTTGCCCTTCTGTTCTTTCAGGGGACTTTCACACTCATCGTGGAGGCTTGGCATGGCACCAATGACACCAATGCACGATCACCCGGTAAGTAACTTTTCTTGTTCATATATATTTTTATTTTTTTTTCAATTTTTATTTGCTTGTTGGGGTCAAATTTGAATGTTCCGCCCAGATGTGCTGCAACTTACCTGAATATTGAATTTCCGGGGGTGGAAGGGGCTTTCGATCCTAAAATCGCGCTTAAATTACCTATTGGCAATTGTGTATAGAAAGTTTGAGGGCGTCAATGTCGCGAAAAATTTTACACGAAAATGCAATTTTCATCCCAAGGAGAGGGTCGACGACGGTAGAAGCGATATCGCCACCGCGGGCTTTAGATCTGTAAGAGACCGCACCACCCGTCAAGGTGTTGCGATCTTAATGGGAAACGTGAAGTCGGGATTACGCCTCTAAATGAGCCATCAGGCCGAGGTGTCAAATGGGCGAATCACAGGCCCGGCCAAACTAGTTTCAAGCCTGAGTCACCTTGTTGATTTAATAGCATTATCTAATACTGCTATTACTTTACATATATCACGAGGTGTTCATCAAATTAATCAGGCGGCTCTGCGCAGAGTGCTTCGTCGGAGTGCGCAAAAAAAATAAAAAGCAAGTTGAAGCGAGCGAGTCACGGCGGCGGCGGGGTCTTGCTAAACTTTTGATTGAATCTGAGATAGCCACAAGGCCAAGTAATGTAGAAAGATGGGTGGCAGCGGCACCAGCACCAGCGGAGGTAAAATCGCAGTTCGGACCAGGTAAAGCCAGGTGTAGTGCGATTAAGGCGCTCATTTATCTCTGCCAATGTTCCACGGTATTTGCGGCTGTATTGGGCAGGACCTCTGCCCATTTCAAGCAGTAAGTCACTGAAGGGGACCCTCTTCATTTTGGAGTTTCGATTGCGACATCCGCTTATACCTACTTACCTGGCTCCTCGCCTGGACGTCGCGCTTAAATCTTAAGATTGGATTGCTGGGAAAAGAATTTTGCGAAAAAATCGCACCAAGGTGCAACGAATATCCCCATAAAACCCGTTGATTGGACGGGAAAGAATTCGAATCATAAAGTTCCCAGCAGGTAGCTTTCGTTCGATGCTTCTTTATACAAAAATTGCTCGTCACTGCGAACAAGAAGAAGACTAAGAGGTTGAATAAGAGGAGCCATCAGAGAGCCATTCAGCCTACAGGAAATAAAAGCAAAGGGGCCTTCTTCCTGGGCCCCATAGTGCTGCTGTCCCGAGACCTCCTCCATTTATCACTGGGAACGGCCAGGGACTCGCCTCTGTTCTGTTGTGCTTCCTCCGGTGTGCCGCCGTGTGTGTCTTACCGGTTCCTCGCCGTTAATTACGTTTTTAATTAAAACTTCCAGCCATGGTAATTATTAGGTAGGGACTTGATTGGATGTGGGACCTAACGACGATTCACCGATGCACTTGTTTATTTTTGCTCCGGCGGTTGTCTAGAGTCTAGAAGGATGTCACGTTTCCCCGGGCCAGGTAGAAGCTTAACGTTTCTTTTGTCTGGACCGACTAGAGCACAGGTAGGCAGCTTGGAATTTGAATTGTTCCTTTTGGTTAAAGGAAGCGCGGGATAACGAATAACATTCAAGTTGTATTTAAAAAAAAAAAAAAAAACCTGAGCAGTTCACATCAATTGATTTAGCCCTAACTAAAGGATACTAAAAAAATGAAATAAACACATAAAAGGCCTATGTCGACTCGACGCACTTACCTGGCGAGTTGTGGCATAAAATAGCATTTCGGTTAACATCTGCCGACCGCTGAATGATAGTGGGCTAAAACTGGATTGCGGCTGGACTGCTAATTTTATGAGGCACCAGTGCGCCCCGAGATGCGGGTCGACCTTGTAGGAGGCAAAATTAATGGCGGGTAACGCGCAAAGGCAGCGATAATAATGTCCAGGTGGTGTCCAGGTGTAATATAGAAATATTGTATGATACCCGGGACGCATTAGCATCGTAGCCAGTGCGCCCCAATCAATGGGCAGACTCCCTGCCATTAGTGGCCCATTGCATTGCAAAGCAGACTGCTAGGATAAAGTGGGACGAGGAGAGGGGGGGCCAAGGCAAGGCGGGGCTCTCTGGCCCAAAGGAAATCTTTATCTTCGCTAGAAATTGCCTGGTTACATCAGCCGACGTGTAGCCGTAGCCTTTGCTGTCTGGGTTCGGTGGGAAAATGTTCAAGTTCTGGAATTTCGCGCATATACAGACTTATATACACTCACATGCACCTGCATATATATATATATTATACTTGGTTAAAGTCGCGTTCACAGCGCAGCGCGCTGGTGCAGTGTGCCTATAAATACCTTTGACCGAAAAAGATTCCTCCGCGGCTCCATTCCAGCGTCTTCGCTGTGGTCTGGTAATTTGCTTTTTCACAATAAATTTCGCGTCGAATTCAAGCTGTGCCTGCATTGCCGCACGGGTCTGGACCCAGGAAAGGGATAAAGGCTAGAAGGGGGAGCACAGGGGAAGGGGGGGGAGGGAGGGAAGAAGGGGCTGGCAGCTCCTAAGCGGAGATTTTAATTTCACCTTCACGCGAACAAGATTCCCTTCATGTTAATTTCTGTGGATGCAGACGACAAGAAAACGCGATAACAAGAAGATGCGGCCCCAGCGACAGAGCGCCTGGGATTCGTGCCGAACGCTGAGAAACGGCACCAGGACGAGGCCCTCACGACGTGTAATGAGCTTGAAAGCGAAATCTCGAGGTTGTTTTGGGGCCATGAAGGGCTCTCCTGCAATGGTGCCGGCTGCTGCCGTCGTCGTCGTTGTAGCGTCGTCGCGTCGTAGCGTCGTAGCTGCTGGTGCGATATCGCGGAAAGTGATAACGGGCGAGGTAACTTTTTCAATTTTATTCTCTCGCCCGGGAAAAAAAAAAGAAGCAGAATAAGATGCAGAAGAAAAAAATAAATAAAAAGACGCGCAGCTGCAGGTTAGGCGGTAATTACTCTTCTGAAAGAATTTCCAGGAATCTTGGAAACTCCTTCGTCAATATCAGCCGGGTTTCAGGTATAAGGGCTCTTTTCTTGTCCCAGCTAGCATCTGCCGGAGCGGCGTCTTTTCGGAGTTCAGATTTATGGGTGTCGGACAAAAGGAGCAGAGCCAGGCGGGATGCTGCAGGACACGGTCACTTTTGGCACTCCATCGAAGAAATTTGTAAAAATTCCTGAAATCCCTTGAAAAGTATTATTCCGCCTGCATTCCTTGGGAATTATCTTCAGTGGTCCAAGCATTGAGACTCAAACAGCCGGAATGAAGTCTGCTGCTGAGGAGCATGAGGAGGAGGAGTACCTAACATTTTTCTTTTGATTTTATTTTTATTTTTTTTTTTTTTACCTTCACCGGCACTCACGGTTGCTGCCGAGGACCTTAAGGTTAAGAATTACCATTTTCTACGAGCCCACAATGCACATAGTGCTGGATGTTGGGTTCTGGGATGAGTTCGACCTGAAGAAAACATTTGGATAAGGAAAAAAAGCGAGATAAAAGAATTCCCAGATCCCAGTGCCAACCCGAAGGTCTCTGAACGCTTTGAGGTCGCTACAGAGCAGGGCACGGAGCCGCTAGACACACTAAGAAATGGGTGAGAAAGCGGTCTAATGAATGGAATATTTCGACCCCAAGGTTACTTACAGTGGTTCATAATGAAATTCGGGCAAGAAACTGTTCTGTTTTGAAGATTTTGACTAAGAGACACTTTGCAAATGAAATCAAGCGTTTCCTATTCGTTAGACAATTATGTCCCAACCAACAATAAGAGGAACTAAGATCGTAAGGAAATTATTCTAAAATTTTGACCCAAGCTTAGCATAACTATCTAATACTATGAAATTCAGTGATGTTTATTATCTAATTAATATCTACATCAATTAATATTTGTCAAAGAGCTATTGCATGGCATATATTGTTGAAAAACTGGCAGTTCCAAAATTACATAGTATTTTTAGTAGTATAAGTAGTAGTAGTAGTAATAATGATCGCAGGTGGTTTCCTTTCCGTATTTAATTTGTCTGCGGATACGTTACGCACCCACATGATTTCCACTTCCACCGTAGAGGACGTGATACCTTCCTTCCCTTGTCAAATCTTTTTATTTATGGATAAATTAAAATGAAAAAAAAATGCGCCAAAAAACTGAGGAAGTTAGGAGATAGGCCCTGAGGCAATCCTTGTCGCATTTTCCTGTCCGCAACCAAGGCAAACCCCAAAACATTAGGGCCATGCTGCTCACTTGGTTCTGTCAGCCAGGAGTGCAGCGTAACTAGACTCTGGCCTGGTAAACAAAAGAAGATGCAAAAAACATGGTGTCATCCGATACAGAGTTGCTCGCCTCAGTGCTCGGGCATAGGATCATAAAGGGACCCTTGTGGTGTTTCTTGAATGGAAAAAGTTCGCTCTGCGTATGCGCAGCTCACTTTCGTAGGAGAGGTATACGCATGAAACCAATACACATGCATACGACTCTAGAAAATGAGCCGGCATCGTACGGAAATGTGTAAAATTTGGAGAAGGTATGCGCGCGGATGTGAATCTGCTTGGTGTTTGTACTTGAGACTTGAGTTTGCGCATGGCGGCTTCCGGTAAGGTTTTAAATGACATAAGGTGAAGGCGGCAAAAAGCAAGAACTGCTTGCAACTGGGAGCGATGAGACTAGTGACTACCTCTGCCCATCGAACCTAATTCCGGCTCCTCCAGTCGAAATTTGCATTAGAAAACAATTCCATTTGCTGGAAGAGTAACGATCCGGCAAACTGGATTCAGTTCTGGGATGGAGTGAAAGACCATTGAGATCGCAACCTTTAAGGAATCGAACAATGGCTGGCTCTAAAGATTATGCAAATCACCTTCACGGCACATCAATTTCGGCTCCTTGGTGGCGGTTATTCTTGATGAATTGGATTGACTGATACCGTAATAATTTATAATTGTAAAAAACTGGAAAAACTTTATAGTGTTCCTCGAACCCTTGTTAGAAATTAATTGCTTTTGGTATTTTTATTAATGCTTAGATCTATTAACAGTTTTTAGTATAGTTTTATTGGCCTCGGCTGATTCTGCTTTGTCAGATTGTTGAGAGTTCAAATTTCGTTTTGTTAGACTGTTAATGGGATTTGATAACTCAGTTGGTAGCGCGATGCCTTTGGCGGTGAGACAGCCTGGCCCCTAGAGATTGTGGGTTCGATTCTTACTAGAGCCCCTGGGTCAAATATGACCTAAGTGTGTCTTCCGATGACCGGGACTATTTAATTTAGACCCTAAGCTGTTTGAGTCGTTGATTTTGTAGAATTCGAGTCGCGGTTTTAATTTCAATTTTCACATTTCATTTTAGCAAACCTTATTCAAAAGCTCAAAAACTTCTTTCTACATTAAAAGTAAATATTTTGCAGCTCTTCACCTAAAGATAAATTGATTACATATTTTACAAAGAACGTTTAAAATTTGGAGAATGTGTTCTCTTTTTCGTTTGTAGTCTGTTATCGGTCAACTTCTTATCAGATTAAGGGCCGAATCGGAACAAGTTAGCTCCCATGGGAACCAGACTACCCCGACAGGGCTCCATTCCCACGAAATAAATCTCAATAAATTCATAACTGTCGTCATTATCACAATTTGTTGATCAGTAATAAATATCCCCCCTTGTTCGGTGGCAGAACAAACCGAAAACCCATCTGGCCATTCGAGAAAAAAAAAAAAAAATCATCAAAATGATTCTTAAGGCATTCCACCCGATGGCGCTCAATTTGAGGAGAGATAGAAGGGGGCATAACGCGATGCATTTCACATGAGTGGACAGTCAGGTTGGGCACTTTTGTGAGTTGCATTGCAGTTCCGAGCGCAACAGGTACATTCCTAGACACGTTTAGCCGGCTTTTTGAAGCCGGAGAGAAACGTGTCGGGCTCGGGGGGGCTCCTACGATAAGCCCAAATTCTCAGCGCATTTTGTTGCTTATTTGCGCACGCCTGTGCAGTGCACGAAACCTAAATTTTCTGGTATGCCACCTTCGATGTGGTTTCGATCGGCGGCGATGGTATTGCATTTCTGCAGCAGTGCAGCGTACATACATATATTTATGTACCTATTTATACTTATATTTCTGGCTGGATTTTCACCTCAGCCAGCCGGAGATCGCAGTGCGCATGCTCAAATGACTTTGTTGCGGAATTTTACATTTTCTTGTGCAGATTTATACACAAACACACACTGGCGCACGCGTACATGCCAGCGGCTGCGCTGAAAGCGGAGAACAGAAAGGGACTGAGGAGACCTTCCCCCGTCATCCGATGGCGAACTTGCCGTGAAAAACACCTGCATCATGTGCATTGTACCAGCGATTGATGGCTGTACCTGAGCTACCTACATATGTAGAGGCTATTTATATGCAGGGCCCTGTGACGACAGAGTTCTGCAATTCATTCACATGATTAACGAACTGGGCAACATTAGGGCGGTGTGGATGGATCACGGGGAGGGAGGATATCGATATGTGTCGAGCTTGATCTGGGGACGGGAAGATACGAAAAATTTTCATCTCTTATAGCAAATCGAAAAAATCTTGAAACTAATTGTAAAAATTTTCTTTGTCTTTTGCAGGTGTTTTAATATCGAGGCTGTCCATTCAGAGGGTCTTGGAGGTATCTTCGGAGTGGACCGAGGATAAGCATGAAGCAACCCATTCCTGGCTGCAGTATGACTTTCGTGTGACCTGTGATGCGAACTACTATGGGTCCGGCTGTGCCAACCTGTGTCGTCCGCGTGATGATCAATTCGGACATTACACGTGCTCAGAAACAGGTGAAATTGTCTGCATAGCCGGCTGGCAGGGAGACTACTGTGCAAAACGTAAGTCACATCATTTATTAATTTATCACTGTCTTGTCTTGTCCGATTCGATCAGTGATCGTCTTGCGTAATCTTAGAGCGCGTCGCCGCCGGCCGCGCCGCGCCGCACCGCACCGCACCAACCTGAGCAGCGGAGCAGAGCACTCCCAATTCAACTGCCTTCTGGGTGGGTATCGGCATTATCCAATCAGCGGTGTTATGACAATATGTGCCGAAAGCCGCGTCTCGATGCCATTCACATTTGTAACGATGCGCGGTCTCGCGGTGGATCGCTGAAAGTGGCCGCTCACGATCGGCCGCGATACACAGAAACCCAATCACTTCCCAATCAATCCGAAGGCGTATAATCCAGCCACATAACCCATAATTTTTGGCAATTTTCCACCGAAAAAAAAATTTATTGATTGTGGCACGATCGGCCATCCAGCCGAATTAGGCGAGCCGCTTTCCGCGTCCCCCTAAGCCTCGGTGGGTTATACCAGAGATGTATATGTAATTAAAAGTCTTTTCTTTGGGATTGGTTTCGGCTTTCCAAGCGGATGAAAAATGCCGAGGCATTTATCACTTCTCTGACCAAAAATCAGCGGCCGCCTAGATGGATGGGGCGATAGGAAGCTCTGCGGCGAAAACCGCACCATGATAACCAGAGAGCCGTTGCCGAAATAAGTGGGCAATCGGGCTAATGCGCCGCGGCCAGCCCATGACCGATAGTGTTTTGAGCTGAATGGCAAAACAACCGCATTACAGCGCCTAATGGAGCTTTGAGCGTTCTGAGCGCGCCCCAAAATGGGTAAATGGCGCTACTATTAACTAGCTGGACGGAAGACCTGTATACAAAGGTTGCGGACCAAAGATCTCTGTCTCACGCCCTTGCGTTCGACGTCTGGGGCAGGTAAATTATAAGAGCCCCTGTCAACGATGTCTTAATCTCATATCCTCTTCCAATTGCGATCGAATCAAAGGAACACCACAAAATCCTCTTACCCAGAGCCAACCCGTCTTTGCGGCTCCCTGCACACGCACCGTCTGACGGATTTTCGTCTATCAGAACGAATTATTTCGAGTGATCGGACTAATCCCGGCTGATACCCAAAATACTCGTCCGGTGCCTTCCTTCATGGAAATGTGTCATCACCGCCTTCCTGCCTCCGGGGCCGTTCTTCTTACAGTTTACTGGTTGCTCCTTGTTCGCAGCAGTTTTTTCGGTGGACCAGAACCTGCCGATGGTCTCTCGAGGAAGAAAAGTTCCCACGCCTGGAGCTGTGCTTGTATCGTTCCCTTTTTATCTCAAGATACCAAAAACTGGCTGCTTCCTCTCAACTACCACTGTCTTGGCCGGGGCCGACGAGGCGAGGCTGCACCTTGCACCAGTTTAAGGTGCTTCGTGAACCTTTTTTTCGTTTTTATTTATTTATTAATTTTTATTTATTTTTTGCCTCCTGCTTCTTTCCCGGCGGTTTTTTTTAACCGTGTGTGCGGTGGATGATATTTTTCAGCTGCTCGTTCTGCGTTTATCGAAATTTACCAGTTGTCCGCCTAGGGGAATATCATACATAATCTTCCCGTGGTGATGCGGTGCAAGTGGTCCAGCGGGACGGTTCCTGTTTCGCCTTAGGACCTTCTTACCTAATCGGGACAACCTGGCCGAGGAGCACTTCATACGTGAGAAGATGTTGTAAAATTGCTGTGAATTTGCATAATTACCGGTGAAACGGATAGTTTTCATCTCACACCTTCTAGCAGGATGTTGATGTCTAGAAAAATTTTATAGACGCCACTGGACTTCATCCATTCGATGTAAAGAAAAGCGGCCGTCATTAAACTCGACTAGTGGCCGAGGAGGAACTACGCAAACTTCGCGTATGTGATTAAATTTAATTACTTCAACTTCAAGGTATCGCAGTCAGGTGCAAAAATTCTGGCACCAATTGATTTTCAGACTATCGCAAATGGAGGTCGTGTTCAGTTTATAGAACTTTAATGCTTTCTAGTATGACCGTCGTGAGATAGAGTAGTTTTACCCTACTAATGGCAAACATTATTGCGACAGCTCTAAAAATAGTAGTGGGGCATTTAAAAGTTTATAATTGTATCATCTAATTACGTATATAAACGAGAAATGAACTATGATGCCAATGCATTATAAAACATAGTCTTTATAACTTTTATGAAAATAACTAGACGTGTTTGCTCTCAAACACATGCACATTTTTACTCTTCCTGCTTTTAAAATAGAAGTTCTCAGTTGTCTCAATTGTCATTTTATTATTTCATGATAAACGCATCGTTTGATTATTTTTTAAGTATCTATAAAGATGCTGTACTAAATCGAAATACGTGATTTTAGAATCTTTTGAAAGACCAAGAAAAGCTATTATTCAAATATTGAAAACATCTCCAGCTCAAAATGTGTGCAATTTTGAGGATAATATTCTGCTGCAGTAAGTTGCTACAAAGTAAATACGCAAGCGTTAATAAGAAAACGATTATCTACTGGGAATAGTAAGGTCAAGGTGTCTGAGTTTAGATAAAAATAGAACTGCAACCTGGACAGTGAGGGCATTTTCAAGAGTATAAAAGTTGAAACGTAAACACGTAATCCAGCTAAAAGCCCTCTGCAAATTGCACCATTAACTTGGCTGTCGGTTGGTCATAAAACTTCAATGACTTTGGCGTGGACGGCGGCGATGCTCTTGAACCGAATGCATTAAATCGGCAGGTGTAAGGTGTTTTCGGCACGTGACTCCAGGGTGACAACATGGTATTGCAAAATTAAAGAAAGAAGAAACAAACAAAAAGAAATTTAAATTAAAAAAAAGGGCAGCCTGCATCGTCGCCTCGTGTCGCTGAGAAGAGGGGGAAAAAGTGATCTTGTTTTGACTGTCCTCTTTAATACCGCGGTCGCGGGAGGACGCTGCTACCGAGACTCTCCAATGTCTTGTTGAAAAACAACCCAAATTATGACGGATGGGACTTGAAGCGTTTTCCAGCTGCTTTGCTGCAAAAATATTTTTGAAGGCGTCATGCCACCGCTTTGGTGCATGTAGGGCTGCAAGGGGATTTCGGAGATGCTTAAGGAAAAAGAATGGAAAAAAGTCAACGAGCGTGACACTTGCCGCTTGTCAATCATTTCTTAATATAATTGGACTGCGTGGCCGCAATCGGGCTGCTGCTCAAAGAGGGGGGGCGAAGCTAACGAGCTGCAGAAAAGAGCCCCTTGCTTGTCACACTTCAGGTGTCGATGATAAGTTCATCCGGAGGGCGGCGTGCAGCCATAAATGAGTTCTTTTTGCAAAATGTAAAGCGGTCAATTTTTGGAAATTGGACCGTCCACTGAGGCCGGCTTGTGCGACTGCGGCGGTAGCTAATTGAGGAAGCAACTTGCGGTTTACCCGTAATTTTGCCAAAAACAAACACGATCAGAATGAGAACAACATCTTGCTTGACGTGCAGTGGTTGTCCGAAATAAGCTGGCACATGTGCAAAGTCTTGTGGTTTTAAAGACGAACAAGGGAAGGTTTATCGTTAAAAGCTTTTTCGACACCAGGAAGTCGAAGACTCACAGATAATTTTGATCAGTCGGACAATTAATTGGCGTGCAGACCAGTACCAGTGGCGATCTGCAGCAGCTGTAAGATATTTAGAAAGTAAAACATGTTCGAATCGTTGTGCGGTTTTCTCCACGGAGGGGCCCCCAATAAGAGTCAACGATCACTGGAGACATGTGCTAATAACACAAAGCGATCGTGTAACGTATCTGTGGGACGATTGACGAAAACTAGATACACTTCCATATGAAGCATGTGGTACCATGATGTATTAGTCGGAATCGGATTACCGCGCCATTCGACCGATACCCTTGCCTAAGTGCTACCGGTGGTTACACTTTACGTGCCCGCCAGCAGCGGCAGACAAACGGGGAGCTCTAAACAGCGCGGTTAGAAGCCAAATTGGCAGCTGAAAAGATCCTCTGGTCAGTGATCAACTGCGATCGACTGACTTCCAGATTTTGAGACCGCTAATGCACCGCATCTCAAGGGGCTTCTTAGAAAGATCCGAGCCGCTAGTCGCGCTCTGACATTGACCCCCTTTGATGCGACAGGTATAATTGATCTTGTGCAGATGTCCGGAGATGCAATTTTCTCAAACGCAGCAGCATTATTACTGCCTGAAATAGAAAGTTGCTGCGATCGTTCCCAGTCCTGGACTGACCGCTGAATCTCAAATGATCCCAGGCATTCCAGAGAGGTATATCCTATACAGATTCATTCGGTGGATGTGCAATGCCCTTTCGATGGTTCATTTCCCGCAGAAGTGGCTGATCCGGTGAAGATGCTTCACAGACGCCTTGAGGAGGAGCGGCAGAAGGGAGCGAAGGAAACGGGCGGGTGAAAAGGATGCCTTCTGGCATATTTTCTTTTCTTGATCTTGGAGCGTGGAAACAAGTTCCGTTGTGTGAGCTACCATCTCTCGTTGCCTCGGAGCGATCCTCGTAATCCGAGCTGTCGTGCTCCATATCTTTCCTCTTCCAGCTGGTCCCCCGTCACACCGCTTCGGCCCCCGCTGGAGCCCCTAAAGAAATTAACTTTTTTTCCTGTGTTAAATTTATCTCAATTGTGTTGCCGTTGTTGTTGCCATTATTGCCGTTTCCTCTCCCATTCTGCATCCGATCCAGCGGTGCACGGAGAGATCACTTCTTAATATAAAGTTGAGAAAAAGGAGGACCAAAACCGAGCCCGAATGCAATGCAGCGGCCAAGGGAACGGCTAACAACCAGAGACTACCTCAGGTTGGCGGCGCTTTGTGTATAAATAAACGGTGGGAAACTGATTTTACTGCGAGGCTCAAACCATTTCATTATCCCAAGTCGCGTTCACGTTATTTCTTCATTCCTCCGCGAGTCTTGCTTCTTCCTCCGGCCAGCCTTTTGCTTTTATTTCGGAAATTCATAAAAATGCGCTCCTCGATCTGTAGTCAGAGGGCGCTGGGAGCGGAGGGTACTTGCACTAGTCCTCTAATCGGGATATTTCGAGAATTTTTAATCCTTTTTTTCACCGAACCTTTGCCGTCTTTTGACTCGGTTCTTGGCTGCTCTGTGGGCTTTGAAACTTTCAAGATCTGAGCTAGAGCTGTCAAATTGTTTCGAGACTGGAGGTGCAATCTCTTTGTTTTGAAAGGAATTTAGTTGAGGCTCAAAGATGATCGCCTTTGAGACCGATTGTTGGGGAAAGGAGGGTTTGGTAGGGATTCTATTTGAAGACAGTGTTGCTGAAATGATCGGAACTCGAAACCCATTTGAATTGAATGTTTTTGCTAAAATCATTTACAGAACGTTGCCTCGACCAAAATGATTAATTCGAATTATTTTTTTCTTATTTCAGCGCTCTGCTTGAAGGGCTGCGACGAACTGCACGGACAGTGCAACAAGCCAAATGAATGCATGTAAGTATCTAATTTGTTTATTCCAATCCCGACTTGTGATTAAGGCCGTTTGTTTGTTTGATTTGGATTTACGACCACCCTGCGTCCCACTCCGGCTAGAGAACCACACCCTGTGTTCTGGTGTGAAACAGTGCAATTCGGAGCACTCACTTTCCCCCGGCTATGTTTGGAGTCGGGCAAAAGAACGTTTTAATTGATTTCTAATAAAAGATACAATGTCCGAATCGAAGAGGAGATAAAGGCCGCGATACATGGAAAAGTCCATCGTGGTGGAATTCATTAGTTTGCACGGCACGCCGAACGCGCTAAGCGACACACCTTCGGAGGGTTATTTAATCAGGCGAAATAAACACGTACATCGAAGCGGGGAAATGCCAGGAGAAGGGAGGGGGGGAGGGGAAAAACGAGAACAGCAAGCGAACTGCCAGAACTTGGATTGTTCGACTGTGTGCAGTGCACAAACGAAACCACGTAGAGAAATGCTAATGCCATGGCAGATTCGCTGCTGGTTCCCACGTTTTTCACCATCGGATTCTCTGGTGACTTTCACGGGGGTCAGAAGTTTTGTTTTCGTTCCTAAATCCGGGGGATTGTCACAGGGATTGTGGAAATGGAACTAATTTTTCTATTTTTTCATTTTTAGAAATAAGCCGTGTCCTACTGCCTACTTAAATTCTATTCGTATTTATTTTACAGAGCTTCATTTTTGAGCTTATTCTACTAATTAAAGTTGCTTCTGAGTGTGAACTCTGAACTTTCATTCAGTTCAGCCAGATTAACATGCATGGCATTTTGGTAATAATTTAAGAGATCTTCTAAGAAATCATAAAATTTTTAAAAATGAGCAAACATCTTCGTATAGAAAGAAGACTATTAATTTTGAAAATAATTAGCCACATAGTTTAACTATAATATTATAAACAATTATCTAGTAGTAACTCAAAAAATCTATCTATGTATTTCTCGTAGTCCACGACTATATCGTACGTATATCGATACATTTTTTTTTTAATTTAATTTTCATTTGAATTTCACTTTCACGTCGCTTTCACGCACTTTTTTAATTAGTACGATGGAATGGGAAAAAATTATTTCAGTATACAATTTTAAGTTATTATAATCAGTGAGACAATTGCTTTGTGGCTTAAATTAAATATAAAATCATCAATTTCATCCTAAATTATAATACTAATAATTATAAAGTGTACATCCCTCTAATTTTTATGTTTTAACACTTTTTTTATTTATTTATAATTGTATTATAATTAAGGGTTAAAGCTGATTTGATGATATGCCAAATGGTTATAATATTTAAAATCGCTCAATTTGAGTGTGATTTTCATGCTTTACTTTTCTAAGATCAAATTAATCTCAATTTTCTTTTCAAGCTCCTTTTGTATTCTTAACACTCAGTCAAAATTCTTGTCGATTCTCAATTTTATATCGGCTGGCTCATCTTCCTGTATGGTTTTTATAAACAAATCCATTCATGTTTTCACAGGCAGTGGTCCCAAGTTATTCTAGATTTGGAACTGAAAACAACGGCTCAAATGGCTAGTTGGATCTAGCCACTAGCCAGCAAACAATCGACAGCAAAACTCTTCGGGGGTCCACATCCAGTCGAGATGAAATAGCCTGCAGGCAAAAAGTGCTCTCCGGAGAAAAGTGGCCACGACCCCTTCCGCTCGCCAATTGTAGCCGCGCCATTTATCGCGAACAAAAAGCGCTTCATTGAATGAATTTAATGAATGACGGATGATCGTTCGCACGACCAACTTCTCATGAGTGGTCGCCTCGTCGTCGTCGTCTTCGTCGTCGTCGTCGTCGTCGTCTTTGGCCAGTTTGTGCATTGCACACCTCGGCATGACGCGGGACGCGAACGGCGGCGGGCGGCACGTGTGGGAGTCTCGGTGGGCACATACTCAGCGCTAGCGATGCGCTCGCGATCCCATGCGACAAAACAAAACGAAGCGGAAAATTAATAAGAAATTCAATAAACAAATGTAGCCAGCGAGTTATGCATACTAATGGCAGCGAAGGTGAAGCGTTTCGGGTTAATTTCGTCAACGGACGGCTTAGTTCTCACGTTAAGTTATTTTCGGAATCGCCTCGCGGTGCGTGTACTTGTTGCCTCGTATGACGACGGTGACGAGTGCCGGAGGCCCGGGGCCATGGGAACTATGCTGCGAAATCGATCGATCTCCGAAGACGACGTGGGGCGATCATCGGGCCATAAGATCCGGCACCAACAATAGTTGCGCTTTGGACATTGCCGCGATTTGCATGCGGGAAAACAACAGTCAAACTGGGTGTCGCGTAACGAGCCATTTCCACTGTCATAACAGCGAGTGATCGATGATTCCAGCGTTCAATCCGACCCCGGCAAACCAATCGATTGAGTCATGGGGGGCATCAAACGCGAGCGCCCTCTTTGCGGCCGGTCCGGTCTCGTTCTGTCCGTCTTGGGGCCATCCTTCGCATAGCTGCAGTACGTGTGCTCTTTGTGTGACCATTTTCGCGAATTATTTCTCACGCCACGGCGGTGATGCGCCGAAGACCTATTCACTGCCACGTCCGGGCGGGTCGGATGGAAGGGCAGGTTTTTATGCTTCGATGTGTGCAACGTACCTGAGATGCGCAATGAGATGATCTGCGCCGCCGTGTCGCATGTATTGATACAGTTCGCGGGTCAATTGGTGATCACCGCGCGACAGCCGAAGAGGCTAATGAAGGAGGGCGCGAGTGTGTCGTTGGGGGCGATGAAAGATAGCGACGTGAAGTAGTAGCTCCGCGGCTAATGATGATGATAATGGGGCTGGTGATGGAGCTGGTGATGGTCTTTAATGGACTACTCTGCCCCGGCTAGATGATGGTTGCCGTGCGTGCTTTTCTAAAAAAATGGAGACCATGTGGGCGTGATGAGAATTTTGATTTGCGGCATAGCATTCCAGATTCGAAATGGGGACCCGGCCCTGTGGCACGGGGCGGCGCGGCACGGCGCGGCGCGGCACAGCACAGCACACCAGCGACGACCTTTCCCCAGAATCTTTTGCTCTACCAAAGAAAGGAGCGGCTGTGGAGGAAAGTTGTGCGAATGGTGACGTCCCGGGCAAGGCTGAACGAGCGATGTGGCGACAACGAAGGCAAAATTTGTTGCCCGAGGGGCCGGGGGCACGGTGAATTACTGAAGAAGAAGTTCAGAGCCTTCGGGAGTCTACGTTGTGTGGGAATGCATTGTGAATTCAAGACGCAAAGTCCCGTAGCGTATATGCCGCTGGAATAAGAAAATTCCAATTATGTTTGTTTGCGGAGCTTTGCGTTGTTGTTTTTCTACGTGTTAACCGCACACAATTTCTCTTTACCTTGACTCGCGCATGCCTAAGTTCAAGATGCGGCGCGGCGCGGCTAACGTTTTGCGGTGTGTCGTCGTCGCCGTGCGTCGTTCTCGCCGTCGCCGTCCAGGTGCTCATTCGGCTGATCTATTCGACCTTTCTTGCATTTGCTTAGAGCTAGTGCAGTGTCTTTAATGCAACTAAGATAATCGCTAACTGCTTTTACACCGCAATAGACAGTAGAAGACTATTGGGGCGCGACGAGACTTGATCTTGAAAAATCCGCCTCCAACTCTGCGATTTGCCAAACATGGGCCTCAAAATAGTTGCGGTTAAAACAAGAATTCTAAACGAAACGTTTTCCTAGTCGAGACACATTTTTAAATAAATACGATACAATTTACGATTTTTTTACATTTTCTTGAAATACAATTTCTCGATAGTAATATTTTAATCTAATTCAAACAAGATTATTCTATCACCTAGTCATCGCGATTTCTTAGAAATTATATAAATTAAGTATTTGGTTATAATTTCAAAGATTTTCTAATTCGCCCTATGATTTAGGGAAAAGAATAATTATTTAAAAATGTTTTGGGAATTCTTAATTTGTCGAAAAATCATTATCATTCAAAGGCGGCACTCCTCTTCCAGTATTATTAAAAGAATATATTATTAACCTAAATTTATCTTCTTTTCTTCCAGATGCCTGCCCGGTTGGAAAGGGCCCACTTGCACTGAATGCGAGCGGTACCCTGGCTGCGTTCATGGGACCTGCAAAAAGCCCTGGGAGTGCCGCTGTGACGAAGGTTGGGGAGGTCTCTTCTGCAACCAGGACCTTAACTACTGTACGAACCATCAGCCCTGCCAGAATGGGGGTACCTGCTTCAATACGGGCTACGGCCTCTACACCTGCAAATGCCCACCTGGATTTACTGGAAATGACTGCGATAAACAAATCAGCGACTGCGAGAATTCGCCCTGTATGAACGGCGGTACTTGCATCGAAGACGTCGACAACCGAAGCTACCGGTGCGAGTGCCACAAAGGATGGATTGGAAGACATTGCGAGAATAGGACCATCACATGCTCGGAAAAGCCCTGTCTTCACGGAAAGTGTAAGGATACAAAGTCAGGATTCAAGTGCGACTGCCCGCCCGGATACAGTGGAACGGCCTGCGAAATCCAAGTGGACGACTGCAGCCCCAATCCATGCCAGAACGGAGGATCCTGCATGAATAATGGGACCAGTTTTCAATGCCTGTGTCCATCAGGGTTTATGGGCGACAACTGCGAAGAGAACATTGACGACTGCCAGGGGAATCCCTGTCTGAACGGAGGGAATTGCGTGGATATGGTCAACCAGTTCCGGTGCCAGTGCGTCCCCGGCTACATAGGGTCGATTTGCAGCGAGAAAGTTGACCTCTGCTTGACGAAGCCCTGCGCCAACGGTGGGAGCTGTACGAACCTCAACAACGACTACAAATGCGCCTGCCGAGCCGGGTTCATGGGAAAAGACTGCAGTGTGGATATTGACGAATGCAGCTCTATGCCCTGCAGGAATGGAGGGACCTGCGTCAATCGAGTGAACAGCTTCCTGTGCGTATGTCCTGGAGGTTTCAGAGGGACACAGTGCGAGGAGGAAGCGTACTCAGCCACGTTTGACGCGCGCCAGTTTGAGTCAACCCCGTCGGTGCAAAATGATGGACTTACAGGTAGCCAAGTAATTCTTATTGCTATTTTGTCTGTTGCAATGCCCGTGGTGGCTGTTATTGCGGCATGTGTGGTGATCTGCATGAAACGGAGGCGAAAACGCGCTCAGGAGAAGGATGATGCGGAGGCTAGAAAACAGAATGAGCAAAATGCGACGGCAAACCTTCATCATGGAACCTCAATGTCATCGAAGCGAAGCTCAAGTACTGGATTGGCGTTCGATAACTCGAATCCGACCATAATAAAGAACACCTGGGACAAGAGCGTAAACAACATTTCGAGCTCAGCCAGCGTCGATGACGGCTTGATGAACACGAGCCTCTATGGTGCTATGTCCAACTACAGCGACAACAACGCGAACAGCGAGTGCTTCAGCTCAGTGCCGCCGTTGCAAAGAGCCAAGTCCCAAAAGCAGCTAAACACCGATCCATCCCTGATGCATAGAGCGTCGCAGATCATCGGTGCCCCACCTCAGCAGCAAATTACCAAAGAATACATGCTGGACAGCAAAAGGATATCTGTCCTTGGTGACCCATCGACATTTTGCAGTCCCCGGTGGCCGACACCGACGTCCGCCCTCACCACAGTCTCACAGGGTGTGACAGCCGCAGCAGGTCAATCACCGCAGCGACCTATCTGCAGTCCGCCTCATATGTAGTGATCAAACTGTTTCCATCAGCCCTGCAGCGGTTGTTAAATTTATGAAAATGAAAAAAGAAAAAAAAAACATTTTTTTTTTTTGTCCAACGCTTATAACCCACATGTTTTTGGATCACACATCATTCTACGTTTCGGAGAAAAATTTTCGAACTTATTTCGGAGTAAAAAAAAAAAAAAACATACTTATATAAATCGGAATTACGAGGAACCCTCGGAGAAATCAACCCAAGTGGAAAAAAATTACGCTGACTGATTCTTACTATTTAAGTTTAGGACGAACCAAGCCTTTGCTCATTCGGTTAACCCGCAAAACCCTCAGTTTTAGAGCTACTTGATATTTAAGTAATTTATTTATGTAAAAAGTATATATAACGCTATTTATGTGTAATGTACATTCTGGTAGACTAGTGGTAGCGCGAGCGAGCAAGCCCATGGACTAGCCGTAGCTAAGTTTAGATAGGTTAGGCGACTCGTAGGCTTGGCATTCACCGAGTTACTTTTCAAATTAAGTCCCTCCCCAATTTCGCTGGGACGGACTAGCTATTATCTGACGCAGGCAGGAATTCTGGATAATACACCCGAAATATAATGACCCTGATGATCGTTATGGCTAGTCCGCCCCTGCATTATTCCTAAAAATAATTTCCTTCCTCCTAATTTTCATTTATTTCTACTTAAAGAATTCTCGTTTAATAAAACTCTGACCTCACCCCCCTTCTGAAGACGAATGACCTCTAATTGGCCAGTGCATGTTGACTTAGACTATCTCGGCTAGGAGTCGCACCTCTTCCGTTGTATATAATTTGAGTGATGTACTACTCCTCGAGGAAGGAACTGTTCGAGTGTTTGGTCGGGAAGATTCATCCGACCAGCCATCCGCATATTACTTCCACCGGGGCGGTTGAATATTTTCTTGCAGTTGGAAAGGAGCTTCCCCCTAACCGGGGGTGGACTTTTGTAATTGCGACAAAATTACACCCGCCACGCGGCACAGTTCTGCTATGTAGGACTGGAGTATTTTCTTGTTTCGTTCGCAATCTGATTTGAAATTGAAATTTTGCTCAAGACAATGCCGTTCGCGGCCGAGCATACACACCTCTTTTTCGCTGAAAGAAAAAAAAAAATTAAAATAAAATTGTAAATATATTTTTATTTTTATTTTTTTTTTTTTGCAGAATCTCTTTTTTTGCTTAATATTAGTAGTTTTCCAGTGAAAGGGATCGTGTGGGTGCTCTAGCAATTCTTGAGCAAAATTTCGACTTTGAGGTGAAGCAGGAGAGAAGCCCCATTCGCGTAGGATGTAACTAACCGACTAATCCGTAGCTTTGTAAGTTAGGAGACAGCAACAATTGTGATCAAATTTTGTACGTAGGAATTCGTATCAGGACTAACTTATTTTAGGAAGACGTAGGCGCCGGAAGCTGTTGAGACTTGGAATAGTTTAGCCGAATCAGGCGGACAGATATATATATATATTTTTTTTTTCTTCATTTTAGTACGTAAGAAAAATCCAAACCCCCTTTCGTTCGCGCACATTCGAGAGCTTCGCTCAGTTGTGACTGCCGTGTGCCAGCCCTCGGGCCTATCTTTGTAAATTTATATAAATCGAAAAGGTTCCTCATAACTTTAAATTGACTGTAAATATCATCGACCGGGGAAGGACGCACGAGCGTGCAGCTCGATTATAAAAAAATAAAAAATGAAAAAAAAAAAAATACAAAAAAAAATACAAAAAAAATAAAAATAAAAATAAATAAATAAATAAATAAATAAAAAGTCGGTCACAGCCATGGTGGTTTGTACTTAAGAGACGCCGAGCGGGAGAAACAATAAATAATAAAATAATATATTTTGAGAATGACTCGAGTCTCGAATCATCCATGTTCCTCTATTCGCGCTAATTTAAATTGAAGATGGAAGACCTAGTTATAAGAAGGAGCAGTTTTTCGTAGTTAATAAGTAAAACTATTTATAAAGCAAAACAAACGAGCCGGAGAGACGCGAGACGCGCGTGAAAGTAGTCTAGTACTGATAGGACGCCCAAATATCTACGTGCGCCGCGACGGAGACGTCGGTGCACGCCCTAGCCACTACTGAATACATCTATTGTGTAACTAAGTAAACTTTTAGAGAGCCTTTTATTATACATTGAACATTTTTGTAAATATTATACATAGCTGTAACGATACTGATAAAGAAAAAAAACATTTGCGAGAAAATAAACGAAAATTGTTTTTATTGTAGCATACGATGTTTCACTTTCCGCCCTTTTCCCCACTGTCGTCACGCCCCCTATTTTCAGTTAATGCAAATTTTTAGCTACTAAGGTGTTGGCCGCTCCTGTCTGAAGAGATCGATTCGAAGATGCAAATGAAAAATTGAAATAGTCGCTGCTTCCTCTGGATTGCGTTGGAGTCTATCGAAGCTGTGGCAGTTCGAACAAAACAACTTTGTCTGCTTCATGCTGCTTCAAATCCGCCTCTGATTGATGGGCTGGTTTTCTTCTTTTGTGATCTGTGGCAACACAACCGGAGAAAATATAATTAATTAAATTGGCCTCCAGGGATAGAGAAGATGTCTTAGCTTAAATCGGCTTTGAAATTAGTTGGACTACGAAAGTGTGTAGTTTTATGGTCATATTAGGGTCAAAATTATAGAAATTGAGAAATTTCAGTTTTATCACAGCGAGGTGCAATTGTTAAAGTATTTTCACCGCACTTCTTGGGTGGTTAGCAGGGGTGAAATTGCGTATCTCGAATCGAATCGTCTCTGTTCGTTTCGACTATAATTACATAAATGATTTAAATAATTTAAATTTCCCGCCCAAGTGCCTTCTTTATAGTTTCCACTGCACTTTGAATGCAGGAGCTGTTTCCCGCCCATTTCTCCAGTGGGAAGTGACGTTTTACGCAAGCAGCTCGCCCAGCACTGCCTCGGAATGAAAAACCCAATTAGAAATATTTCAATCGGCTAATTACCGGCTAAATAAAGCCACTGTAGTTTAATATCATATAATTTCTAAAAATTCGCCGTGGAAAAGCGTTAAAAGTGTGAAAATTCCGCGGATCGGAAAGCGGTCGTAAATTGATTAATTTGGCATGATCGTGTGAAATTCGGCTTCCTAAATCGCGTTTTCTCGAATTTCGCAGGCTGGGACGGCGCGGGTGTAATTATTTTTAGTTGCAAAATTCCGTTGGTAAGTTGCAAAATTCTTTGTTCCTATTTCCAGCTGACTCCCAATTCGATCGGGATGTTTGTTCCCGAACTTGTTGAATGGAATTCATTTTGGTTTGACTAGCGAAAATTGTTAAACTGCTACGGTTGATTCACTCAAAACTAATTAAATATTAAATAAAATATTAAAATTTTACAAAATATGCTTCAGAACTTATTTTTATCTTCCGTATATTAAACGTTTGTTTTAAAGGGCCCTCACCCATAAACTGAACAAAGAAGATAGGCGTCCTAATTATATTTAGACTCTTATTGTTCATAATACCAGCGAACAAAAATATCGAATAAGAATATTGTAAAACTTAAATATTTCTCTATCACCTCGATTACTTTCTTTCATATTTAACCACAACGTAAAATTTACAAGAAATACAGTCTGACGAGTTCAATAAATTGAAATTTTCCATTATTGTATCACTTATTTTTTCGTTTGATGAACTACTTTAAAATTTTGGCGGACACTAAAAATTCATAAGACTATAATACCTCGTATATCCCTACTCTAAGCTTCAGTTCCTTCTCTATATCCCCTTTCACTGAAGGGAATTCCCAAAAAACCAACTGCAAAACTAATTCGTTTAAAATTTTCCCTGAATTTCAATTAGAAAGTATTGAACTTTAGCGAATATTTGTCACATGTTCACTGCGCTTTTATTTCCTTTTTAGTATATTTTTATATTTTTTTGTTAAATAAAAGCTTTTTTTTAAAAATATTTTTTTATTATTTAATTTTTAAATAAGGAGAATCGGGTTAAATGAGAAAAAAATCTTAAATACATTTAGGTATATATGTACATACATATGTATAAAAATTATATATTTTTGGAATCTGCTCAATAAGACCTTTTATTAATACCAAACATGATAAATTTATTGGGGTCATTATTTTGTTTTTTAAATATAATTATAGAATTATTACAGAAGAATTGAACTTAATTTCAATTATATTCTACGAGCAATTATTATTTATCTATTAAAAATAAAGCCCAAATTCATCAGACTGAGAGGGATGAACATGCACATTTTATTTATTTCCGTTTTATAGCAATTCACCTTTGCTATTAATCTGAAGAGGAATCTTTTCCCATAAAATTATCTCTTCGCGATTTACCTTTAACTACATACATAACAATGATTTAAAATCAATTAAAATGCTTGAAGGTAATAAAATGCTTAAATCGTTTATTATATTGGCATTAAAGCGGCCCCAGGTTTTGCAGTATAACGAATATTGAATAATATTTAATGCATATAAATTGTATTAGTAAAACCGATGTTAAACTGCAATAAATAAAATATAAAAATTGAACTAATGTATTCCTTTCGAATTAGATTTGTCGTCTTACATATTGGATTCGAAGTATCGGCCTCGGGTATCGATACCCAATTAAGTATTGATCCAAAGTATCGAATACTTTTTAAGAAGAGAGTTTAATTATTGCCCAAAACCCCAAAATCACTCAAAAAGGCGACCTTAAATTTTCAACTATATGTTAATATCGAAATTCAAATATTCAAGATTGCGGCTTAAATATTTTGGCTAAAAATTTTATATTTTAGGCGATTTAAAAATAAAGGGGAACTGAGTTGTTTCTTCGTTTGTTTGTTTATCCTAACTCAAGCTTGCTAATTGATCGAGTTTAATAATCTACGAAGTTTAAATAATTTAAGTTTCTATTTTCTATTTTCTGATATGATATTCAATTTTGTTCTGGCAATTCCTTCAGCGAACTTAATATTCTTATAAAATTAGATGTAAAACATGAATTATTTTTATAATAAAAAGGTAAATAGTAAATACAAATAAGATTTTATTGTGTGTCTTAATTGTTCAACTCAATTGGAGTACGCGACTATCCGTGATAGTGGAGAGCGATACGAGCTGCAAGGAAATAGGCTACCTTTAATGTCGGTGAGAAACAGAGCGTACAAGTCCCGAGTCATATAAAATTTTACGGCACCATATTAAAGTTATTCCCATAAGAGTTGCTGGGAAGATTTTCGGGAGGTGATAAAAATCGCACCATTTGAGCTTAATAGTGCTCCTGGAAAGACTTTGGGGGTGGCAATAAGAATAATAATGGATATTGTCTATAATACAGGGTGTTCCAAATGTCCCAGACGATTTAAACGATTAATAATTTCGTTTTTCTCATAGTTTCTGCTCCAGCAGACAAAATATGGAAGATCATAATATTGTAATTATACATAGTGTCTTTTAGGAAGGATAAATATAAAATAGCTATTGACAAAGAACAAACGATATCGATTCAAAAATTGTATTTATTATTAAAATATTTTCTATATTGGGTCTCAATAAAAATTAGCTACATATGTATAGTCGTTTGATGTTTCAAAAGTAACAAATCATCATTGCCCGGTCAAAAATGATATTTTCTCAGTGATTGTGTTTATTTTCTGATAATCTTTCGAAAATTATGGAAAATCTTTAAATTTAATTTTTCTGTAAATAACAGAGAAAAGAGTTCTGAAAATAAGCAAATTTAAAGAAAAGATTCTGATGTTTCTGACCACCTCACTCCGTTCGGGGAATTGAAGATGTTTTAATAGATATAGAAAATCAATTGTGAATTAAACCGCAACATGGTCCAAACGATTTCTAGTGTATTTTTAATTTTCAAAAAACAAAAAGAGGTAATAATCAATTCTAAATTCTGTATGTAATTCAATAGAAAAATTTCGGCGTTTTGCAATTCGTAAAGTAAGTAGTAAGAATTGGTGATTTAATTCAAATTTTATATTTTGGTCTAAGATGTAATTTTCAATATAAAGTAGCTGGTTTTATTACAAAATACAAGTTACAATTTTAGTGTACTATTTCTTGTCTTCAATGGTACCCATGAAACAAGGAACTAACCTATTATTAAAATATAAAACACTATCTACAATGTTTTTTTACGTTATTTTACGCAATGGATGTTCGAAATTTTTAAATAATTTACTGTCAGCAGAAGGAAGACTATAATTAAAAATAATTATGTATGACACTATGACAAATATTCTGTCGTTTGAGTTAACATGCTTTCCATAGTTTGCGCGTAGGCAGATGCTGTTAAAATTTCAGATTTTCGATTTTTGTAATCCCAAACCTGCAAATCTCAGCAGCAGACAGTGCTAGAAAGCAGATTCCCCAGTGGTCCAAAGTATTTCCTGCTCGATGCGACGTTATCAAGCAAAAATTTTCAAATTGTTAACGACTTTGGAGGCCGCGTGGGCGTCTATCGGATAGAAAAACGGCGATGCGTGCTGTCGTGTCGCTGGGCCTTGAAAGTGAAAGCACTTCGACGGCGATCGGGAGGAGGAAGTCTAATCGTAAGCCGGTAGCTTCCTACTTAGGGTTCCTCTTGTGGGTCTCTGGAATTCCGGGAGGGAGTCAAGTGGGACCGCGATCTCTGCACGATCGGTGCACGCGTCTTTCCGGAACGCGAGACGCGTAACAAGCGGAGAAATTGAAAATATTGCGACAATTGGTCGGGGCAGGCAGCGAATGTTCCTTGCCGCGATTTATGGCATTTTAATTGACAAAAATGATTCCACTCAAGTGGCTGGTGTGTTCCTGTGAAGCCAGTTGACATGCATTTCCCGGTTTTCTCAGAGATCGGCCGGATATGAAAGTGCACGATCATCATTCAATCGAATAAGTGACTTTGTAAAATTGAGAAAAGACAATTTCTTCGACTCATCGCCGATTGAGCTGTTCCTCATCGTCTATAAGAAAAACGAGCTCTAATTTGCCGCGTTAGCATGCGTTGACATGCGCTCCCATACAAAAGATGTTGATGCTTCAATTAGCGTCCCACGAGCAGGTGAGTACCATTTACCACCTGTCCAGGGGTGTCACAAAGTAACCGAGATTACGAGACAGTTTGAATTGACCGAGCGACACTCGTTCCCATGCCGGCCTAGGATCCCGCTGGCTCGGGCTTCGGTTTCTTCGGCTAGCCGCTAGATTATGAATTAATTTGCGGCAGAATTCGGTGGCCTATAAATTAGGTCCCAATTTGTGACTCCGTCGCCTAAATTGGTGCCTCTCGTGGGGCTCAGGTGCTCACGTATCCAGATCACCCGGGGAATGGGCAGTTGCCCGTTTAGGATAAAAAAAGCGCCCATTGCAATTAAGTTGCCTTGTCGACGGTTGTTGACGGAACCGTTTAAACTCACCGGAGCACAAAAGAGGCTGGGGCTCCGGCGGGCGGGGCCGGTTCGGCCAGCTTCATTCCAGGGTCCATGCACGCACAATACCCAGAAAACCCATATCGGGGGCCCCATTAGCTGACCCGATCGGTGCTAGCTGGCTAACAGCTAGCAAGGTGCACAAGTGAGCGGCTGAACCGTTCCAGACTTTGTGCACATTTCTAGTGGGTTCTGAGCCTCTTTCTCGACCGTGGGCCGCGGCTCCAGCTGCGCGTCTAAGGTCTCCTTGCGGCGCTTTACGATTCTTCGCGCCTCGTAATTTAATATTAAATTTCACACCTTTTGTGACCAGAGCGGTGCCCCATTGCCCCGGAAGAATGAATAAGGTGCGGCTGTGATTTATGTTGAGGCGCTCCACTCTTTCTGAATAGCAACACCGAAATTTTGTCAACTTCGGTGAATTTAGTGGTCATTTTCGGCCTACGGTCGTGTCACGATCACTTTGTCTTTGAAGAGTTGCCTAAACGATCATCGATCGATGGAACCTAATGCCTCCAGCAATTAGTGCCGGTTGCGTGGTACGACTTTTGCTCTTCCACAGATTAGGTAAATGGTCTTATTAAAGCATCAAAACGACGTGTTTTTACCTCGACGACTTCCGGCATATGCATGCTGAGAAACATATCAAACATGTGTTACATTTTCTAAGTATGTAAAGTTTTCCCATGAGATGCTAATTATCTAAGATTACATCCAATAAAATTAAGAAAAATAGGCACTTGTATGTTTTATAGAGGAAAGAGTCGTAATTTTTGGTTTATTATTTTATTAATCTATCAGAGTCAGTTTATAATTTTTGAAAATTTAGCATTTATGGTAAAACCGTTAATTCAACATTTTAAAAACTTTCCACCTCTGATACGACCTAACTTCAGAGCTTCTTTCATGCACTCAGCTAGGAATAATTTTCCACCGTGCTTTTCTCAAAACTGAATTTTTTAAAGATCAGAAATATTTCCAAAATCACTGAACCGATTCGCTTCAAAGTTGTTGTGGTTCTTCTTTGAATTGAATTGACTATCTTATTTTTTTAATCACAAACTTCTACTAAAATGTTTTTTTTTAATAAATAACAATAAAAATGAATATAATTAAATCCTTTTCACTCCGTTGGCTCCGCTGCGTCACCATTCAGCTAAGACTTATAAAAAGTCTTGGAGTGCAAAGCGTTAATAATGACTGAAATTTTTACTAGGTTTATTAATTTAAAACTCAAATATTAAATAAAATAAAATATTTCGTTATTGGAATCATTGGGTGTAGAAATGGTATACTGTATTATTAATTTGTATTTATTTAAAAAAAATAAATTAATAATCAGAAAAGTAGCTACCATGGGGACCGTCCTTAAATTACGTAACGCTCGGAGGGGGGGGAGGGGGTCTGTAGCAGCGTTATGAAGCGTTACAGGGGGGTGAGGGGGTGTCTTTTTAAAAGTTACGTAACGCCAAAAATATTTTTTCAGCTCATAAGGGAAAAATATATTTTAGTATAATCGCATTGTAAAAATTTTTACCGTGGAAAGAACAGAATTTTCCAGAAAATGGTCATTTGTAAATGATAAATGGTTAAAAATAGATACAAAGAATTCTACACAAAAAGGATAATTATGTGGGATCTATGAAATTCGAATGTTCCGTGTAAAAATATTTGTATCTATTTCTAAACATTATCATAAAAGAACTTTCTATTGTTCTATGTTTAATCGCTTTTAGAAAATTTGACAGTCTTAATATAAGATGGAGGGGGGGGGGGGGGGGGTTAGCGTGTTACGTAATTTTTCAGGGGGGGTTTGGTTTCCCGTTACGGATCCGTTACAGGGGGGTGGGGGGTATCAAAAATCATCGAATTTAGCGTTACGTAATTTAAGGACGGCCCCATGGCAATAATGTGGTGGTGCCCCTAGGGGCAAAAATGGGCAGCATTCCGAAGAATTTTGTTTGGAGCAAGACTTTTTTTTATTTTTATAAATAATAACAATAATAAACAAGCAATTTTTTACCTTAAAAATAAAAAAAGTACACTTTTAAACGTCGTCATTTCGTTCAATTTGAAGAAAACAGAAAACATATCAAACAAATATGTTTTTTTTTTTGAATTTTTCTTAACTCAAATTAACATTTTGGGGGGCCATCAAGATTATAGTTTTTGGATAAAAAATATTAAGTTTATTATACAATAGAAAATAAATTGTAAGTATAATTTACGAACGCATTCCAAATTTTCCTTTAAATTATAGAATAAAGTTGAGATAATTTCTGATCATGATTCAAACTTCTTATCGTACACATACTTTTTAGAGTTTTCCATAGTACGGAACCCTCAGTGTGTAAGTCCGACTCACACTTGACCATTTTTGTACTTTATTATATTTTGGAAAATGTATCTCTAGGAATGATTTCATAAGTATATCTAGAATATGTATATTATGTGATTTAACTACACTTTAAAATATTTGAATGTATGTCAAAAAATTTGTAAATACGAATGTGGAATGACCCACTGGCAGTGATGCACCCAATATCAGATCAACCTGACCTTCGCCAGCCAGTTCAAGAAATGGAGTTTCACTGCCGTGCATTTCTTAGAATTACTTCAGTATGTCTACCAATTAGCAAACGTTGTCTCACGATAATTTGAGAGCTTTCTTTATTTCATTCAGGTAGATTAAAATAAAATAAGTAATTCTCTGCACCGTCAACGCTCAGGAACAAGTGGTAAGTTGTAAATAGATTGACGGCTCTTGGGTCGATTCCCACCGAATTAAACGATTGTGCCCAGAAAATACCGCCATTACCGTTAATTTCGTGGTACTTGTTCTCGGTAATTTCTTATTTCGCGGGCTGCGCGACACCCGGAATGCAAATCAGTTTGGCTTCGCGCTGCTTTCGCGACGACTTTATGCCCGTGGAGCTGTGGCGCATAAATCACAGGGACGTCGATAATGAGAGAGATGCGACACGCTCCGCGTATAAATGACGCAAGGAAGCGTCCGGCGTGTGATCTCGCGGGCGCACCATCCACAAGAATCTCATCGCAGGATCCGTTGAACTCGGCCTGCTCAGATCATTGCTTTCGCGAATCCGCGATTTGTAATTCGCGGGACGCGCTTGCTCTGATTGCAAAATGCCGCACGTAGCGAATACACAACAAATGGGAAATATTTGCAAATATGGGGAGGCTCTGCGCTAGCCTCGAGTGCCCTAGACGCCATATCGCACGGTCGCGAGTCGCGATTCGCGGGTGCATTTAGCCGCGGATCAGGCCGCGATCGGCTCACTCGCGGCCGGGAAATTACCTTTAAAGTCAGGTGGACAGCGCCACCGTTGGCTCCTTTGATGGCACTGAGAGCGCCAAGGAACGCATCGGAATGCGCGCGCCGCTTACCTGCAGCGCAAGCGCAGGAAGGTGTTGCGTAAGGCTAAGTCTGATTGATAGGCGAACACCGCGCTCCATCGCGGCTGCTGCTCTCCAGGTGGAGCGGCGTAGCATCCGCGGCAGCTTATTAATTAGTAACGAGCCAAAGCGGCGCATAATTACCGTGAAAAATTGGTGCCATTCCCTGGGAACGAGTGCTGATCTGCATAAACACGCTGAAGACGTGACGAGTGTATCGAGTTCCCTGGCCCCGAAACCAAATGCTTAAAAACGGCCCGTAATCGGTTTCCGCTTTTTACGAGCACACGAGTGTTCATATGATGACATTTTCAAAAGTATCTTCACTGAAATAAATATTGAAAGGTACTGACTTTTCAAAAATTTTAAAATATTCAGTTTTAATACTTTTGGCCTCGGACTGTGAGCATGCGCAATAGCTTAAACCAGTTAAGTTAAGTCCGATTTATTTAATCCAATTAAATTAAACCCGATTTAAGTCACATGCTAAACTAAATTGTAAGTCAACCAATTTATTGTTATGCCATTTTTCCATGATGTAAAATTAAAGTTCATTTGTAAAATTATTTTAAAGTGAGTTTGAAAAAAACATTATAACAAATACTAAAAACGTCACTCCCATGGCATGAAGTCATCCCAAAAGTTTTTCTTCATTTATAGGCATATTGAATTATAAAAAAAATTTCTATGACTCAATTTTGTATTATATTGCAAAATAGTAAATTCAAATACGTTTCTTGTAAAATTTATAATGTCTTTTTTCCAAGAAGCTTAAGCTCCAGTTTAGCTTAACTTTTAATTTCAAATGAATGGTTTAACTACAAGCAAATTCAGATTTTTTTACTACACACATATCTTTTTTAAGCGGCTAGTAATTATTTAATGCATTTACTTAGGAAAATTCGACCAATTTGTTTGTGACGACTGGGGATGAATGAACCGGTGCATTGTCATGATGAACAAGCACATTTTTGTGTGATAAATGTAGCCGTTTTCTCTTCAATTCTTCGTCGACTAGTAAAATAAAGTAAAATAATAATACTATTATTATTGTACGATTTCTAAAATTCCAACTCATCGGTAAAAATATTTTATAATTTAAATAACGCGGTATTGCAATAAAATCGACGTTCTGTTAATTAATATAAAATTACCTGACATATTAAAAGTTCAGTAAAAGTATTACCGCAGCATAAACCTATTACATAAAAAGCACTGAGAGTAATGTTAAAAATACGTCTAAAAAAGCGGTTGTGGATATTGTGGCAGTTGAAAGGCGTGGAGGCCTTTGGCTGTCCGAATCTGTCCCACTGATCCGCTTCGGCCGATCAATTGCCGGGCTGAAGTAGCGCCGATGTTTATCAAGCTAAGCTGCGTCTTATCGCTAAATCTCGCGGAAGGAGCTTACCGCTAATTGGAGTTATTCAGCGCGCCGCTGCTGCCGCCGCTGCGATGATTTGCGCTTTTGTTTGGAGCGTTCTGATTGCTTCGCCCGACGGAAATTCAGATGATGCGATAGCATTAATTTTGGCTAATGATAAGAGAAAGTGGGAAACGTCGGGTCCCGTGGAGGTAACCACGCACTTCCGGGAGAAGCTATTCAATCCCCAGCAAGGTGGACGTACAAACGAAAGGGAAATCTCCGGACAGCCGGGAGTCGGGCTCCGGCTAGACTCTAGACGCTAAAGTAGACTTTTAGCCTGGAAGCCGCAGTGCCGCACTTTGTTCCAGTTACCCACTCGAAGTTCGCAGTGGCGGAGAGAGAAACAAAGCAACTTTGAGGCTTCCAATTGTCCATCCTTCGACCGAATAACGGGAGAAGCCACCTAATTGCCCCAATCCTTTTTTCGTAATGAAATCACGCATTTCCTGTCGGAACTCCCTTTCCCCGGGGCGCCACGGAGCGCGAAACGCTGCAATCAATCGAAGGTATAAACCAAATAAATCCCCTGGGAGCCCCAGGAGCACCTCAGAATTATGGGGTCTGGTCGTTCAGGTCGGGGGGCATTTGCACAACCGAACCGAAGGTAGCTTTATGGAAACGCACTATCCGGGGGTCATAATTTCTTCGTGCCCCTCGGGCATATTTTTCTCCGTCCAGGGCTATAATTAGGTGAGCCTCATTTCACCGTCTTCGAATTTCTGGCTAAGTAGCACTGGCCAGGTGAATGCTCCCGACGAAGGTGAATTTCTGCTGTATCCCGTCGAGCATCTGCGGGATAATCTTCTTGTATAAGCCCCTCCCGAAGAAATCAGATTTCATTTTCGACAGCTAGATTTGGACAGACCGGAAAAATGAATTGCTCCAAGAAAATAATAAGGGATGCAACGGCTCATTAGCCAGCCTCAAATTAATTGTCGAATTTGCAAAAATTTATAGGTACCAAAACGTTCAGATGATTCCCAGTGAATTTATTTATTCCTTTCGAGCGATGCAACACTAGCCGTCAACGGGTTGCGTTCCACTGCGATGAAATTTAAGACGCCTAAATGGATTTTTACGCGCGATTAAACCAATTCGGACGGCTATGGTATTTTACACGTTCTTTTTAGTTTACCCCCGCAGAGCAGAACTTGTAAGTTTTCGGTGTCGTATTAAATGCATTTCGTAACTGCTAAATCAAAGGGTATTTGATTTTTGGTTTCATTTCCGAAAAATAGTCTGCCTGCGAAAAAGTATGCCGAGTTGCTAAAAGGGAACTGTTTTAATAAATAAGTGTGGTATTATATATGTAGGTATGTTAGGTATGTTAAATAGGGCTTAAAAAATGTGGATTGAGCATGTGTACGACTATCCAGTATTGAGGCGTTTTGAGATGACTACGAGTACCTGATATAATTTTTCAGGGCTAAGTAAAAGAACTCGTTTTCGAATACTCAAATATGATGAGTACTTCTGGATTTGTACCTTGTCTGTACATTTTTATTAATGAAAGAAGAAAATTATTAAATTTTTATACACATTTCATTAAACACCAAGATGGCATTTGCTTTCAATAGGACTAATTTTTCAATTTCTCTAGAGGACACCCAAAAAATATCGGATTATAAAATTGTAGTACCACATGTTAATCTATGTTGCGACCTAATTATAATATTTTAGCAAAATTTTATCTTTTTAAAAATATAAGTTATAGCTTTTCTATTAAAAATAGTGGAAAGAAAGATAACACTTTCATTTTAACTCAATATAAATTTATCTAGTACATTTGACGTTTTAAAAATATATAGAAAATTATAGTTTCATTCAGTTGAATTAGAAAAAAATATTAGGGCTATTCACGTTGTGCCAATGCAGAAATTTAAAATCAAGGAAGCGTCGCAACAGCATCTTGATCTATTTCGAGACAGTCTATTGGAAATCGGCTTTTGAGTCGAATTGTCATAGATATTTTACTATTATATAGACTTATCAAATTTATAATACTAATCAATATTCTTGTCAGTTTGTTTTGTGAAATAAATTTGCTTAAAATAATATAGATTTTTCTTTTGTAATAATGTTTTTTTTTTTATTTTATAATAAACATATTTAAATATTTATATTATTAAAATTATTGATTGGTTTCGAGCATCTTTTGCATTCCCTCGTTCATTATTTGCTGTATCCACGTTTTAAAAGACATCCTCTACTAATTCTTGATTATGCAAGCGTTTTCCAGGCGGAAGTGCTGGCGATCATTAATGCATGCTTCATTTTATAATAGAAAACGCTCTCTTTTCAATTAAAAATTGCATAATGATAGTTTCGAATGTAAATCTTATAAATTAAAATACATTTTTCAGTGTAGCAAATCGAATAATATTTCAATAATTTATGTAGTTTTTTTAACTTCCTGCAAAGTTGCGTGTAGAATTCGCAATATTTATTCAATAATATTTAATATTATTGTTAATTACGCCGTATTGCAGTATCGCTGACGATGCGTAATGTTGTATAGATAGATTATTATTAAAACATTCCTTTTAAGAACTCAAACGTGAGTTAGGTCTGATCTCATCTCCGTTGCATAGCAATTTGAGGTGCGTAGTTATCTGCAAAAGCGTTTTACCTGGCAGGAAATGCCTTCTGGCGAAACATGCAGAATCGATCGGTGGTGAGCAGTGGGTGATCAACTCGACCGATCGCATGGACGACGGCGTCCAGGGGGCAGGTAATTCATCAAACGTCACCTAGTCACCTAATCGGACTCCGATAAATATTCGGCTTAAGGTGTAGGTCAGGGTGTCACGCCAGAGCGGCTAGAAGGCCCCATTAATCACGGTGGCTCCTCGAAAAGTGCAAACATTCGGAAAGTTCAGCGACCTTTAGCCGCTTGTGGCTTGTGGCCCCATCTCGTGTACTCCCCGAATGTTTGGGGCCCCCCTGGACCAGGTGAGTGATGCGGTGAGTCAATTCGCACACTTTGGTGAGTGATCGCTCAATTTGGACACTGACAGACAGCCGGACACATCACACAGCCGCATCACCCTCTTCGATCACCTGGCGATCAACTTTAATCCGGCCAGTTGCAGGTGAACGGCGAAATCTATGTAAATTAGCTCCGTGACGTGGCCGAATGCGGCAATTACGATCGCAAATAGCAATCGTGCCATGATGAATAACTCCGCCGGTATGCGGTCTTCCCCGTGGACATGGATTGTCCCTCGGATGAAGATATGTTCCAACACGGCTCTTCACTTTGGAACACGGCCTTTTGGCGGAGTTGGGGCCGCGAGCTGACACATGATAACCGGAACTAGCACCGGCCCGACCTCAGACACTTCTCACATAGTTCTAAGTGAGCTAGCCAATCCCGGGGTACATGGCGCAGCATCTTGGACCGAACTCTTGAGGACATCTTAATGGCTTTCTCGTGTTCAATTTGTGCGGCGCTCTCGAGTGCAAATCGTTCCCTCGTAATTTATGATTGCACCTTCATAGGTACAAGCATATCGGCTGCCCCGGCTGAATTATGCTGCAAATGGCTAAATTGGTCCAAATATGAGCATACAGGCCGAGCCTCGGTTCCTGGGAGTTTTCCAGTGAGCAGCAGGACGAGCCAGCCCCATGCCGCCGCCGTCATTCAATGACATGGTCAAGTAAGTGGTTGTCACTTGGGCGCGCAAATTACCCACCACCACCCAATCATTTGGCGCGCCAAGAAATGCAGATTTATCTGATTCCAGAATCCCATACGTCCGCAATTACCGCACTTATTCTAAGATGCGCGGACGGATTGGGTAACTGGCGACAGAATGCGCGGCGCTCTATCGCGCGGTTGCGCCTGACGATGATCTGATCACCTATAACTCGCGGCAGAAAACGCGCTCAGACCGAGATGTACTTAGGTGAAATATGATCCCCGTTAATTGCAAATTGATTTATTAAGCCTGTTGTGGGTGCCCGGCTGTAATGGAGTGATAAATTTGCAGCCATTGGATCCATTGCCATGCGCTGTACTCGTTTCGTTACACAATGAGTGGTGTTCCGCGCGCGGGCATCGCGCTTCAAATGCATCTGATCAACTCAAGGTGAGTCCACGCTTTTCTTTATGCACTGTGACCTCATCTCACTGAATATTAATGAGCTGCGGGTGTGCTTGCGGAAATTGAATCCCCACTTTTGCGGAATTTTCTTATATAAAAATAATGTCAAGGGAGCAATTCTCCAGAGGGTATCCAAACCAAAGAATATATCTGTAATAAGACACTCTCAATAGGACCTCAAAGCTCTAACCCAATATGCAATTCCCAAAAAAATATGTACATCGAGAAAAATTTCCTTTAGATAATGCAGCACAGAACTATTGCTTACCATTTCTTATGTAAATTCCAATAACAGCGAAAAATATAACAAGAATAGGGGAACAAATACTTTTTAAAATGTAAAAATAGGCAACACAAAATTCTCACTTACAGCACTTTTAGTATGAGGATATACATATGTAATGCGTAAGATTTTCTTTTAAAATGCATTTTTAAAGGCAATCTGACGTGACAAATTTAGTGCAACAGTTTTAGAGATTCAATTTAATTTAAATTATGTAAAAAGAGATTCAATTACTATGAGTTTTCTTCAGTTTTAAGACGCATTTTGGTAAATTTTGTAGTTTCGTAGTTTATTTCTGTGAGGTATGAATTTTTCGTATACTGGATAGGGAAATAAAAAATATCTTTTGTTTTCATTTTGGATTTATATATTATTTAATTCTAATTTCTTATTTAAAATGTATTACATTACAATTCTTCTGTAGTTTATAAATTAAATTAATTGTACAGAATTTACATCAATATATGTACATCTTATCAAATTCATTACGTACTAAAGCAATTCTTTGATTCTAGAAATTCCATCCTCATGAACGTTCAGAATTCTATTTTCAACTATTATAAATTTACGAAAATATTCTAAATTTTGAAAAAAAAAACATTTCTTTAAATTAATTAAATACTAAATGATTATTTTAAATAGTAAAAAGTTACGAAATATTTTTAATGTCAAGTTATAGTTAAGGTATAGGGTAGTTCTGAATTGAAGAAGGAAGACGGCTGGTAAATTTTTCAAAATGTTTCGATAATTTTTATAATGCACTTTACAATTTATAAAGTTTACAGCCTCACATGAAAAACTCAAGTTTCTAACTCAATGCGATCAAAAAATAGGAACCCTTTTAACCCTCTAAAATTAGCTTTTAAATTGTAAATTAAGATTTTTATAATTGTATTTTATGTTTGGCTTAATATTTTGTAAAACTACATAGCATATGAAAATTCAGTGATTTTCATGAAAATACATATAAATGAGATCAAAATGGATGCTTTTAAATCTGCTATAGAAATGTGCAAGTATATAACAAAAAAAGTGGCCAATCATTTACGAAGGTGTTAAAAGCCGTTTAAAAAACACGAAAATTAGTTTCAGTCTAAAATAAGTCAATTGCTAAAAACCTTTGTAAACCTTTCTACCCAATTTAAGGACTTAATCGAATCTCCATAATTTTGATAAAACGACAAGAGTACATGCAAATCGTTTTCGGAGAGACCTTACTCTGGCTTTGGGCGTCTTGTGTCTTCAGCCTTAGCCCCTTGAGAACCGCAACCACCGTGCCCGAGCCCCATGCGACTTTTGTGGCGTTTTTTGCGGGAATTCGATAAGATCTGAGGCGTCGTCGCTGGGTATTTCATTCACAGTCAGTTTACGCCGCCGCCGCCGGACTTGGATAGATTGCCTCTGGTCACTTTTATGACAAGAAATCTTCCGTCTCCGCTGGCACAAAAAAAAAATATACAAACATCGGCCGTGCCAGCAGGTGACAAAAATTAATTTGCGGACTCGCCGGCGACCTCGGCCGCGCTCTCGTGATTGATTCACTTTCATGGGAATTAGCAGCGGCTGTTGACTCGCGCAATTTGCATAATAGAAGCGCTGATAATGGGAGCGACCGATGACTCCTCCAGCGAAGACTCCGGTGGCGGAGCGCCGCTGATGGGAATTTTACTGGTCTAGGGACTAGGGACCAGGGAGGGGTGCCACTCGCATCCATGCACCTCACCTGGGACCGCCAGTTTTGTACAAATTGGCCCGATCAGCGCCGGAGTCTTCCTCAATTTTGACGTGCAAAAGGTAAATGCTTCGTCGTCGTCTAGCGCTGAGGTCTCCCTGCTGCAGCTAGTTCCCACCTCACCTCGCTAATACGTGACAATTAGAGCCCGGAGCCGATAGGAAATTACCTCGTCGCTGGTCTCGGGAAATCTGTTAATTAGCAATCATCCGCAGCCGCTGAAGACCAGCGCGCTGGTGGGGCTAGGGCTCACAGTCGGTTCCCGGCTGGAACTGCTCCACTGGGGTGAAAGTGAATTCCTTGCTGGTTTTTGTAGGCTAACCCGGCTAGATTTATGCAACGAGTGTCACCCCTAGATAATAGAAATAAATGCCGCCCAAAATCAAATCCGCTAGATACTCTAATTACCAGCTACACACACAACAGCAGAAATATCTAGATATAAAAATTAAATTATTCTTTGATTAAATAAATCAACTAATAAATATTCAACTAATCCTAAGATTGAAGAACGAAGATACGTTTCTACTCTTTTTAGAACACGATAATGACCTTTAACGCTGCAATTTATTTCTGCGGCACAAATAAACATTCGATATAACTTTAATGTTCGGATCAAAGTTCATAAAAACAACACTGTCCTATTGGTGATTTTGGTTTCATGCTTTTTCTAACTCATCTTGCGTCCGTCCGCCTACATACATAATGTCAGGGTTTATGGATTTTAAATCATAGATACCAGGAAAACTCCCGCATTTTTTATCAATCAGTTGTTGAAAAAATAAGTGGGTATTGCGTGGTGAAGCCTAAAATTTTAAGCTTATTTTAGGATTCTTTTTTTTCGTAACAAAATAAAATATAATCCTTCAAGGGTTTTTGGTTGTCTTTATTTGCATATTAAATTATGCAAATAAAAATTTATAAAAATTTGTTAATGTTGTGTATAATATAATAATAATTTTGAAATGTTTCGTATTATTATTTTCTTGTCTTATTATTTGTATTTGGTAATGTTTTACGAGGATGTTGGGGCGGGAAAAGGTTTTGAATTTGATCTTTGCTCAATAAAATGAAAATTCTTTAACTTTTACTCTTCACCAGCGAATCTCGACAATCTTCGAAATCTCCCTATGCGGTCAACTGACCTAAAGTGACCCTGTTATAAACTTTTAATTTAATCAATTCTGAGAATAAAGTTTTATAATAACTTATTAAATATATCGTATTTGGAGTCTAATTCGCGCCTATTTTCTTTATTTCCTCCATGTTCAATTAAATAATGAAAACTTTAACTTACATTAATTAAGAATTTCTTAGAATTTTTGGTTCACGATGAGCAAAACCGGTCTAGTGACTGGGCATGGAAGTCATGGTAACATATTTTTTTAAACAGAACTTGTAAA
>OY987209.1:23361686-23676686 GCA_963920795.1 Eutolmus rufibarbis | reverse complement strand
AAAAATTAAAAATTAAAAATTAAAAATTAAAAATTAAAAATTAAAAATTAAAAATTAAAAATTAAAAATTAAAAATTAAAAATTAAAAATTAAAAATTAAAAATTAAAAATTAAAAATTAAAAATTAAAAATTAAAAATTAAAAATTAAAAATTAAAAATTAAAACTTAAAACTTAAAACTTAAAACTTAAAACTTAAAACTTAAAAATTAAAAATTAAAAATTAAAAATTAAAAATTAAAAATTAAAAATTAAAAATTAAAAATTAAAAATTAAAAATTAAAAATAAAAATAAAAATGAAAATGAAAATGAAATGAAATGAAATGAAATGAAATGAAATGAAATGAAATGAAATGAAATGAAATGAAATGAAATGAAGTGAAATGAAATGAAATGAAATAAAAACAAAAAAATTAAATAAAAATTAAATAAATTAAAATAAATAAAATATAATAAAATAAAATAAAATAAAAATAAAATTAAAATAAAGAAATAAAATAAAAATAAATAAAATAAAATAAAAATAAAACTTAAAATAAAAATAAAATTAAAATAAATAAAATACATATAATAAAATAAAATAAAAATAAAATTAAAATAAGTAAATAAAATAAAAATAAATAAAATAAAATAAAAATAAAAATAAAAATAAAAATAAAAATAAAAATAAAAATTAAAATTAAAATTAAAATTAAAATTAAAATTAAAATTAAAATTAAAATTAAAATAAAAATAAAATAAAACAAAAATAAAAATAAAAATAAAAATAAAAATTAAAATAAAAATAAAATAAAAATAATAGAATAAAATAAAAATAAAATAAAAATAGTTTCAAATTTTCACTTCTGTTGGCAGTCCTTATGACTGCCCAGTTTTTTTTTTTTGTAATGATTTTTCATAAATGGCCAAAATATGGTCGTTTGCACCTTTTCAACCCTACTTTTCTCGAAATTGGGAGCTGATTGAGCATTTTCATTTACGAATTCGTAATCTACGTAAAAAGTCCTACAGAAATGATTTGCAAACTCTTTGAGATAACATTTTGGTTTGATCTGTGTAATCACACTACTTATGAAAACTAGCGAAACAATATTATCAAAAACTGATACACACTAAAAAAAAAGAAATGAATTTATTTATTTATTATTTTTTAGTTTTGTTTTTATTACTAGTTTGTGAGATCCTAATAATCATAAAATAACTAAAATTAATTATGAAATGTTCACATAATGATTTTAATAGTAAATAAGTATAAAAAAAATACATTTTTTAGAATAAATTAATGACAAGATCAAAGATTAGCTGTATTTATTTAAAAAATTGTATGTAAGGGTTTTTCGAGTCGCTTAAACTGGTGGATCCAATATGATGTGACGGACCAAAATGTTTAAATATTTTCAATTTTCATGAAAATTTGTGTATGGGAGTTTCGAGATTGCTAATTATGAATTCGCTGTCCGACTTTCAAAATTCAACATGACAGATCGAATATGGTGGGCAGAAATGTTAAGAAGTTTTGAATTTTTCATTAAAATTGATTGTAATAGTCATTTTTGATATTTTTTTTTCTTATAAATTTATAAATTCTGGCAATTCAAAAATTTGGTAGCAAATTCGCAATCAGCCAAGTTGAAAACCCCTGTAAACTATTAAAAAACTTAAAACAATTTCAAAATCTCTGTATAAAATTTTTTATTAAAAACATACGTGCTTCGAAGTGTTTAATAAAGGTCAATAATAAGTCTGGTAAAACCTAAACCCAGGTAATATTTGTTTAACCAAAAAAATTTTTAGAATTGTTTAGAAGATTAATCTTGACAATTAATATAATATTATAATTACTCATGATTTCTCCAATTAAGCATTAAAACTATCCTATCGCTATAGTCCAATTGTCGTACGCAAGCCAGGAGCCAGAAAGTTTTATTTAATTAATATCTCATATTTACTAGGAAACTCTTGGTCCTCTCCAGTCGCGGTGATTTACAACCTGTCCCCCGACCAAACTTCTGGCAAAATGCATTCGGTTCCGTCCACCTTTCCGGTGCAAAATTAAAGCGACAAACTTTGTCGTATAGTGCACTTGATGATGCAGAGATAATTTTAGCGGAATGTCCCATCCGAGAGCGACCGCAACGGCAGGCGGAAGTCTACAAGAAAATTTATCTTTCCCCCGGACGGGTCTCAACTTTAGGGTTTCCCTTGCGAGTCTTATAGAGCCTGCAAGTTTTTGCAATTATTATTTGTGGCTTCTGGTAGCTGAGGGCTAGGAGAGCTGTTGCAGCGCTTTTTCGGCTTCAGAAACTTTCCAGACTCAATTTATATGGGAAATTGCATGAGAGGAACTTTAGCCATGGCATCCTCATTCCGGAAACGTTGCCCTTCCGCCCCCGCATTCTCGTTTCCACCAGCTGGGAAAGTTGATAAATTATGGAAAATGGTTTCCGTGCGGCAGCGGTGGTGGTGGCGGTGTCGCAGCAACAGTTCTCGACTTCCCTTCCTCCCCGGGGTTTTCAGAAAATTCTGGTGAAAACTTCTTCTGTGGTCGAGAGGTTGCAAAAGTTTCCTCCAGGCAAAGAAGATTTTCCTTTTAATGGCCCGATCTGAGCAATTTATCGAGATGGAGAGGAAGACCCACTTGCAGTTGCAGTTGCAGGTCCACTTTCATTAATGTCTCGGTGCATCTGCAGCGTCGGTAAATGTTCGTCGCATCATCACCGCCGGACGGCCTCTCTAATCGACGTAGATATTAAAATTTACCCCGCAGCTGTCGTCGCCGAGGTTCCATGCATTGGGGCCCCCCCCCCCGGACCCAGAGAAAATCCGGTCACATCAGCGAGATGCTCGCCAAGAATCGCTAATTGTTGGCCAGTCCGCGCGCGGTAATTAATGCACCTTGCGCGAGCGTCACTTACGTGCGCTACCATCGGCGGCGTCAATCCTCAAATAGGTTTCCTTATAGGTTTTAATAAACAGGTTTTCGTTTTCTCGTCTCTTGCGCCTAGCTTAGCTTATGCAAAAGCAAGAAAAGTACGACGACAGAATCCAGTAGAACATTACGCGAAGATTTATTGTCGCGAAATTGTTCCGGCAGCGGTCTCTGTCTCGCGTGGGAACCTCACCTATTGAATGGGGGTCGTAAATCATCATCTTAGAGGTCAAAAGCTGGGGTCGACTTGCTAATGAAGATTTAATTAGATCCCGAACGGAAGCTAGACGGTGCACAGAGAGAAATTTCGCAGTAAAATCTATCTGATGTAATAGATTTTACAAAATAGGGGAAAATCGTCTCCTTTTCTCTTGTTTATTATAAAATTAATAAAATAACCTAATGTGTAATAACTTTTATTTCCGAAGCAATTATATTAATTAGTAGTAAAATTTATTGCATGTAATAAGTTTTTTTATTACAGCCGGTTAATACATCTCATTACCATGTAATAGAATAAACACGTCGAATTTCTACTACGACGAGTTCTACTACCGACCAATAACATAATCTACAATTGTGTAATAGTTTTTACTACAGCCCAATAAAATGCACAAATTTTAATAACATCTACTACTTACTACAGCCCAATAAAATGCACAAATTTTAATAACATCTACTACATCTACTGCAATAATTTGACAGCGATTTACCGTTTTTTCTTCAGTTGCGATCTTTTGTGCAGTGTACGCGTAGTAAAGGAGTATTTTAAAGTAAAGTAAAGTAAAGTAAACTAAAGTAAACTAAAGTAAACTAAAGTAAAGTAAAGGTGTATTTTGAAGTTAAAGTGAAGCGGTGAAGTGAAGTTGATCCTGAGGAACTTTGCTGACCAATTTGGAGATAATTTTTTTGGTAATTATACATATAATATAGTCATTTGCATTTATGTACCTAACGTACATAAAAGTTTAGAAGAGACAAAATAACTTTATGATAATTTATACATTGAGGGTTCAGAAACGGAAGAAGTTTCTTTCTTTAAGAGGGCAATCGCTTTCATAACTAAGAAAAAAAGCACATTTTCAAGATTTCTTTTTGAAAAAACTATTATATTTATTTAAAAAAATCGTTTTGGGCACTATTCTTTGAACATTGAAGAATACAACAATATTTTTTTTTTTTAATTTTTAATAAGTTTTGGCGGCGGCAGAAGGTGTCTTGAAAAAGTCTCATTTTAGCTGGTACGCATCACTTTGGACTTCCGGGAAAAGATAAATGAAAAATTCAAAATGGGTTCTGTTATTTAAGCTTTTTCCTAGGTCTTAAACCTAAAAAAATTAAATTTTTAATTTTTTTAAATTGCTTTATCACTGTTTTTCGAAAAACATAAAAAATCGGCCATGTTTTTGCGGAAAACTATCTCTATAAAAAAAAACAAGGGGTACTTTTATGCATTTTTATAGGTTTAGGACCTAGTATTTATGTCAACGAATCATATGCTCTTTGATTTTTTTTAATTCCATTGAGTAGAACTTGAGATATGTTGAGTACGAGTTAAAAAAAAGTAGTTTTGAGAAAATCGCGTTTAAAGTTTTTTTACAATAATTTTTACTTGTAAAACCGTGCATAGATAATTTATTTGGGTTTATTACCACCAATCAGCCATCCTAATTTTTCAAGCGGTTTTGGGAGATGATTTCTATAATGTTAAGGAACACTTTTATGTAAACAAAAAAAAATCGATTTTTGTTCACTTTTGAAAGCGATTGCCCCCTTAAGATTTCTTTTATACTATACAAAAAATATTCATTTTCTGTTGGTTGCAACATAGAACAGCTAAGATTACTAGCATATTTAGCAAGATATTGTAGATATTGAAGAGTCGACGATCAACGAAAAAAGTTGCTATTATTTCATAACAAACATACAAGTAAAATAAATGTTTTTAAATCAATCTTTTATTTAAAAACTAGCTACCCAGGGCTACTTATTATTTGACTTAAATATGATAGTTCTCAAGTATATTAACTAATAGCATTAACACATATACCCGTCAGCAGCATAAAATATCTAACGATAGGGTGACACATATGTTTTCATAATTTTTAATCGTTTTAGCATGCAAACCACACTTCTGTATTTGTTTTTTGTGTGAAATACATATAGTGATTTTTGTGGGAATTGTATCTATAAATTTTTGATCATTCCATCAGTTCATATAACTTTTTTCTTTTCTTCTTTTTTCGCTGTTCATACTTTGCAGCGTTTTTAGACAAATGTTTAATAATATTTTTCAGAAACCACCAACTTCAACGATCTAAAAGTTAAATACTTGACGTAAATCATTGGTTCGTCTTTATTTCAATTTGTCGGTTAGAAAAAGTCTTTTGGGTTTTTGCCATAGTATTATTTAGGTTCAAAAGTTTTGGGGTAAGAAGCTAATATTGTTTTTAACTATTATAAATTCGTTACATCATGCCTGCACTCATGTGAAATTTATTCCTAAGAGAAGTCAATAAAAAATTGGTCAAGCATAATTTCGTGTAATTTTTTATGTTCAGTAGTTCATAGCATATTTGTTACGAACGATTAAGCATTCTCTGTAGAGTTTTATCTATTTTTACACTTTGTAGGACTCTGTAGATTTAAACTAAATAAAAACACAATTACATTATAAAGTTAATTTCGTAATTTTTTAAATTAACGTTTTTAGAAGTATCAGAAAAGGAGTCTGGCTGTGTGCGAATAGTGACTAAATCCCAACTAAACTAAATTTTTGGTAATTAGTGTCGACAATCCAGCACTTAGTGTGCCTGAAGAGATAACTAAACCAAATTTGTGACAATTGGCGACGAACAAATAAATGTAATAATTAATATTACCAGTTTTTCGTCTGATATAATGCCTTCTTCGCTTATATTTTTCTTTTAGCAAAAGTTCAGCTCAATTATTAAAGACATGCACTAGTCACGAAAACTTTTCCCACAGCTCGAACTTTATCATCGACAATAAATGCCAAAAAATTAGTTCAGTCTGTATTTAGTTACTATCAAACATTCGAAGAATTTTCGAAGTTTGAAATTTCGAATTTTCTTCACTTTGGTGAAGTTGGCTAGCACTGTGATACTTTTCAGCTAAAATACTCTGCAACTGCGAGAATTCTTCGTCCTGGTGAAGAAGAACACCGTATGCAATCCTTTCGATAAGGATGTCAGGATTTTCAGTTGAAAACTTTCACTTCAAAATTACCTCCTGAACGACTCCGCTTTTGCGACAAAATAGTGTGGATTTTTATAAAACGTAAAATAATATTGAAAAAAGTAAGAGAAACAGGAATAATTCAATTCACCTTCTCGAAACGAGACAAGTAAAAGGAATAAAAGAAAATTCGTTTCATCTTCTCGAAAATTATTCGATTCGCATTCTCGAAACGAGAACAAAATATAACACTTTCTTCATTTTCAATTCGAAAACATTTTGGAATCGATTCCACAGACGAAGTTTATCTTCACCATTCTCGAATTTTGTGCTTCGATTTCGTCGCGAATTGTTTGTATTTATATATGAAATAGTTACATATATAGATGGGAATCTTATTAATCGATATTCGACTCTTATTAGTCATAGTATACGTTATATGCCTATATAATTTCAGTTTGAATTGGGAAAATTGTAAAAATCGCCCTATTATGCGATTTACTTATTTAATTTCAACTTCAATCAGCTAAAGTAAACTAGCTAACTAAATGAAAGCCTTAGAGGGAACAAATTATGAAATTATGATATTTTTCTGTGGACCTATCGGGCAAGGTGTATCGGATCGCACGAAGCGGTTTGGGCTACTGCAGAAGCTGCTCACACATTGCGTACACGCAATTTCAGTGGCAACTAGCAATTCCCCGGGTAATGCTTCAAATTACACGGCAGCCCCGAGCAATGGTCCCAGTCTAGGCCGGCGCTATTCGAGCGCGGCGATCATTACTCATGCACGCAACTCTGGGAGCGCGGTCGCGATTGGTCGACTTCTAAGACGATCATGGCACTGACGAGCGCCGATCGCGCACCGTTCCAGTTGCAGTGCTCAGAGGAGTGCCACTGGGGTCCAGGAGCCCCACGAGTGCTCCCCCGACTCCAGAGTCAACTGGGTGCATAGAAGGGCCCCGTTTTGCTGAAAGTGCAAGTGGCACCGACCGGCTGCAGGTCCAATGGCGTTAGAAACTTATTTCCATTGACGGCGAGGCGCACGAGGAGCGAGAAATTGATTTATCGATTTTCCTCATTTGAAGCAGCCGAAGACAAAATCTCCTCACCTGGGAGCAACTGACTTGGTGCAACAGGTGCTCGGATTGGGGACAGCCAGTTTCTAATAAAGCCAGATTCAATTGGCCTCGTATGACTCTGCTCGCGTGTTTTTAGACTGTACGAGCACTTGTGACACACAGTGGAGGATGTTTTACAAATAAAAATTTTAAATTGCACATAAAATTTGAACTATTGAACCCTGTCATTTTCTACAATTAAATAAAAATTCAATAAGTCATGCCGAAACTAGATTTTAGGGTTCTATTATCTTAAGGGTCCGAATGTTGATGCTTATAATTTCTAAGGTCTTGAAATTTACATATAATTCGAGTATTAAGTTTCTTCCTCTAAAAACGAAAATCGTATTTAAAATTATAACTAACTTTATTTGAAGAGAGCGCCAATATACCACCTGCATGCAAAGACAACTATTTTTCTTTACTTATGCCTGTTGGGTGTCGTTGGAAAAATCTTTGCAAAAGGAACCATAATACAATATTTTTCGTCTAAAACTAATTACCCTCATCAAATTTACTATTTTGTTATCAGGTATATTTAGAAAATGCTATTGCATAAGAAGTTGTATCTAATATTACTCATATCCTGAGCAATGAGTCGAACTCGCACATAGTTTACTAACAAAAAACATTCCTCAATTTTGTATATACAAATTTGAAATAAAGTGTTTAAAGTTTATGTTTCCTGATAAAATTTAATTTGAGAAAAGAAATATAGAATTAATTATTGCGTATACTTTTATAATTTAGTAATGTATAGTTTTTGAGTAATTTTTCTGTAGCACTGTTGTTCTCTTCTAATTCTTGTTAAACTCTTCAAAATTTAGCTCTTTTTTAAAACACGGTGTATCTAAACTATCTAAACAGATTTTAATTTGAAGCAAAGAAAACCAAGCGCAGAAGCTTAATATGGCTTTTTATATTTTGGAGCCAAAAATAATAACGTATTATTATTATTAAATCGAAAATTTCGATTTTCATATATAAATTTGTAAAATAGACTGTATATTTAAATTTTAACTGTTAACTGTTTAACATTCCTAATTCCTAGTAATTTTTTCGTCATATTTTCGACAAAGGTTTTATTTTAAGTATATTAACTTAATATCAGTAAAAGGTAAAGAGAGCTAAAAATATACAAAACAGATCTAATTTTATGGACCAGTGATAATTATGCCCAACTGGCTCTAATTCAATGAAAATCTGGTAAAATTTGAATAATTCGACATTTATTTTGAATGGAATGATGCATAAAATAATCGAACAGTGTACGGTGTGGGGTCGTTCAGACATTATAAAATAAAAGAAGAAAACTTACACTCAAAGATAATTTTGTACTTGTTCTTGATAATGTAAGAAAATGAAACAGTTTGTGGGTTGTGGAGGTAGGACACAATGCTGGTACCTGTCTTTATTCTTTAGAAGAAGGAATGGGTCTGAAATGAACTAAAAGAAGATCGGTTGGCCTCAAATCTCGATCGCAATTCAAATACCCAGCGGGAATCATCAAAAGCCGCGAGTGCTCCGCTAATTAAACATTTCCCAGGTATAATTTGAGCGCTGCACCAAAAGATGCGGCTTTGTTCTTCGGGGTTGAGTCCAATTAGGCGCTTGAAAATGAAACATTAACGCGGAATTTATTGGGATCAGTCAGATGCGTCTCGATCCTCACGGACACCCCGTAGACCGATTCGGTTTTTTTTAGGTGATTTTTCGGTTTTATCACCTGGCCAAAGGGGTCTCACAGACCCGCCACTTATTGCCCTATCAAATGCCGCGGGAAGCGATCATTTTATTGCGGGCGGATTGGACACATCTGCTCCGCGGTTGGCCATAGATCACACGCGGTCAAAAAAGGGTGATATCATCGGCACCCATCGCATCTGCCTAGAAAGCGCGCCCATCTGCGGGAGGGTCACTCGCGCTTTATTAAAATTAATTGCTTCGTCCTTCGAGGCGATCGCTGCTTGCTGCTTTGCTGCTGGTAACCTAAGACAGCGGCTATCGCCAAAACAAATTTGCGACATTTTTTAGCGGAGAGACGACGCCGGCATCGAGTTATCAGCGCGGCCCCACCGAAAGAAAAATGCCCTCGTCCGGCCGCTACAAAGATAAATTATCTTCGGACAGGTCTACTGGTAGATTTACGCGATGCTATCAGTTTGCAGCGAACGAGGTGCAATCAGCATGTGCATTGTTGGCCCGGCCAGGTACTTCGCTGCCCGCTTTGACATTTATTAATGCCTAATGAATGGGACATCGAAATGCGCGGCGATAGCCTCCGCCGCGGTATCACTTTACCGCTTGCACCACTCGCGAGTCGCGGCGGAGGCGGCGAGGACCCCGGCCGGGCAGTGTAAAACCGAGGGGCACCTTTCATATGTTTGAACATTTCTAGCGAGATAATGTTCAAATATTTAGGCAGCGACTGGTTTGTCTTTTTTTCAACGTACAGCGTTTATCATTTTCACGGGACAGCCTTGCGTGATATCCTACTACACTACTGCTGCATTTGTTGCTTTCGATGCGGGTATAAAGGTACAAGGAAATTCGGGAAATTCTGAATTCTAAAGTAAAACCACACTCTAGTCTAGATAAAACTGATTATTAAAAAACAATAAGTGAAAAACTGAAAAGAATTGACATTGATAGAGCCCAAAACTCAAAATAAATTTCAGCTTCTATAGCTGACTAACTACAGCCCGATGGATCGAAATATTTGATTTTTTTTATTGCGTTTTCTGTTAGTAAATAATTTCAAAAATATTTCTACAAAATTTCATAAAGATCAGAGCATTAAAGGCTTGAATTGAGCATTTATTCGAAAATTGAAATTTTAACAAATTCTTCGTTTATTAGACCCTAAATAAGGTGATAACACTAACATAATCTAAATACTTTGATTTTGATTTCTGATGAAACTGTTCAGGATTGATCGTGACCACCAAAAGCCGATGCCGAAAAAATACGTCGCCGGAGATTGGCTATATTTCAGCGAATTTTGAATATTTTTTAATACAAAAATTTCATTAGTTATTTGTTATATGTTAAAAAGAAATTAAAATCACATCAATTACATTAGGTTGGGCTGTATATAACTTCTTAAAGGAGTCGGGTAGTGTGTAACTTTGAAAAAATCGTTTTTTTTTATGTTTGTATTTTCTGAATGTATAACGAAAGCCTAAAATTGTTCAAGAACTAGGCTAACTTCATGTCTTCATATCAACGCTGCTATTTTTTTGCACAGACAAAATTTTTGAATTTTGTAATTTTGACTTATTTTGTATATACGATTTATACGAAATCAATTTTAAATTCAATTAGTTATTATTTTGAAAACAGAATGTGCAGTTTAAGCCAGACCAGAAATAAAAGTGCACATTTTTGAATTGCATATGACTATAGTATTCAAAAGAATAATTATACAACAAATGAACCTAGATAGACATAATCGGTATTGTTTACAAGTTTCGTTTCTTTCTTGATTTTGGAGCTGGATATTATTAATTTTATTGACCAAGTTACTCGCGTTGAAATCATTAGATTTGCGACCTATATTATAAAAGTGTTCTATTTAATTAATTACTACCTATAAAAATCTCTTTAGTAAAAATGATCTCCCTAAAGAGCCTGAGTTATTGTCTTCATAAAATTATGATGGAGGCGCGTTCGTAGAGTCTGATATCGATGATCCCATGCGGAACTCTTTATGCCGTCGCCAACCTATCTTTGAAAATAAAATCCTCGGCTGGTATGCACTTAGAATGAGCCACCCAGGAGTACGTTTTTATGGGATCGAGCATAATTGCCCTGTTTCGTCGTTCGGCATCGGTCATGTAACGTGATAATTTCTACTTTCAAAGCGAATAGTTGCGAATTGGAAATAAGCAGAGGCGGCTTAAAGTGAGCAGAACCATCAGAAATAATTGAGGGCTCGTTGCATGTTGCCCCGCACTTGGACTGTAAAACAATATAATGAAACAAAAGCCTGAGAGCCTCATAATTTATGCAAAGTAACGAATCATTTCGTGCTGTTTAACCAGCGCAGACTGAACGAATTCAATTGACATTTTGCGCTGGCAAATAGACAAAACCAAGAAAAAAAAAAAATTAGGAAATCCAAAAAAGACACCTAAGCAGCTGATTAACTGCCTAAGAATCGCATAGTGCGCCTCGGTAGAGCGCAGAATTCCACAAGAGACAATGAGGGAACTAACCAACGTCGTCGCACGCTGAATTGTCTTTGGATTAACAATAAAATTTTACGCCACACCTAGGCCCCATCATCGAGCTGCACCACCTTCGCAAGGCCCAAAGAGATCACTCCTCCGGTGTATGGGGACCCACTCGGGCAGGTAGGCAGTTTGCTCCGTAACGCGGTGTCGAACTAGTCGCTTTCAATAAATCGAAGATGAGATTCATCTTCTTATGCCGCAAATGGCAGGCCCTGATAGTCGCCGCCGTGATCCTCCTCAGCCAGACTTGAAGACTATGACGAGGATGAGTCGCGGTTCGGCCGCTATTTGTGCCATCGAAGGCCCGCTGACCTTTGTGGGGGATCTGAATTCTGAATTAGGGACAACCGCCACCTAATTCCTGCCATAACCTTTGGGCAAGCGCGCAGCATTAAATTGATTTTTTCCACTCTCTTTTCAGCCCCGGTTTAGTGCGGCCGGATTCGAGTAGTTCCAGCATAATGGCTGAGCTGAAAGTAGAGAGAACCATTATCCATCTTCGGGAAATGCATAGTATAAGTCATCATCGTGGCAGGCACCTGAACAGGAAAACCCGCATTGCAACTTTCTCGAGTCAATCGATTTCGCATAGTTGTTTTTGGGCATCATCTTCACCGTGGAATGCAATTCGTGTCTTTGCGACTTCCTCGACTATTTGAGCTGCGCGCGCAAACTACCTGGCTTTGGGGCATCTAAGATATTTGCAAATCACAGAACATTCAGCCGCTTTTCCACTCTGCGGCTGTATGCCACCGAGGCAAAAGTTGCACAGACCGCAGAATGGCCTTATCTCAATTCGAGTCCAAGCGGATATTGGCGATTTTGGGGAATGCCTTCTAAAAGCGCGGCATTGGTGTGGCTGACCAACAGTTTTTGTTGGATGTTCTGGTTCACACGATGTCGCCGTTCGTCGCGGTTTCAGACATCGTAACTGCATAATAGTTTTTTATTTATTTTTTCTTATTTTTTTATTATTATTATTTCGGTCCATCCTCGCCTTTTTCCCAGCGAACAAATTCGTAGACTCATCCGGCGCTAAATGGATGCAGTTCAGACTCCATGCAAAGCGCTAATGACCTGCGCTGAGATAAAAATTTTGTCGAAGTAATTATGCAAATTTAATCGATTTTGTCGGCCGGAAGTTGTATAACCAATTTCGATGCTTCTCTTTATCATCATCAGGGAAAATGTCAATTTATAAAGAAGTTTTGTTCTCTTCTATCATCATTTTTTGAATTGTTGAGTTATACTCGCATTATAATTTTCTTAAGTATACCTTAATAAAATACAAAGTCTAGCAATCGAATAACGATGCATTTTTTTGTTGGAACTCAATTAAGTTAATACTCTTGGTTGCTTCTTGTAACCTTTCAGGAATTGCAAATTGAAATTACTTTTTTGATAAAATTATGATCAATTTATTTAAATTAGATTTACTTTATTAAAACTTTGTAAAATTTTGCAATGGCTTGATTGTTATAAAAGTACTTTATTTTTATGGAAATTTCAACGGCCCAATTTGAATTAGAACTTTTTTGAAAAAAAAGTAAGGAGAATATAAATAGCATAAATCGAACATAAATCGAATTATATAATATTAACATAACTACTTATTTTTGATACGCGAAATACCCCATGCGAACAGTTAAGATTAAATTAATTGTGTGTTATTATGTTTTATATTACTTTCCAAAGTTTTTTACTAAATTCACATTCTAGGTATAGTTTAACATAATACTTCGTTTTGTTCATACTCCTTTTATTTCATTTTATTTTAGGGCTTGTGTTGTAGTTGCCAGCCTTATATTAATTAGAATTTTTTAATTTCTCTAACTACAGGCTTATTTTTTTAATACTTTTAAGGAGATTTAGCGTTGTACGAGGTATTCAAATAATCTCTCGAATTTTGTACATCTGAGTTTCTAGATATGCGCATTTTTGGCTAGGAGAAAGTCTGTTTAAATCAAGATGTCAAGAAAATTCTAATGTCGTCCAAATGTTTAATTTCTTATGGTTCATCGCAATTTTGGCAGAACATGTTCATTGCAGGCAACCGTTAAAAACACACGGCTAGCTACTTTTTATAATGAGAGAATGACAAGAAATTTGACGAAGTGTTCAGAGCCTAATATTGAAGGCAGCACCGGCTGAAAGCGACATCTTATTTCACAATTGAAGATTGTCAAAGAGCCGCTTTCCCACGTTCTGAATTTTGAATTGGATAGCCGGTATGGAGTTTAAATTTTCACCATTCGCTCTGGGAAATTCCACGTAATCGGCCCTTCCTAGCTGATCATTACAGCCGCCGCCACACACATGTGCAAATGTTCGCAGAAAATTTTGCCTCTGCAACAGCGAAACAGCGCTAGCAAAATGGTTCAATTGGCGGCCCCAAATTGCGATAAGCACCCTCCTTTGTGCCGGTAATTGCCAAATGGATCATTTAGAATCAATTTTTGCCACTCCAGAATAATTTGCATCACCATCTTGGTCGCAATCGATTGCGGGCCGGTGCGGTGCGGCTTTGCCGCACAATCAAACAAACCATAGATGTGGCCGCCTCGCACAGGTGTTTCGCTTCACGATCGCCTAGCGAATCGCTCACGGGCGCATCTCATCGCCTGTAAATCAGAGTTCCCTGGAGAAAAAAGGTACCCGATCTATTGCCCCATTGATTGGCGACGCACATGCATCATCGATCGGTGATCGATCGCAGCCGATCGGCCCGATCTTGTACATATCATCACTCTGTCTAGCGACGGACGATGAATTATGCAATTTTCTACTTTTCAGAATTCCACTATCCGCGATCGGTGGAAGCATGCCCAGAAAAGCGCGTCTGCAAAAAGCTTTTGTGGCTGTCGCACTAGAATCACGCACGACAACGCAGTGATCGATGCTAATTATGATGCATTTCCTCTTCGCGTCCGATAAGCAATCTCCGGAGGGCCGTCTTAATGTCGCGGTTCATTGGGCGCGCTGATTCTCACGTTGCAGGTGATCGTGTCGGTCGTGTTGTCGCCCTTGCTACCTCCGGAGATTTGCTTTTAATTGTTTCTCCGTTTCCTTTCTTTGCCAATCGGACCCATAAATAATTTTCGCAATTTTTATGCAGTGGCGGCCCAACCACCATGGACCCGTCGCCACACTCAAAACCATCTATGAGCTATGGGGCCTGGCTGGCCTTTGAGAATTGACCCAATTAATTTTTCTCATGCGGCAGCAGCCGATTCGGATGGCCAATTTATGTGAGCAGGCGCAGAGCGTCGGGTTCTGGGCATTATCTTAACGATCCCCGAAATGAGCGTGACATTAATTGCAGGGTATTTATGCCCGGGCAATGAACGACACTCTGGCGAATTCCACCTGTCGAAATTAACGATCGTGCCAAACGTCCAGGTGCCCCTGCTGCATAGATAATTCTGGATTAGATCAAATTTGCGTGTCCACGGCTGTGCTTCTCAGGGGACTGCTCAGTCCACGTCACAATAACTCTCCCGTATCTTTGCGATCTGGTTTGGCCTGCGTGGACAATTAAAGTTTAAATTTGGGCTGATAGCCGGCAACAGCGGCGGACCTCATAACTATCTTCGGAAGAACTCCTTAATTTGAAAAAAAAATATATCTTACATGCACTTGGAAACAACTGCCCTTCAAATATCAGATTCAATTAGGCTTGTGAAAATATAAGGATAATTAAAGTATGGAAATGTACATACACTCATCAAAAAAATTAAGGGATAAACCATAAAACTCAAAATTTTTATGAGAAATAATTCAATTTTAACACGTTGAATACACACAATTTTCAAAAAAGCTTTCGTGAGTAAATCGCCTGTAAAAACCATTTGACGGGAGAGAGCTTCTATACACCGGTCACTCACCGGTGATCCCCTTGGCATTTAAAATTTTAATAATCCTAAGCTTTTTTGAAAGCCTGCACTTTCTAGTTTATGAATTTTTAACGTTGAGACAAGAAATAAATGGAAGGATTTGAAAGCTTGTACTTTTCATTTCAAAATGTTTTGTTCTCATTTTGTGCAATTTTTTTTTTTTTTTGTGGTCGAGATATCAACTGATAAAGTAAAAGTAACAATTTTAACTTAATAATGTCTGTGGTGTCATTAGAAAGCTGAAAGTATCCTCTTCAAATTCTTAGAAAAGTGTTTGTCAGATGGTCTAAATACAAAGATGTTTCTGGGGAACTAGATTATGTTTTGTTTTAAACAAAATAGAAAATTAACAGTAGATTAATTACAAATAAAACGAATTTCACAATTTTGTTGTATGTTTTTCTATATGCTACCATTTTCCAATTTTTATTTTTACACTTTACACGGATGATTTTGATAGTGAGGTCTCTTAATTATGTTTTTAAACTGGAAAACATAAAACTGTGGAAGGCTTTTATATTTTTGCTAAGAACAGTTAAGAAAAAATATTTCGCTTGAATAAAAACAAATAGCAATATGAAGCCACTCTATATTTATAACGAATATAAAAACTATGTATTTACAATTTCAATACTCTTTTAGGCTTCCTTAGTTGCTCCACCGCATAAACTTTTTATGATTTCGTGATAGGAATGCCTTTCTTCACGAAGAGCAATGGCTTCGCCTCTCTTCCCAGGTGACTAATGAAAACGTTTCGAAATATTGTGGGCCATTTTGATCGTGATTCGCATTAATCACATAAGTAAGGTCCTCATTTCTTAAAACATAATGCCTAATTAAAACAATGATGGAACTATTTATAAATGCTGTCAAGCCCTTGCTGATTAGTTAATAAAACGAATTTTGATTAGTTGATTGAAATCACACAACATTTTGTTTTGATAGAAACATTAATGTTAATGTAGTTTTAGTTTAGTTTTTCTAAAAAAATTCTAAATATTTTGACAACAAATCATGTGGAAATACATATGTATTATTAAGTCGAAACATTACAGATTAAACAATTTTTATGAAAAGTGTCCAGAACTAGACGTTCAAAGTTTTACGTATGTAGGTATATCTCGAAAACTATTAAAGAGTTTTCACTGAAAATTGTTGCTCATTGTTTTTAATTTAATTTTAATTTATGATACAAAAAATAATCGATTTCGTTGGGTATACCACACCCAGCCCAGAGTGCCCGCAGAATGATGGAAGACGAAATTTAAAAGTAATATGTATTTATGTATTTTCATAATTACTGATCTTTGTGGGACAAAATCGACAAGTACTTATTTTGCCAATTAAAAATTGGTGTCCGTTTTGCCTTTCATTTTAAAAGTCAAGGAAAGGGCCATCGCAAAGTTTATGTCCATGTCCACCTTTTGCAGTGACAAGCTGACCATTCCCCGGCAGCCTGGACTCCGGGAACTTGGTTTAAGGGACCCAGTCGCAGGTTGAACCGGGTGGTCTCAAATAGAATTGTGGAAATGACGGTCGGCACAAAGTGGACGGATAATCGCAGGAAAGTGCTGCCACATGAGCCGAGTGGCCCCATGGGAATCCTGGCGCGACCGTCCGGTAATCCTGCGTTGCCAATAAAACGATTCTTGGCGGCAATTACTTTGCAACCTGTTGGGCATTCCGCACGTAGACGCGTCCGTGTAATCAGAGCCCGAAAACGGCAATCCTGATGGAACGGAACCTCTTTCGCATCGGTCTTTGGCGGCCCCCTAAATTGGAATAAATCTCTGTACGTGCAAACGAGCCCCTTCGCAAGTAAAGAGGGCCACTTCGGAGCGTTTAATCATCCCTCACGTACCGCCAATTTGGGCACAAATAAGGTGGACGTCGGAGTAATGTGAGGTTAGTTTTCCAGCCGGAGCTCCATGAGGAGCTCCATTGGTAAATCTTCTAGAAGACCAAAGTTGGATGGTATCTGGTTGAATCGCGGTGGATCCGGGGGCACCGTTGTGAGGAATGCATTAAATTGCGCTTGCGCATGCAGCTCAAGTGGCCGGCGCAGTGCGCGGCTCCGATGCGATTTGAATGGCGGTGCGGCGGCGTACGGCGTGCAGTGAGCGAGCCAGTTCCAGCTGACCTCTAAGCAAAACAATCGGATCTGGCTGATTTGAGGCAAATAAAGTGAAGGACAAATCCTCAATTCTGCAGCAGATGCCAAAGTACCACCGGCCTCCCCGCGACCGCCTGATTCTATAAATAAGCGAGCGGCTCGCGCAGTCCCCGCTGACTTGTCGCTTATTGCCAATGGATGAGGCTAGTTTTTGTCGCGTCCGCGAGAAAAACAACGACAACTGCTTCGCATGCGTTTGAGCTATGTCACCAAAGAAGCAGCGACTCTAGGCACCGACGGTTAGCCAACCTGGAGATTCCTCCGCGGAAAAAAGACGAGAAACAAAGATATGGATGCTCATTGCAGCGCGCTTGCCAGCCCCGCAGAAATGATATGTCCAGGTACCACCGTCGATATGCAGACGTTGGGCGCCAATTAAGCAAATTACCATTGGATGCTGGTTGCATTTCTAATGAGGTGATCTATGGACGTTCGTTCGGTGGAGCATGTGGCTGCCGTGCGACATCAGAGGTCTTAGCGTGTCCTCAATCAGACGACAGAATACAAGATGAAAGTTTTCCAAACTTTATTGCTACTTTTGAATGACTGAAAGTCTATCCGAAAACGTACATAGATATAAAATTTTGATTACATATACCAGTGTATATAAACCATATAAATAACACGTCTGCTAGTACAAATCATCTCATGGAGAAAAATTATACAAATACTTAGCTGCTAGTCCTCAAAGTTACTTTATTTTTACTATACAGGGTGTTGCACAAAGGTCTGTACGGAGGTATTCCAATCGATTCTGCATATGATCTTCTGATCAACGTTTGTTCGCGTTTTTACTACTCTACACGGTATAGCTAAAAATTGTATGCTTAAAGGACATTTTAAATTCTAAATGTTCAAGTTAAACTTTTCTTCATCACAATATTTAATTTTTATTATTATTTTTTAATCGTTATTAATTTTAACAACGAAACAGAAATTTTACAACAATATTATCTGTGTTTACATGTGTAAATATGTTTTTATACATATTTAAATATCATACGAGTATATCAATTTTAAAATAAATACATTATATATGTATTTATTTTTACCCTAGATGTTATGGCATAGAAAATTTTTTAATATACGTAATCGCAGGATTGAATTTTAAAACGTAATTAAGTATTACAAAGGAAGGGTTTTAATACCATATTATTAGAAAGCAATAAATATTTAATTAAACTTTGAGAGTGCGCACAGGCGGAAATATTTTCGACAAAGCATGACCTCTGGTACTTCAACTTTTCCATTCAATTTTATATGCCCTCTTAATAATTAGCTGAATTAATAGACTAAAATAGCACTTTAATATTTTAATGGTTGAAACTCGTAAATAAATAAAAATTCATTAATTTTAGAAGCAGTTCTGAAAAGCAGAAAATCATTGAAGACTGAAATAAATATTATTATCGCACAATAAAATTTGATATAATAATTTTTTGATGTTGTTTTCAATCTTCCTTTGATATAAATCCATCATTTCATTGTTACAAAAATTTCCTCATATATCTTATATGTCGGAATTAATTAAGAGCTGTTTATCAAATCGGAAATTTTCAGTTTAAATGTAAGTGCGTGTTCATTTGTAATTAATTAGATACATTTTATTATTTAATTATCTAATAGTACTAATAAAAACGATGATTCAATTGCTGTTGCTACTGGACTGAATTGGGCTATGTACTTGATATCTGAACGAAGTAATAAATCTAGGCCTTCGAGTTTATGATATTATAATTAAATCTAAATATACTGCAATTTTTCACTTGTTTGAGACATAGTGTAATAACAAATTATCCTTTAAATAAAAAACGCTGTTTGAAACGCAGTTAAAAAGGAAAATTGATCTTACAGGCGTAAAGATAAAAGATCCCAGATCAAATTAAATGCAGTTTATTTCATTTTTCCTAAATTATGATCTTTTTAAGTTTCGTACCCAATCCGCTCCCATCGGATAGTTGGGAGCCCTTTTTGCTTTCCAGTGAATGGCCGTAAATTTGTTAGCCAAGTGCGATAATCGACAAGCGTTTTGCTGTTTCAATGATAAATTAACACAAACAATCAATTAAGCCTCCATGGCCAGCGATCAGCGGCGCGATCCAATTTCGATTTCAATTACAAAGTGGCGCGCGGAATGAGATCAGGTAAACATGGTCTACACTGCCTTGGAGTGATTGCGGCTGCGGCGGTAGTGGCTGAAGGCAGATCGGTTAGTGTTGCTATTTTAAACGCACTATTCCAGCTAATTAGCGTCTTTTATAGGCCCGATCGATAACGCAGCTCTGTTAACGATCGTTTTGCATTCAAATGCTATTTAGCCACTTCATATGCAGCTCCACGCAGTCAAAGCAAGCAAAGAAGCGCTAGACCGCGCCGCTGATGCCGAAACGCCGCGAATTCTCCGCCTAATTGAAAGTCCGGCATCATGAGAAAGCATTAAATCGCGGATTTCTGATAGTTTTAAGGCACATTAGCAATAACTGCCCCGGTCGGCGCGAAAAGGAAATTCCAACTTTTCACTGCGAGGGCAACAAAGTTTTATAGCTGCGACTAAGTTTAGATAGACAATAATGACGATCCGCGTTGTGGCTGTCGTCGAATTTATTTAGTGCGAAATAAATTTATATTCTGCAAAACTAGCTTGAAAATTTGATAAGATCGTGCGATCTTCATGTATCTTCATGTTTCTGAGCTTAATATATGCATGTACATTTCTACTAATGTGCAATGTGTAATAAGGATAAATGGGGACGGTTGCACATTCTGTCGTTTAGATAGTTGGATGTACCGATAATTGCATGGTACCAGCGATTAATGTTGAATATTATGTAAATTATGAATTGCATTTAGCTAAAACTACTTTCAACTTTGCAAGGGGTTTCCATTCCAAGAAAAGTCTTGAAGTCTCCCCTCTCATTCTATCTTAAAGGCTTATCCTCCAATTTCGATCTTAATAATCAATTATATTCCTTATATAGTAAATAAGAAATATTGTCCTCATAGCTTAATAAAAATGAAGATATTATTTGAATTGAATTGATATATATTTTTTTATAAAAGTTTTGCTACCTTTTTGAATTTTGAAATAGAAATAAAAATTGAACTTTAATTTCATAGTATCCTCAGACTTTCTCTTTTTTCTGAAACAGGTAATTAAATCATAAATCATAATTCAGCTTGTCCAAAAATAAGTTATAGGAAGTAAAGCTGTGAAGATAGGAAGTAGCAAGGCTGTGGAGTTTCCACATTCTCAAGCACGTTTTTTAAATTGTTTGATGTTAGAAAATATTAATCCTTATACATATTTATTTTCAACTTTGAATTTATATTTACCAACCCCAAAAATATTTTATCTAAAGAACTAAAATTATTGCAATTTACTTTGGATTAATGATGATTTACAATTATTTCCTGAATTTTTCAATAAAGTAGGTTTTAAACAAATAAAAATCGGTGAGTTCCAATGAATAAACATTTTAGAATTGAGTCTAAGCTATATAATGAAATAAAAGTTCTATTAAAATGGCGAACCCAATAAGTCGACCACAATTTTTCTTATTTTCGGATTTGATATAAAATTTTGAAAAGAAAAGTTGGAAAACCCAATTTTCTACGATTCAAAGTAATATCATGAAAAAATATATTTGGAATAGGGTTGTTGATTTAATACCCTATACATTTTTGGGCATTTATTTAGATGTTTGGCGATATGCTTGATGGTAATTTCTATCACAAATAGGCAAGTAAAGAAAGGCTAAAATCCCTTCAGATGTGGACCATGGTAAAAACATGAGTTTTAGACTATGGTTCTATAATTTATATGTAAATATTATGTACAGAGTTTTCTAACACTCCTAAACTGGTTGAAGTTTCAAACTTGAGCATTTGAGAAGTTTTCAATTAATAGTATGTTATATGTTGGTAAACTGCTAAAAAGTTATAATTAGAATTACTACTGACGTAATAGAAGTGGTCGGCCTAAATCACCGCGGAGTAAATCGAAGGTCAAGGCATCGCGAGCCCTGGATTTCCTTGTTTGGTCAGAAGCAACAAAAGGCGATCGGGGACACGGTGGACCTTAATCGGCGTGGCGGTGTTGCATAAAGTGGAACTAACCGGCAGTCAGCGCTCCCAGCATTTGAATTTGCGCACTATTGGCTACTTTTTGCGAAATTGCTCCGATGCAGAAATTGCTAAAAATCGACAGTAGCTTCGCTTCGCAATTTTCCGCTTAGCCACAGACGTTGCGCAACCGCCTTGACTTGTCTTCGCGCAGCGACCGCTCGAGAAGCGTTTCTTTGCGATTTTGAAAGCCGCCAAGCACCGGGACTCCTTGGATGCGTGGAGAAAAGAGTTCGACTCGCCCAATTAACCCAATTTTCGTGGGTTCGTAATTTTCTCGGGGTTTTTTCATCACCTGCCAGGGAACCATCAATTTCTGGTTCATTCAATTTCAACCTCTCGCACGGGCACCGTTCTCTCAAAAGGTATTTTATTTGTAGTGACGGTGGAGCCCCGTAGCCGTGCGGCCCAGGTATGATCAAAAATGGAAAATGTACTCGCAGCGGTTTGCCGCACTGAAACGTATTTTTTTTTTGTTTTGGCTTTTATACTCCGATGAATGAAATAATGAAAGAATTTTCCTTTTATCCATATTTTCCGGTGCCTAAAAGGTCAAGGATGGACCGCAACAGGTTACACTTCCGCTAGGAACGTTCCCGATTATTTAGCTTTTGAGTTAGAACCTAGCCCTGCCCTTCGCGCGGCGTTCACCTGTTTTACCTTCTAATTTGACGCCCAGCAGGTATTTCTTTGACAAATAAGACAAGGCATGGCGCACTGGGCAAATATGTAATTTTTAATATTCCCGTCTTGGGTAACACTCTTAACGGTATTTGTGGGTGGCAGTCAAGCCTAACGTGGCAATACCTCCAAGAACGCAAGCGAGATCTTTGCGCGATAGCACCGCCAACAAGATCGGGTTAATTAATTGCATTTAATGAGGTAGTGGCGTGCGCGAATCCGGCAAGAGTACCACCATTTGGCAATTTTATTACCCAAAAGCAGAGAATTTTTCGCGGCATTCCTCCTGCTTCCAGGTCTAGAACGAAGCTGCTGCTTTCGAGGCCACTGGCGCAGTCCCTCCTTGTCATAGCCAAAGAAGAAAAGAATTCCCATGAAGCCAGTGCCCCCAAAAGATGCTACTTCCGCTTGCTCAAAATCCTATCAACGAAATTTTCTAAAAAAAAAAAAATAATATGTACTTAGTTGGACATTTTGTTATTAGCTTTTTTTTTTAGTAACAGTGATCCAAATCGCACTGCCAAACGACACTATCAGGAAAAGGTATTATTTAATTTTTATTAATTTATATAATATTGTAAATAATTTTCTTTTTGAAAATGTCATCAAAATCTTTCAAAGTGTAGATATATTATAGTATATATGTATGTGTAGGATTGTTCCACCTAAAAGAACGAAGAATTCCTTCAGAATGTACTTAAAACGTTAATATAAACCCTTTTTTAAAAAGCTGAAAAGACCATCTTCTTCGGCTATGCAGACAATCAAAATCTTAAGCTTTTGATGTTGTGCAGGAAATTTCACGAAAATAAAGTTCTTTTAAAAATATTGCAAGTAACAAAAAACAAAAAGAGAACTATTTATGTCAAACCCTGAAATTTCAGTCTTTAAACAGTAGTTACGAGATTTAAGAGTTTGGGAGGATTTTTAAAATACGATGGTATTATACTTTGAAATTCAGAAAAATTTCAGTTACGTAGTTGGGTCGACGATATTAAGACTTAAAACACACATATTTTAAATTTACCTGGTTTTTACCATTTATATATACATAAATGAGATATATGGGAGTTTTTAGGGTCGTAGATTTCAATTTCAGTACCTACCCGATTCTAAGAATAATTCTTGGTAGCATTTTTATATAATAATTTTCATTGAAACCTCATAGAAGTTTGTTTTTAGGGGATTTTGAGAAAACTGATTTCAAATTGAGTCAAAATATCTTCGGTGTCATGTAATTCAATCGACTAAAACGACTCAGCGTATACCACTATTTTTTTTCCAGCTGTTAGACATTTAAGGAGTATGAACTATGTTTTAAAGCTGTTTTTAAATTTGAAGACTACTATAAATAATTGCAATATGTGCTTTACGGATATTATTATTATTATACAATATTGATTAGGTATCGATTCTAAGGCTATACGTACAAAAATTTGTATATACGAGTGTGCATGTATGTATGTATATATAACGATATTTGTTTCTTTTCTAGGAGCGCATTTCTAAGCAGATTAAGATGAAACTTGATACACAAATATGTAGTTTAATTAATTAGTCGGACAATTAACTTGACCTGTACGACTAAATTACGAAAGCTGCGTGTTCAAATTTATTAATTATTGTGGGCAATTTTCAAATAACCTTTAGAATTTTAAACTGATACCCCATTAAAATGTAAAGGCCAGAAATTATATGTAGATCAGTTAAATTCATATATTTTGCTTTATTTCCTAAATTAACTGCTAAATGTTTTGAGTTGAATGTGGCTTAAAAATTTCCGACCGGCAGGTGACTTGACCCAGGTCAGGCATTTCAAGTTTCCGTTCATCCGCCCGCAAATCTGAAGATGAAACAGTTTCGCGCATTGAAGGCGATCAATGGAAGTTCCGTTGAAACTGTTCCGGACGTTAAAAAGCTGAACTTCAAGCGGCTTCTGTTGCAGTTCGCGCAACATTTCAAGCCAATTATTGAACGCAAATCGGTCCCGAACAAAAGTCGAAAACCGCAGCGCATACAGCACAGCGGTGTCTGATCAGCTTTTGTTGGATTAACAAAACGGCCGAACCGAGGAGGACAAAGCGTCTGTCCGTCTTCAGATTGACCGATGCGAACCGAGTGAAACTGAGCTGGGTCAGCCTGCGCCGTGGTTGTGTCCACCGCTGAGATTAATAATAAAATCGCCGGGGCTCATAAAGAGGGACCCGGCCATAATCGGACGCGAATTAATGGCGGAGCGATCGACTCGATCAGCATCATGGCGTGACTCACGGGCTATGAATGTGCGTTGAGTAGTGCCTCATAAGCTGATGCGGCCATGTCTCTGCAAGAGCCAATCCCGCAATTTCTTCACGAATTGGGAAGTTCTTCAAGAATTTGTGGGGCGTCTCGGTGCTTCTCAAGATTTTGGAGGCAGAAAGTAACTTCGAACATAAGCGTTGTCTTTTACCAAGCCCGAAATTTCCAATTTTTGTCATACTTGATAAGAGAGTTACTCATATGACCTTTAAGAACCCGGTTTTAACCCCTGTCGGAATTTGGCCTTTGACACAGGTCGAAAAATTACAATTTTCCAGTTAAACTGATAGGTCATCTCCAATTGTATTAATTATTTGATATTTGTGATCACCTTTTAGAGTATGGTCTTATATTTCAAATAACATGTAATACAGAACTGTAAAAAACGGCATTACCAAATGAACATTACTTGAAATTATTCGGCATTACTAGCATTACTTACTCACATGAGCATTACTTAGCATTACCTACCATTACTAACATTACTTATATTTTTGGAACCAAATGTGCATGCCTTCTCGGAGTTTAAATAAGTCTCAATGGGTCTTAATATGTAATCTCTAAAGATAAAAATAAAAGGGGTCATTCTAAAAACAAAAAAGCCTAAAGAGTAAAATAAAATAAACTTTAGAGGACTTGTCAAATGAAGAAAATGAATCTATTTGCCTTGTTTGTAGTGATCGTTTTTCTAAGAAATTGGTTCAATGTCTCGAATGCAAGCAATGGACACATTAATTGAGCATTTTTTAAATTTTTAAAGACTGAAATGTTTGCTATATTAAATTTTTTTTAGTAGGTACTAATACGAATTGCTATGCGTCATTTGTTTATTATTTTTATTTAATCACGTGTGTTTAAACTTAAAACCAACATTATGTAAGACCTAGGTCCAGGACTGGAGCACATTCTTACAGGTATCCTCACATTTTTAATTGAAAATAGGTATCTCTGCGAAGTGTTAATATTGAATATAAAAATAAATTTATATTATGTATGTATTAAAAATAGGGGTAATTTTACAGTAGCCTCCCATTTATTTAAGTAAATCAGAAATTGTTTATCGTTCATTTCTGACTCTTGTACCCTACCAGATTCCGATTTTCTACGATTATAGCGCCATTTACATTCATTCGACATAGAGGTGCTTGGTATCTAAATCTACGACTATACCATAAAAAGTGGGAATCCCCATTTGAAATTTAAAACTTTTTAAAATGTGATAGTACAAGAACATTCTCTGCCCAATTCCCACAGGAACGATCTCTGGCCAGTTATCAATTATCGTTAAGTAGCTGGAACACAAAGAAATTAATAAATTGTGGTAAAATCTGCTAATTTGGGGTCTACAATTTCATCGCTGAGATAAGGCCACCTTCGTTGCTCGTCGTGTCCGCAAACAAAAAAGTCCGCTGAGCGGGCGGTGCAAGCCGGACGGCCCCAATAGAAATTCTCCCACAATTTGACACACTTCGCATTGTTTGGCCGCGGCCTAACGACGATCAAACGCAGCTCACCTCTAACGAAACGTGAAATTAAAGCGGCGAAATTCACCGTGAGCTCTTTATGGGCACCTGAATTATACGAAAATTACGGCGAGGCCGCGGATCTGCAGCAGCGCAAATAGCACGCCGGAATATCGCAGCCGCCGCGTCGAGCGGACGGGAGACAGAATTTAATTTCGCCGAAATTAGACGGCTTTTTATTATTAATTTGCCGGCGATCGTATCTGCCCGCGTTGGTGAAGGCTCCAAGGTCTCAAGATGCTTTCTCTTCCTTGTCATGGGAAGTTTGGGAGATTAGTTGAATAATGAATTACTGATTACACAAATAAATAGATACTGCACACAAATTGCCATACTCCAAATTTTTAGTTAAAATACTCAACAAATTTAGGTAAAAGCTTACGGAATCATATTTCGGAAAAAACAATTGGAAACTTAAATAAATTATATACCTACATAAAAAAAATTTGGGTAATTTTATATTGATCCTAGAAAAAGTTTTCAATTCTACTCTTCATTTGCATTTTAACATTCGAACAACCAATCCCTCAAATCCATACATGGAACTGACACTTATTAAAATATGTACTATAACTTATATTTATAAAACCTGATTTGTTCTTGTTCTTACTTAGTGACTTTATATTGGTATTTTAAAAATTAATTTAGCATTTTTTAGTGTTCAATCTAATCATGAAGAAAATTATTAAAAACCCCAGAGTTATATCACGCTATGGATTAAAATTTTTCTTTTTGGCAACGAAGTATTCGAAATACATAGTTAGATTTTGTAACTTTTGACAACTAATTTGAAATCAGCGATTCCGAAAATTTCCATACCGAATTTTCCCAAAAATTAGAATTAAATAGCTAGATAAATTTCTCGTCCTTCAAAAACTCCTATTCTCTAAAATTCATTAAAATCGTTAGAGATGTATACAAAATTAGCTCGTTACATAGTAAAGAATAAATTGGGTTTGAATCAAAGTCGCATTTTATAATTACGTATTATTCAAAAAAATGTTGCTTTGCCATTTTTATAAGAAATTTTATATTCCCTACTAATTGAATTGGTAAAAAAATTCTTTATTAACTCTAAAATCAAGTAGAGGACAGCAAGGCACAGAAAACTACTAGAAGTATTTGATATTAATTGCTAACAAATTTTATACTTCTCTGTGTCTCTGATAATTTTATAATAAAATCAATAATGAAACAAGGCAATGTTGTAAAAATAACATTGAAACGAAAATTTTAATGAACATTTATTGCACTTTGATTCCAAATAGAGCTCTGATCAAAAAATGCAGTGCGAATTACTATTTTACTGGTTTTCCGTACCCGATCTTTTCCTTTCCTGATGTTTTACGTACTATTTCTTGTTTTTCATACATATATGATGAGCTGACATTTTTTTTTATAATTTAAAATAGATATTAATGTCAGTTTCTATATTTTAGTTAGTAAATGTTGATATGCTAAACTAAACACACACTTTAAATTTATATTACTCAAAAAAATAAAAAACCGCTGAATTTGTATGACGTAATTTATGGATAACCCCTAATATAGTACATTATATTATATAGTATTTTACTTCTAAAATTCATTTTGAGGTAACATTAGCATTTCCACAACAGTATACACACAAATTAATGCTAACCTTTTTATAAACTTATACTTATACCATAAAGATTACATAAATAAATATATAGTATGTATTATAAACCTGGTAGTAAATCTAAGGCTTTATGTGTCTTTTTGCACAAAATCGTGTTGTAGCAAAACGGACTATATTATATTTTTGCTAAGATGCTCTTTCACATAAAGATAAAAAAAAAGGAAATTGTCTGCATACTCGCATCTTTGGCAATGTTTAGTATAATATGAATAAAGGGTAACAAAAGAATGACATATGTAGGTCCTTTTTGAAAAACCACTCCTAATTTAAAGTAAAAAAGCGAATAATCGATATTCTGATATATCTGAATGAATATCAAGGAAAATGGTGCCTGAGAAGTCGCTGCAGATGAAATAAACAGCATCAAAGGTGGATCCGTAGCCTTTAACCTTTCTAAATCTGAAATCGGACAGGTGGTCAATTGGATGAAGTAATCGAATTGAAAATTCCAGGAAATCGCCGTGTATATACACCGCGATAAATTGCACCAATTGCCTCCGCGACGTTTTTTTTTCCGCGGGGAGCTCGCATAGTCGAAATGACTCAGCGCGCGGGAACTGGCGGCTAACGATCGTTCTGTTCCTGTTCTCGCGCATCACGTTCGACTATCACAAAGTGATTTTTCGGATTTAATTTCACCAATTTAATGCTTCGTTCACACTTCGTTGCTCTGTTTTCAGTGGCGGAGCGGGCAGGGCGTCGATCGGTCGTCGGAGCATACCTCGTGGTGACCAACTCGATCGCGGCGGTCCATTAGCGGCCCGTCCGCGGCGATCCGTCTTATCACGCGCGATCGTCTCGATTGTTGTAGCGTAATTAAATGACCATGTAAAAAGCAATGTAACCCACTTCTAGTGAGCGCCTCCAAATTCCAAATTGGTACCTTTTACAACTCGCGGACTTTGATGCTGGACACTGGCCAGCGAGGAGCACCAAAATAGGAGTGTGGTTAATCCATTTGCGATAATCACATGGTGCTGCAGTGGGCTGCCCAAAAAACGCATCACTCGCGGCGAAAACCAATTTTGGCCCAGGTTGCCAAAGGTCCGCGCGACGTGTTCGGAGCGAAGAAAGGCTTGTGACGAATCCGATTCTACGGCGGGCCTTCGGTGGCCGGAGAGCGCCACTTAGGCCCCGGGCCTGGACGGATCACTTTCGGCTGTTTTGTAAGTGTAATTGAATTTTATTGGATTAGGTCCACTTTGACTTCGCGCAATCTCGACCCGGCCAGCGCCGTCCTCCAACATGATTAATTGCCCCCCGCGACTGGTTCTGGGACAATTACCGAGTTTTCCTGAGATGTTAGGCAACCCACCGATGGTCGACTGAGACTGCACTTAGCGGGCCTTTCAATTTTTTATTGTTTTTTTCGATTTTATTTCGGTCATTTCCTGCGCGATCGACGGACCTTGGTACCCGGAGCCAACTATATTTGGTGTGAATATCCACGGCTGCGGTCTAAACCGATCAGAAGGTCAGGGCATCGCCAGCCCTGATTTCCTTGTTTAGCCGAAATTAACGAAAGATCGGGGACGACATTAATCAGCAGAGTTGCATAAACTGGAACTAAGCGATCCCACAATTTCAATATTTAAATTACCTACAACGAAGTTGCTTTCCGAAAATTTTCGAAAATCGACATTAGTACCTTCACTTTTTTTTTAAACATAAAGCATATTGCAATATAATTAAGCAAATTTTTATTGAAATAACTGGTTTTTTTATTTATATGACCTCAAAAATTATTATTTTCTTATCACTAACCCACAATCAGCCACATTCAGAGAATTTGTTTGTTTGAGGTCTCCTCACGGACAACATTTCATAAAAATCAATGAGGAAACTTCAAACTAAATTTATGACTAAAATAAAATAATTTTAACTTCTCATATTTATTTTACCAGTCAATAATATTAATAAAAAACATCAAAATATATTTGATTCCGTCGCCTTCCGTGGACATTCCCATTTGGAAGCAATATTAAAACAGGAAATAATTAAAACAATTTTCTCTCCGGTCCAGAAGATATCTTTAAATGATTTATAATTTATTTCTTTGTGTTTATTAAACGAAATTATTGAATACCAAAACAGAGAAGTGCTGTCTTCTTTGGAAATTCAAATAGAAATAAAAATTTAAGCACATAAATCACACGTATCGAACTTTTACCGAGTCGCGGATAATTGAGGCCGCGTATACGGAGATCCCACGATTTACTGTACTGCGACGCTTTATATGCTTGATACTTGAACATTTTATTCGGCTAAACTTTGAAAAATATTCGATATTTTCTGTAAACTCTTATGAATGTTATGCTAGCTTTTGAGAGCAGACAATTTTTTAAAAATAAAAATGTCAAATTGAAACTAGAGTAGGCTAAGCTTTTAAAAAAAAAACCTATTGTGGTTAAAACTAACATATTTCTACCTATCCTAATCTTTATTCTATTTAATCTATCATTTATGTTGTCGCGCGTTAAAATCATGTTTTCTAATTAACTTTTTTGTCGTTTTTTGAAAACAAAGATTTAATATTGCTCCAGCCACGAAAATCAAGAGGGAGCCTGATGAAGTCGATTAATATAGAAAATACAAGTTTACATTTATTTCGAAATATAGAACCGTGCGTGTGAACAGTGCGACTGATTATATGATTAGTAACGCAATGAAAGCGTTGTTAATTTAAAAGCAGCTTTAAAATTTCATTTGAATTTTCAGTAAAGGAAACCATACTTTAAGATCTGGAGAAATTCTGGGCGAAGAAGATGCGTTTTAATGTTTCCTCGCCAAGGAATTCGCTTATTGCAGATTAGTGCAAATTGCAATGGGTCGGGGAGACCGGTGCAGAGCCCTAATCGCGGCGAAGCTATCACCGACACTCATAAAAACCGCGAATCTTTCCCAACCGCAGTAAAAATGAAATTCATCCAGGAACGCCAGAACCCAGAACCGATCGCGCACAGTGCGTTTACCTGAGGTGCGCGGCGCGACGCGACGGACGGTTGATGTCCTCGTGGATTCGCCGATAGTCGGCTACAAGAGTTTTGTGCAGGCGACTCGGCCGTTCTTGTAACCGCTTGTAAGCCGCAGAGATGCAACTCCCGAGCCATTAGCCATGTACGCAATAAATAAATTTATCAGGACAGAGGATCTCGCTGTTTGGCGTGCCTTTTCAATTTATTTCAACTCCGTCCCGTCATCCGCGCGGCTCACTCCTGGCGAATATCTGCCGCGCCGCATTCGGGGAACCTCGTTTTCCCGGCATCGTCAGCTCCGCACGCAGCTCGCTAGCGATGCAACAAACGTTCCAAATGCACCTACACTTGCCGCGTTGCACACGATCAGCGCGATCTTGCGACGTGGAATGCTGGAAACTGGCAGCGCGTACGCGACGCGCTGATGTCTTCATTTCTAGATTTCGCCGGATAAATTATCGTGGGCTTCACTCGATTCTATTGGCATTCAAGTGGCGGTCAATCAATCCTTTTTGGTTAAACCAAAAATCAGTTGCCCCAATCACACAGAATCAGCCTGATTCTGTGGGAAAAAATAAAAACGGACAGTTGGAACAACTCCCAACAAGCCCCTATAAATCAGAATTTTTGAAGAGCGGATGCTGAGCTCGCCGTCCAGAAACGAAATTATCTAATTAAGAGATTTGATTTTATCGAGGGCCCCGATATCGGACAGAAGTGGCCAGTTCGATTGGACGGATCTTGGTGGAATCGTCTCCCGCCCTTCTCCCGGAAGACGTTTGACGAGTTTCGTCCATCATCGTCATTCATCCCGGGCGACACGTTTGGCTGGCCGCTTCCTCTGCCGCTTTTGTCTTAGTTCATCTTTCGTGGGGCTCATCTTCCCGGAGCCCGAGGAGGGTTCAGTGGCTCTCCGGATTTCGCGTATGCCAGGTGTATGCCCCCAACAAAAATTGAAAGAAAAGTGTGGGAACTCGGGCTGTAGTGCACGGCTGCATAGGGCCCCCCGACAGGTTTTTGTACGCAGCCGGCTCTCAACTTTGCTTGGTGCTCGTTTTAACCCGCTAAATTGCTGCGGAATTATTGGCGAGCCAAATCTTGTTGGCCAGGTCAACGGGAGGGGAGATGAAAGTATCTTTCAGGGTGGTTGAAAATCGGACTTCGAATTATTTATTTCTGCAATTTTGTCAATAAATTTTCGATTTTTCCGAGTAGATAAATAATTCAGCAACTTTTTGCAAGCCAAGGGTTCACATGTGGTCCAGCACAGCCCCAAGCTCAATCCTACCTGCAAATCATCGAGTAGTCAGCAATCAGTCCCCGCAGGCAAGAGACGATTTTGTCCTCGCTTTACGAGACTTCAATTAACCGAAAAGTAATAAATCTATAGTTGGCCGAAGAGCTGCATTTGGGGACCTTCACACGAAGCGCCATGCCGCCAGCAGGAAGGTCAACTGATTTAACACAAGACAAGACTAAGAACCACACCGGGAAGGAAAAACTTAGTGCTTCCACTTCGCCTAAGTCAGCTCTAGCCGCTGCTAGATGCATTCTGCACCAAAGTAATTTGTTTTTGCGCTAAACACTCTTGCCCTTCGATTAGATGGGGTTAATTAAATTGTTACGACCTAATCCTAACATGGCTATTATTAGCTTGGAGCAATGACTTTCGTTACAAAGTAGAATTTCTAATTCCGCAAACTTCATATCATACAATCATCCATATTAAAAAATTTTATACAAAAATGCAAGTAGACTTTAGTAGTAGACTTTAAATCAGTGGTCTCAAAATTCCCATAATCATTTAATTAATTATTCGTTGAATTGTAAAATTTTAAAAGTAGATTCACAATGACTGTCCCCAAAAACTTTGAACTTATAAAGGTTTCGGAACAACTTTAAAAGTTCCAAATTAAATTATAACGGAAAGAAATCCCTCCACTTTATCTTCTAGCAAAAATAGAAAATGACAACAACTTTTAATTTGAATTCTCGTTTTTATGTCTTCCCTAGAAGCAAAACGGAAACCGGAACATGAAATTAAATGTTCGAGCTGAAAAATTGCAAAATTCCAAGTTCTATCGAATTTTACGGCGCGTCAAAATCGCTACGCATGCAATTGTATCAAGGGCAGGCTGGTTTTCGTGTTATCATCGAATTTATTTGGCGGCGCAACAAAAACGCGTCGCGTCCTTTGTATCCCAGCCTTTTAACTCTCATTTAGCGGTTTTTCTTAATGTTGAAAGTAAGTAAGTTTGTATATGTAGGTTTTACGACAATAACATTTTGTTTCTTCACGTCATCATCATTTAAACTTGTTAGGGTCAGATTGATCCAATGTGATCATTATGATATTCTTGTAAAGTGCGATTATTATAGAGTACAGTAGGAAGTAGTAAGGTTTACTCCGTTATACCAAAAGAATTGATAAATTTTTAGAGGTCTGTTATTCAAGTCCTATATAAATTAAAATTTCTTTTCCGGTTCGAGAAATAGTTTTCAGTCCAAAAGAGAGAGCATTGGCTTGAAACTTAGTTGGATGTTTTAACCTCGAATCTATGGCTTTTAGAAATAAGAAAATAAATTGGAAAGTGCTTTAAACATTTCTATATGAACTGATTAGATTTGATTTTGTACAAAACGGTTCCCAGCGATGTCCAATGAAACGCCTGGAGAAATGGCCGGCTGCTCCTGTTCGAGGAGCGCAAAAACAGATGGCCGCAAAGATACAAAGATATTGGCAATCTCGAGATCTCCATAAGTCGTGTTCTGCATGCGGCTGACATGATAATTAAGAGAACTCGCGGATCCCACAAGTCGCCGGCCGCGAATAATGCATCTGCGCGACCACAGCCGGCGAGTCAGGTGAATATGTCCGCGGTGGCTGGCGCGGCGGTGCGGTGGTGGCTGGATATTATGAGGATCGCAAAAAAGTTGACGGCGTACACGGCGACCGCACCGCCGCGATCGGATTAATGCGGTGCGCGGCTAAGCGCGCTGGCACAATCGCATCCTCCGCTTAATTAACGCACCTGAGAGAGCGCCCTCAATAAGCAGCGGCCGCTAATGTTATTATTATCGCTTGGAAAGTTGTCGAACACCGCTGACATGACCGCAACTACCATCGGAACACATGTTGGCGACAGGAGGTAACTAGTTTTATTGTCGGCCAGATTTGCTTCCTACCTGCACAGGGTGACCGCTTAATCGGACGGCGGCTCCTTGCACCGGGCGACGGCGAAAGCTGCGTCAGTGGGAGATAATGCGCGCGGTTCCCACGCGATAGCGCGCCTCTTAATAGCCGAACGGTCGCGATAAAAGCTGGTTTGTCAGCAAACAGCGATCCATTCTTTTTCCGATAAGCAGCTCGCTATCGAGCGATATCCTTGGAGCAGCTTCTCCGATCACGAGTGACACCTCGAGGTGCTAAATTTAAGTCGATTGCGCCGAGGTATGCCAGGCCCTCCGGCAATGGCTGGAGCGATGTCGATTCATCCACCCATAAATTACACTCGCGATTTCTAATTCTATCTAGCAACAAGTTGTCGGAGTAAATCACTCATGTGACTTGGTGGAATCATCCCCGCTGAATAATTCGCAATATGCACTAGACCACGTTTCGACCTCATCGCTGTCTTTATTTTCATTATCATGCATTTTCAGCTTAGTAAGAATTCATTCTTGATCTTGGGAAATTCCACCGGATTTACGAAGAGATATCCATTAACTTACAGATGTACAATTTAAAAGCGCGTAATTTTTTTACAATAATTATAGATAATCCATGTTGAACACCAATAAAGTGTTTCGTAGTTACTGCTAAACTGATGGTAGTATCGAATAATTTTCTGTTGAATTTTACAAAGTGTATATATTTTTTATAACTATACAGTAAATCAAACAAATGAACATACAAACCCTAAAAATTTTAAGAAATCAACTTTGACCCTGTAAAATACTACAATTATGGTTTCAAATTTTAGTTGTTTTTGAACGATATTAATAATTATTTTAATAAAAACTAAATGAACAAAAAATATTCTCTCTAAAATTCTTTACAATAAGCAAAATAACTGAAGACGTTATTCATATGTCGGGTTTAAATTTTTAATAATTGAACTTGCATTCTACAGTAGTGTCGAAATAAAAGTTATCACCTTAAAATTATTTCAGAAAATTTATTTCAAACAAATTTTAGTTTTCTTAAAGTAAAAATCGAATTTCAAGTCAAGAAAAGTCTTTTCGAGAAAAACCCAATTGAAAATTAAACTTTATATGCACGGGCATGTAGTGAAAAATTTGTGCTCATAATTCTAAAAGTATGCACTTCCAGAAAATCTGGACCTACCTTAATAGAGAAAATTATGTAATGAAATAATTATTTCATATATTTTTCTACGAAAATTCCCTAATAATCCTATAAAGTGTGGTGTAATTTTGCTGTAATTCCCTACTGCTCCTAATTAAGCCCTAGTTTAAATTAAATTTTCCTCTATTTCTATAGCTACAGCAACGGCTATTGAGTGTTATCTTACGGGCTACTATAAATTAGATTATGTGAAGAAGTGTCCTGAAATTTCTCAAGATACCATTTCCACTACAGTGTTGGCTGTCTGTGGAGTGAGAACCAGCGGAGTCCATCAGCGCATTATCGCGTTATTTACAGCGCGCAATTAAGATATCAAATTTTAAATTAGTCGGCCGGTGCATTATACGACCACTGCTTGAATGGTCAACAATCTTGAAGACAAATTTCAACAATTTGTCTTAAACGTTTTCCAGTTATAGAGACCTACTGCAGCTTTGCCATAAATCGCATTTTCGCTTCTAAAGAGGAGCGTTTCGGTGGACGACCACAGAAAACGGTGAGGATAATTTTATTTTTCCAAGAGCACTTAATTTACGATGTATGGGAACACCTCTTTTAATGAGTTCAAGTATTTCATTTAGATTAGTGCAGCTCCGGATGCTATTTCATCAAATTGTTTCCGATTGAGGCATATTTGGTATTTAAGTTATTAAAAACGATTACCTATCCTAAAATCAATACTTATCTTAACGTGTTCAAAATTACACTCTTATTTAAGGTGTTTGAAAGGGGCCGAAAGCACCCGATATTATCATAAATAGCAACAAAAATTTATGAGAAAAAAATCCAAAAACAATTATATTCGATTTGCTATTTCGAATTTTTAAAATTGAGTAATGAGCTTTATGAAATTTAGTATTTAGCAGCCGCTTTGAATTTTCAGGGTCGGGAATCAGATTTTAAAGCAATTACCCTAAAAACTCCTATATCTAATAAGACTTTTCATGTACTTTTATGAAACATTCATTTCAGATCATTTTAGAATAAACAAAAAATGCCGGTTTCTTATATTCCCAGATGTATTAATCAGAAAATTTTGAAAAGGAAAAGTTTCCTTTGTAATTTTCTCCATATTCCTATAATACAATGTTTTATAAAATTGGGTAAAATTGAAAATGTTGCCATCTGGATAATGTAAATAATTTTACACGAGTTCTGATAGTGAACAAATTAAAAAGGAATTTTACAGAGTTGAATGAAAACGTTGTTATTTTAGAATTATGATGTTGATCTAAGGATCTCAAAAATAATAAAAATAACAATCTAAAGTCTCCTAACCTAAAATATTATAATTTTTTAATTTAAAGTTACGTACCACAAACAAAAATTGTTATTATATATAAATGTTTTCCTTATGGATTAATGTAAATATATTTTGGTTTGAAAAGTATTATAATTATGGCTTTTTTAGTACATATATTAAAAATAATAATTTTATAATAATTTTTTAACTTGGTCGGCTATATTTCGTAAACTATTTGACTCTAGTAAGGTTATGTTAGTTTTAAAAGTAATTTCAGTCTATGTATTCTAGATGTTTTCAGTTTTTTTTTTCGAAATTGTATTCAGGGTGATATCTTGGCCGACATAATTTTTACAGACGGTTTTAGAAACCTCAACCTTTTGAACGATATCCTACTCGGGATATTTTGTCCCAAAATCTTAATGCACATCTTTGTCGCGGATATAATTATAATAACTAAATGCATACCAAATTTCATCGCTATAGTCCTAATAGTCTCTGAATAAAATTACTTTGACATACGGACGGACGGACGGACGGAGATACGAAAATATAAGGGTTCCTTCAGTTCAGTTTTGCTACGGAACTCTAAAAACATTTTTGATTAAATACAACCATTAAAGATATAATAAAAATATTCTATCAGCGATTGTACTAAGAGCTGCAGATCCGAAATAGTCGAGTTAAGGAATCAAGATTGAATGGCTGACGCGATCGAAAGCTATTGCAAGTAAATTGTAAATTACATCATGAATGAGGTCAAGTCTTCATCCAAGATCCGCAAAAATGTAATCTTTGTTCAGCACTAAATTTGCGACTGTGGATATTCTCCGCCTAAAGCCAGGCTGTTTTTCAATGAGGATTATGTTCATATTATCGTTAGAATATTTGTCCATGTAAGATTTTTCAGATTATAGAATATTATTTGTCCTTGTCCTTGTTCCTCTTTTTGCTGCATGGCAGTGAGGTGGACGGATTTAAACTAAATTCATGTCTTAAAGATATTCCCCCGCTGCAGCTCGACGCCGAAGTGGCCATTCATTCGGGTAGAGCACGCAGCCCGAATCGTCTGCACTCATCCGGAGGATTGGCCTCGATTCACAGAATTTGCTGAATGAATGGGAGCCCATTTCCGCCTCTTTCGCATAGTGCGTACAATTCTAGATCATCTTGCTGATGTTAGTACGCTAGCGAGGGTATCTGGCTGCGCGGGGGCGACAGAGGCGGTTTCCTTGCGTCCGCAAGGTACAATGCGAATGTTGGCCGCGATGCGATTCTCATTCCAATTCCACAGTCCTTCTGTGTGAAATTTTCCTTTTGCTGTCCGCGAAGTACCACCGCCTTGTACCCGTGCAAAGGGCCGGGGGCTTGTCTTGTCCTCATCTGGAGCGAGGCTCCGTGAACTTGTCGAGGGAAGACGAGCCTCAACAATCAGGTTGCACCGGCAAAAGTGGTAGCATAAAAAGCGGCCGGGGCTCACGTCTTCCATGAAAGCATGTGGGCCTCGGATTGGCACTGGGAGGAAGCAGGGCTCAGGAGTTCGAGACGAGTGCAATTTAACATTCAGGCTTTGCTGAGCACGAGACGCAAACAACCTCGGCGGGATTCTGGAAGAAAGGGATGCACGGGTGAGGGATTTCACTTTTTCCACTTATCTAAGAGGACCTGCCGTTCCAGGACACTGTTCTGGCTCTGGTTCTGGCAAGGACTCGATGATCTGCTGGTGACAATGCCTCTCCTGGTGTTTGATGTACTCGCCCAGGAAATGCAGGTGAGGACGACAAATGCACAGGCCGACCCCAGAGGGGGTACCTGGAGGGTTTCGCTTCTTCGCCCGGAGACAAACGCAGTAAATTAAGAACAATTGCACTCCACCGGAGAATGAATGAGTCGGTGTCACACTGTTGCCCATTGTTGGCACACTCAAGATTTTCCGGTGATTTATGGCGTTTTGGCGTGGAGTTGACTGCATCACTTCGCAGTATCTTAGTTGGGGTGACCATCGCAATCAATTAAACCCAGATTTGCATAATGCGACATTCCTGGTCGCAGGGATTGATTGGCTTGTAATCACAACTCGCGCACAGTCGCGCGTAATTGGCCTCCTTGGCTGACTACTTTTGGTCAAATCTGCACCATCAGATCCCGTCTGAATTCCCGTAACATGGAAATCGTGTGTGCCAAAAACATTCTCCTCCTTTTCGATGGCGCTGATGCCGATATGTTGGCACAACAAACTCGTCAAAAATTTTCCGTCACAGTCCATCAAGCCTCAATCAGGCGGTGATTGACGTCTGAATGCAAATGTTTCGGCGACATTTTCCATATTTGAAACGCGCGCTTGCTTATATACCACCGAGGATATGTTTGCGTACAATTTCACCGCGCGACCGACAACAGTCGCGGGGAGTCGTTCACGCGCAACAAACGCGGCTGCCGAGTGAAATGTTGTTAAATGTCGCTCTTGTCCGACATGCTATTTTGCGGCGATTAACCTGCTCCGCGGTCGAATTAACCTGTTCTGTCGCGGGATGGGAATTTTGTGTAATTGGACTGATCGCCTTTTTTGGACTTGCTCCTGATGGCGTTTTACGCGAATCGTATACACATCAGTTTTTTTTTAGATGCTTCCCTGACTTATCAAGCACGTCACTCGCCATTAAAGCTTCTGTCCTTATCTTCTTAAAGTCTATTAATATTGTCCACAGTTTTGAAATTATCATCTCTTTTACTTAAGTATAAATAGCTAAAATTGCAAGTGATATATTAGAGTCGACATACACTGTAGTTAACACCGTTTGACAATTTTTCAAAATAGTTTCTTATTGATTGAAAACTACATATATATAGTACTTTCTACTTGCAAGTATTCTGTTTTTCAGAAAAGAAAAAAGAAAATCTTCTAAATATAATACATATGTAATGTAGTAAATAGAACATAATAATAACTAAGAAGATAGTACTTTAAACTTTTATGGAATTAGGCAAACACTGTCGAGGTGCATTAGGCAATAAATTCTGAAACCAATATTCACCATAATATTTTATATACGTTTATACGTGTTTACACTTCCACTGTGAAAGTGCAACTTTTAATCCTAATAATTCCCTAAAATTAAAATTGTTTTCCATTGTACAGAAAATCTAAAATTTTTGCATTCCGTAGCTTGTCTTGAAATGCTCAAAAGCAAAGGCAGGCTGCGTGCAGGAAAATCCTCCAATAATTGAAAATAGTAACTTTTGCTGCTTTGCATAGTGATTTACTGGGCCGATCGATATCGATAAATTACGATCATCTTCTTGGCGAGATCTACGCAAATTTCGCGACATTTTGTGCGACAGATCACTGGATCTGGTCATTTAGGAGTCGTGCAGCGACAGAAGCTAGGTGCTTGGCACGGCACGAACCGATCGCTTTCAGCTCCATTAATTACGCGATCGATGCATTTGTCGTGTCGTTGCGTCCTCGTGGACGATGTGCACGGCTCCAGGTCAGACGCAAAATTAGATTTTCCTGCTTCGAGCGTAGGACGAGCTTGAAAATTTCCTGAGAACGCAAGCGATTTGCCCATCGGAGGCGCTCGAATAAATTCGCTTGCGGGCATCGCGGGAAGCGGTGCTTCGGCCACATTTTATCGGAAATGGCACTGCATCATGCAACGAGGCATTGTTTGAAAATTGCCATCATTCGTCGTCGCATCGGATTGGGAATATGTCGCCCATCCGGGGAAAATCGTCCACAGGACTGTCGGCCACAATGCGAATTGCAATTAGCGTTGCGATGGATCTTTTTATTATTTCTGCTGCTGCCAGCTAGCTGCGGCGGCGGCTGCGGCTGCGGTTGCGGCGCGCTGATGCAATCCTGGGTAATGTCTGAATTAGCCGAAATGAGCGAAGTTATGGCAAGCCATCGCCATTGTGTGTCATCTCTCGCAAAATATTTCACGACTGCAGGCGAAACTGTCCAAATATTTGGAACGGCAGGATTATTCAATTAAATACCTGAATCAGGATTTACCGGGCAGGACATAAAGGCTAAATAATATGAGCATAACTAATGTTAATAACAAATATAATAAATGCACTGAGAGAAAGATCAATTTATAATTGAAGAAATCAATTCAAAATCAAAACGTTTTCTCTATGATAGTCAATGTAACGACTCGATAGATCGCTAATAAAATGCTGAAAAAGCGCTAGGTTCGGAAAAAAAGATTTGTTTTAAAGCACGTTTCCTTTTATTGACCTTAATAGCTAAAAACAAAATTTTCTTACAATTTAATATGAATTATAACAATTTCAACAATCCAAAAAAATTATCATTTACTTTAAATATTAAATTACAATTCTTCGTTTCTTACAAAAATAAAAAATGAGCAATAATTTAAAAATACTATTCAAGAATTCAAATTAATTTAAATATTCTGGTTTTTCTAAAAATGAAATATCAGTTCACAATGATTTTCAAAGAATACATTAAGAAGAATAAATTAAATATTCCAATTTTTCTAAAATGAATGTACAATTTATGTGAAATAACAATCCACAATGATTTCAATAAAGTATTAATTTAATAATTCAAATTACTTTAAATATTCCGATTTTTCCTAGAATAAAACATATAGTTCGTATAAAATAGTCGAACCCGAAAATTAAGGATCGTTTCCTCAGGCGAATTCCTTCAGAACCGATTTCTTAATTTTATATTATTGGCAAATTCCAATAATTTAACGTCGCGATAAGTGGCAAATTCCACTCAAGGGGATGAGAGTAGCAAATTCTACTCAAAGGTGTAAAGTGGCAATTTCCACTCAGGGATAAAAGTGGCAAATTCCACTGGAAGGGAAAGAGTAGCAAATTCCACTCTACGGATTGAAAACCACCAAAGAGGCAAATTCCTGTTTGGCTTACCTGTGGCTAATTCCACTATTTTGAGGCAAATTCCTCGGTTTGTGGCTAATTCCACGATTTGAGGCTAATTCCTTCTTGTGGCTAACTCCACAGTTCGAGGCAAAGTTCTACTCGTTGGTCGGCGCGATCGCCTTATATAGCCACATTTTGATCATTTGCTATTCACCGTCAGATGGCAGGCGCTGCCTCACTCCATGATTAGACATGGCGGATTTAAATATGGCGGCTTTGGATATCACTGCCATACCGACCCTTTTTTAACTTGTCACTGTCAATCCTGACTATGACATTTCTATTTGTTTACATTTTAAGTAGAGTGCCGCGACGAGATTATGTTCAGCCGGTGCTGAACAGTCAATTAAAAACGAACATTTTAATGGGTAAAGAGGTAGAGGCTGAATATTGAATTTTAAACGGAATCCAATCTAAAATAAGAGGAAAATTATGTTTTGCACTGAAAATAGACTGAAAACATATGTATCAAAAAAGTTAAAACCAAATTCAGACTGAAATTAGCCGAAAATATTTTTTCAGTCGGGCAAGAGACTGAAGGCAGACTGAAAATTTTGTAAGTTTTTTTAAGTAAATAACGATGCAAAAAATCCTGACCTGACCACTTTCTTCCATACATTTTTACGAATTGCGATCTATGAATATCTTGAAATTTGAAATATAGGGAAATATGTTATATAGGAAATTTTCCAATTCCGAGTTTTCTCAGTATATTGTAGCAACATAGTTCGTTTTTTACCAATTATATAGAATAGCATAGAAATATTAGTGTATAAGTAATATGCAATTTAAATATTCGAATGGGATTTGTTGTAAAATAATCTTCTGGACAAATAACTAAATTCCCTTGAATTATTAAACGGATAAAAATAACAAGAGTTAAAGTATAAGTTATTTTGACAATTTTATTACAACTTTATTAAAATATGGATTTTGGTAAGTAGTTTTACCCCTTAGAAATTTTTATTGGCCGAAAATAAATCTAGACTTTGATAGAGGACAATAGGTATTTTAAAGAACAAAATTAGATAGGATCGCTTCGGACGGTTTCCTTGTTAGTTAATTCAAACTATTGTTTCTTAAAAGAAAATATATTAGAAATTAAGGAAAATATTAGTCAATTTGAAAATGTAAGAAGTGGGGTTATAGAAAAGACTCGTTAATATTTTCAAGTTTTGACCTCTTTAGTTTTAAACCAATTCATCTGAAAAAGATTAGGTCACTACTGTTTATTGGTAGCCATCAAGATAGACAGCATGAAGAGCATTATGATCTCTTACAATTAGACATACAAATTGGTCTGTCCCAAATCAAACGAATGCCCTGTTTGCAGAAATTTATGCCTCCTGACAAGATGATCACGTATTATCACACTTTTGCATAAATGCCCGAAGGGGCGGTGCTCCTGAGGCCGGCCTGCGAAGAACCGCTTCCAGTCTCTAAGCGAAGATTCTCAGAAGACAGGAAGTCCATTCAATCCAGGGAGCTCGAAACAAACTCAAAACTGCTTAATTTTGAGCAGCTACGTTGCATGCTGCTAACAATCGCCCGATGGATATTCGTGCAAAAACAAGTAGCTTCCTCGGATTAAGTACGATCCATCAATGAAAATGAATCTAACGAAATTACATGGCCATGCCCGGCGGCAATTAGCCTACCCGAACGCGACTGGTGCAGCCTGGGAGCAGGTTGCCGGGGTCCAGTCGGAGGAGCGGGCGTATGGACAGGAATGAGATTGCACTGCCTAATTAGGCGGTGCATTTACATTTAATTGACAGCCATTGTCTGGCGCCGAAACACTTGCATCTAGTGCGGAAATGGCTAGCAGCAGAATCAGAATCACGGTCAACGCGCATCTGATCAAATTTAGACAGCCCACGCACCGAGGATCCTCGGGAAGTGGAGGCTGCTGGAAACGCGAGCCGGTGGCGTGAGACATTCAACGTCTCCGTCGGGGACGTCTTAGGTGGTTAAATTCTTAATGACCAGCTCGGGATCTGGTCGAATTAATTGATCTTTACGTGATTCGCACGTTTACCAGGTCCCAAGATCGGCAGTGGCTTTTCCCACAGGCGTTTGAACGCCTTTCCACCGATTTGTATGATTAGCTCTGACTGGGGATTGAGATCGATATCGAAACAATTATCCACTGCCCGTTCTAACGTCAGTTTCAGCCAAACATTTTGCAACAATACTTGATACCCATGAATGCTTAATATGTAGATAATTAAGAATAATAAATAAAATTGTTGATTGATACGATCATGATGCATAGATAATAAATTATGTTTTGGAATTTTTGTTTGTCGTAATTAAGAATAGAAAAAACAATTTAGCATGAAGTCGGAATTTTAAAATTAAATAGTAAAACCAGTCATTTTGTTGCGATTTAATTATTATTTACGTGACGTCATAAAATAGAAGTTGTAGATATGTAAGTGATTCTATAACATTTATGTAAGAAGAAATATTTTAGGTTTTTTTTATAAGTCATCCATAAATTTTAGACTATAAAGCAGAGAAGAATATAGTTCGATAAAAAAAATTAATAATAATAAACATTTTGTAGATAATCCGTGTTTTATTTTTTCTATTACTATAGACCTTTTATTTCAATATTTCTAGTGTCCGGTGTTATGGTCGCAATGTCCGGTGTTGGATAATTTATCAGCTCAATATGTGCATAGTATAATAATATATCTATTTTAGATCTACATATTTTACATTCTATTAAAACTTTAAACGCGTTTTTCTCGAATTTGAACCAGTTATTTAAAACATAAAATTGGTGGTACTGAATGGAAGCATTTTTCATTTTGATGCGCATTTTGTTTTTTAATAGTCTAAAAGTTAGCATTTTATGAACTATTCGAATAAAAAAGTATTTGGTGCAAAATATATAAACCTGTCTTCAGAAAAAAAAAAAACTTTATTTTGGCCTCTCAAAAATATGGACCCCCTTAATTCTTTAAAAATTGTAGCACATTTATTAAAGATAAAATCTATACATATAAATAAAATTGAAGTGTCTGTCTGTCTGTGCGGGCTAATCTTCGAAAAGGCTGATCCGATTTCGATGAAACTTTAAAGACATGAAGAGGAGGTTGTCAGGAGTGACATAGGGTACTTTTTTTTGTGTCTGTCTTTTGTGTTTTTGCAGTTATCACAAATCTTAATAAATATAGCACGATCAAATTTTAAAATTTAGGGTTGTGTTTTACTCTTGACAAGCAAAGTTGGGAAACTACTCGAAAGTACTTTGCACAGTCCAATGGAAGGCAGCTTTTGTAAAAGACTGGATTCGCCATATCAAAATTTTCAACTTTGATAGTAAAATTTGAAATCAGCAACGTTTTTATTAAAGTTTAGCTTTATTATACGCCTAGTCAACGATATTTTCGGGACTTTATTAATTCAGCGCCCAACACGCCTGGTGGCCAGTGTTTTTTTTTTTTTTTTCACTTTTAATAATTTAGACTAAAAAATTTCATAATATTTTCTCATAAAGCCCTTGGATTATGTCCTGCTCCGAAAGGTGTGGATGGCATCAGGCCATAAATAAGTATTTTGATTTAATATTTTTTATTTTTGCATTCGTAGCCCGTTTGCCTTTCGATCCCACCTGGATGCGATTAATTCAGTTGGATCTGGGATCTGGTTAAATCACAATCAGCCCGGCCACCCCCATCGCATAACTCATGACCCAATCAACAGTTTATCAGCCCCCAGAAAGCGGCTGGTCCCGGCGGAAATTAAATCGACGGAATTTATCTAGCGGCCGCATGAATTATGAGCTGACTCCGAATCGCATCGCAACGTAACCGGGGAGGGTTTGCCGCTCCGACGATCCTCGCCTTGGGATTTCGGGTTTGGGCTTGGAGCGCATTGATTTCGTCATAATCGGCAATTAAAACGCCTTCGTCGCCTAACGGTACACGCGCGGCTATAGGGCAGCGATGCCATTTCCACAGCTAAGGAGGAGGCTGGCTCCACTTTGAATCACTGCGAGTTGTTCCCATCGTTGGCCACGTTGGAGCGAAATGAGTTTGTCACGGAGCCACCCACATGTTCGGGGCCTTGGCTCCGTGAAGACATTTTCTGTGGCGGTCCTTGCGATATTTTGAGTGTGGAAAATCTGTCATGTGGCGGGAGCGCTGAGGACCGGAACTCACTCGCGCAAGATTCACGAGCGTGGCGGCGATTCGCGGAGTCGCAATCAGGCACCAGGCACCAGGCACCTCTTGCGGTACCTGGACTCCTTCGGCTCACCTTTGGTTTATGTAAATATTGTGAGCTTGAGTCCGCTTTGAAGTTTTCATTGCTTTTAATGTCGTGCTGACGCGACGCCGCCTCCTGTCACAGCGCCCCAATGATTCCCAGGCTTCGCGGTCTCTGGTCGCGATTTGCATACTCGCCCGAGCCGCGATCTGCGACTCAAAGCGGGAATCAGTTGGATGCGGGCTGCAAAACGCCACAATTTTTGTGGTTTTCAATTTTTCTGGTGTCAAAGTGGAAATGTGAAAGCACGTTACATAGTCGCAATCGTGTCACGGGTTATTAATGGGAAGAACCTTTCCGGAGGAATTTTTTACCATCTGGGGGCACATTTCGAAAATGGCATCACTATAGATTAGCGCCACTAATGCAATTCAATTACATAAATTTTACATTATTTATTACAATTATTATTATTATTTTTTTAACCCTTAGGAAACACACCTTTTATTTTCATTCATGGAGAACACTCTGGGTTAATCTGACCCTACACACACTTTGATCGATACGATCAGCTTGAAAAAAATTCAAAATGTACTTGGAGCATTGTTTAATCAATTGATATAAATAAAAAGTGTCGTTGAAATTATTTACATATTTAAAAAAATTCTCAACAAAAAAATTGTATTTATTTTTTATTTTTTAATACTTCTGGCTAAAAATTTACGTGTATATTCTTTAAATGCAGTAGAATCAAGAAGTAAATTGTACTTTTGCATACCTTAAAAAAATGTATTTATTTTGCTAGGGAGTTGTATTTTCTGCATCGTCGACTTTGTTATCGTATCGCAGGAGGGGACAAACCAGCAACCAAAATAAGGTGTAACTTTCAGCTAATTTAGTTAGTTATTATTATAATAAATTTTACGTTCAACTAGAGAGTGGACATTATTATGAGGTGGGTTTCCTTAACTTACGAGATTTTTTTTTATCGTTATCCTTTAATTTTTTGAGGACATCTTACCTTATACCAACCACAAAATACGGTAAAGTTTCTAAATGCTTACGTCATTATTTCCGATAAAGTTTTCCGGATGAAAATGATTACAATCTTTTATATTTTTTGGCTTATATGCTGAAACCCGAGCTAAGATTTTCTAAAAATTCTTTATATTGCATTGCTTGTTCTCTTCTATTCAGAGCAAAATAATCGGATGCAAAATGTTTATAATTTCGTATTCCAATTATGTGCATGTGCACAAAATTTTATTAAAAAGTGTGATTTATTTTATGAAAGCATACAGACTTATGTAGCTCCATAAAAACAACATTCAATCGACCACAGAGCAAGTAGAAGTTGTATAAAGAGAACTAGAGTTTTTCTGAAAATTCAGTTGAAGCTCCTGTTGAAGCTAGTTGCTTATCAGCAAAGCAACAGGTGGAACGTAGGCGAACCACCTGTGGAGTGAATTTTCACATGCAATACCATTTCCTGGCAAAAATCAGCTGGACGAACTCCCTTGACACGAAATCGATTTTCCCTTCAGCCCCATGTGCTTCAGCAACCGGAGGATGCATCTACGCATATTCCGCCCTTATCAGAGGAAACCTATTCGCTCGTCGGACATCTTGGGGAGTGGAGCATTTCTGTCCGGTTGTAGCGAAAAAAGTTATTTAAAAATGTTAATCTGAGTGCCAAGCCCAGGTAAAAATCTGACAGTTTCACTTCAGCGTTTTCTTTTTAAGAATCATAAAAACAGTGCAAAACGTTTTCGATAGTGCGAATTTTATGTTCTATGTGTGGCAGAACAGAGTGAATTAATTCTGAGTAAAATTTGTTTTTAGGGATAAATTGGTGCAGCTATAAAATAAATGAACCCTTTTAATGCCTTCAAATTCGAGAAAAAGCACTAGACTTTAAAATGTATAACATTTGCAAAATTAAGTCCTTTGGAGGACTATATATTAAAACGAATTAGTGAATTTTTTTATTTTGCGAGCACACCAACTCCTCCAAAAAATCATTCACGCAACGAAATTTTCCAGATACAATTAAAGAAACATTATTTTTATAAAATATCATCAAAAACTCGTTACGTAATGTTTCGAGTGATTTTCAGTAATTCCTCCATCTTGCTAAAATTCAGCATCCACCATGTTGCAAATTCCTGCACATGCGATCTGGCTGGACCATAATCAGCTGTTTCCTCAACAGTTGAGCAGCCGGTTTCCATTGTTTTGACGGTTACAAACATGCCACGTGCAAAGACATTGCAACCACGTGTTGCGTGTTACGTGCCATTTAGGTAGACACGTGGGCGGCAAAGTCTTGTGGCTCTTGTCTTATTTTTCTTCTTTGTCTATATTGTAATTACTTTTTGTACTTTTGTACTATGGATCTTTGTTAAATAAAAAATTCAAATATAGAAAAATTGTAGAATATGTTACCACTCTAATAAAGTAAATAATACACATTACAACTTTACATGGATTGGTATTAATTTTTTGGTATTACTGAAATTACAAAATTATTTTATTTTAAATAAGACACTCTATGTGTCTTAAACCCAACATTTTCTTCAAATTCGAGCTGTAGGTTGGCAGTTTGCAGTTTTTGAAGTGAAAACTTTTTTAGGCAGGTTGGATGGGGGGTAATTCTAAAGCATCTGTATGCATCACGCTAGCGTGACGTGTCACCCTTTAATGCTAGCACTATAACTATAAGTATGACGTGTTGCGCTTGTAATAAAATAAATAAAATAAAAATAAAATAAAATGAAATAAAATAAAATAAAAATGATTTTTATGCAATTTTGTAGGGATATCGTTAAGATGATTTACAGAAAACTAAATATAAAAAAATTTTATGTTTTGACTCATTCGGGCTATATACATATAACCTCTTAAATAAACGTAGAGAGTTTATAGCCTTTATTTTCAAGGGTAGTTTGTTGTAATGTTTGGTGGCGGTATAAAGCAGTCTATCACGTTTCCTGTTGGTGCTGCGTTGGCCGACTGAAAGGTGTTGATGTCTCGTTCCATTTTAAATTTGGTGCCCAATTTTCGAAATTCGAAATGACGGGTCCAAAATTATGATATTTTAATCTTCCTGTGCGTGTCCCCGGCTACTTTCCTTGAAATATACCATAAAGTACATCCAAATTGCGGAAATTTTGGTAACTGCCTGACACTTCTGTATTAAACAGCCAAGGTTCACACCCAGTTACTACAAGAAAAACTTGTAATTTCTAGTCATTTTCGAAACAACACCCATGATCTTATATAATTTTCAAAAGTTTCCTATTCATGGAAAAGAGGGACCCTCCCTCATTCCGGACGCGGAATATACGTACATGGGTAGCCGACCGACGCACGACTCAAGATTTTTTGTTGTTGACCGCAGAGGAGGGTAAAGATTTAAGAAAAGTTACGCAGGCTAATAGAAAAAGTACTTACATAATATAATTGAAATACCCTGTAATCAAGGGCCAACAAACTTCAGAGTGTCTAGTGAGACTTCTGTTTAATCCCCTCGGAGAAGAGCCACAGTGCACCTTCCGAGTACAAATCCCACCAATAGATTTCTTTAGGAAGCTAAAAAGTGCCAACACATAATACGCCCCCAGATAGCCCAAGTTCAACTGCCCCACTAAAATGATCACGTCCTTATTAACGGGGCAAGGAATTCTCACCCTCACGAACCCTGCGACCACCAATTAGGAGCCAACATCCTCCATTACGAAAAGAGGAAATAAATCCGGTGAAAATCGTCCAACCACCAACTTTCCCATACCTAAACGAAACATGGCAACAAGTTGAAAAAATCATAAAGCAGGCGCCTGAAACTTTTGCAACAGATTTAGCAAGATCTAATAAGGGGATAAGAGGAAGAAATTAGGTCCACAATAAATAAAGGAACCTACACCCTTTTAGAATTAGAGGACAAAATAACTCAAATCAAACTACACCCTAGAAAAGGGAGTAGTAGTTACAACCATGGTAGCAGTGATAACAGTAATAGTAGCCAATAAATACTGCCAACCACGGCTTAAAAGACACAAAATAAAAATCACAGAAACAGAAATAAACAACGAAGGGCCCCTCGAAGCGCAAACACAGAGTTTGAAAACAGAAAAAAAAGAAAAAATGGAACTAAGGCCGAAACTACCCTCGCGCAGTCAGACAGCCACGACCAAAAGCAACGAAACAAATGCAACTAATTTAATAAGAAAAATCACAAAAATTACCGATAAAGAATTTTGGTTTTCACTACCACAGTTCTGCGAGCCACAATAAAAACACCACGATAATTGCCAAGCAAAAATTTTTTTTTATTATAATTTTTTTTTATAAAACATAAAAATGTTTTTTATCTACGGATAATGCTCCAGGCGGCGCACAAAGCCCCTGGTACGTCCCCTACCCCTCATCTCGGCAGGAAGCGGAACATAGATACAACCCGGTGGAGGTCTGTAGGGCGGGGTGCGAGGTATCCCTCGGGTAAGAGCCCTCAGCACAGAACCTCCACCTGGAAAAGCCCCAGGATCGTCAGCAGCAGGCTCCGGTGCCTTCGAAGTTTCCGCTTTGTTAGCCCCAGGATCGTCAGCAGCAGGCTCCGGTGCCTTCAAAGTTTCCGGTTTGTTAGCCCCAGGATCGTCAGCAGCAGGCTCCGGTGCTTTCGAAGTTTCCGGTTTGTTAGCCCCAGGATCGTCAGCAGCAGGCTCCGGTGCCCTCGAATTTTCGCCTCGGTTAGTCGCAGCGTCCTTAAGAGTTACACAGTCCATTTCAATTAAAGCAGAAAATGTTAATTTTTCAATTTAGACTAGCACGCTCCGTTGTCTTCACTCGTGTGCCAATTTAATTCTATGCTCCACACAATTCCTTCGAGTCGTTTTTTGTTTTTTTGATTTTCAACTAACTGAGTAGCCCTGGTTACATTTGATCATCACAAAGCCTACTTAGTTAAATATTTTTGAAATGTTGGTACTTCAGCCAGATTAGGAAGTTTATAAGTATTACTGAAATCTGTGTCTGTAAAATAAAAATAAATAATATAAAAATACATAAAATACAATAAAATAAATTAAAAATGAAAATAAAAATAAATAAAATAGAAAAAAAAAATAAAATAAAAATAAAATCAAAATAAAAATAAATAAAATAAAATAAAATAAAATAAAATAAAATAAAAATAAAAATAAATAAACTAAAAATAAATAAAATAAAAATAAATAAAATAAAATAAAATAAAATAAAAATAAATAAAATAAAAATAAAATAAAATAAAAATAAATAAAATACAAATAAAATAAAACAAAATAAAATAAAATAAAATAAAATGAAATGAAATGAAATAAAATAAAAATAAAAATAAAAATAAAAATAAAAATAAAAATAAAAATAAAATAAAATAAAATAAAATAAAATAAAATAAAATAAAATAAAATAAAATAAAATAAAATAAAATAAAATAAAATAAAATAAAATAAAATAAATAAAATACAAATAAATAAAATACAAATAAATAAAATCAAATAAAATAAAATGAAATAAAATAAAATAAAATAAAATAAAATAAAATAAAATAAAATAAAATAAAATAAAATAAAATAAAATAAAATAAAATAAAATAAAATAAAATAAAATAAAATAAAATAAAATAAAATAAAATAAAATAAAATAAAATAAAATAAAATAAAATAAAATAAAATAAAATAAAATAAAATAAAATAAAATAAAATAAAATAAAATAAAATAAAATAAAATAAAATAAAATAAAATAAAATAAAATAAAATAAAATAAAATAAAATAAAATAAAATAAAATAAAATAAAATAAAATAAAATAAAATAAAATAAAATAAAATAAAATAAAATAAAATAAAATAAAATAAAATAAAATAAAATAAAATAAAATAAAATAAAATAAAATAAAATAAAATAAAATAAAATAAAATAAAATAAAATAAAATAAAATAAAATAAAATAAAATAAAATAAAATAAAATAAAATAAAATAAAATAAAATAAAATAAAATAAAATAAAATAAAATAAAATAAAATAAAATAAAATAAAATAAAATAAAATAAAATAAAAAAAAATAAAATAAAATAAAATAAAATAAAAATAAAATAAAATAAAATAAAATAAAATAAAATAAAATAAAATAAAATAAAATAAAATAAAATAAAAATGAAATAAAAATAAAATAAAAAATAAAAATAAATGAAATAAAATAAAATAAAATAAAATAAAATAAAATAAAATAAAATAAAATAAAAATAAATAAAATAAAAATAAATAAAATAAAATAAAACCAAAATAAAAATAAATAAAATAAAATAAAATAAAATAAAAATAAAATAAAAATAAATAAAATAAAATAAAACCAAAATAAAAATAAATAAAATAAAATAAAATAAAATAAAATAAAATAAAAATAAAATAAAAATAAATAAAATAAAATTAGTTTTAAGTTTTCACTTCTGTCGGCAGTCCTCATGACTGCCCAGTTTTTTTTATTTTAATATTACAAATCAAAGATTGGACAAACTCTAAACCGGCTAGTCTATATTTAAAAAACTATTAAGAATTTATTACATTTTTTTGCTCAGATAAATGCGAAATCATTTATACTTTTCCATAAAAAAAATTTTGATTTTTCAAGAAAATATTAAACGCATAGGTCTTCTAAACCTTTTTATACCAACTAGGCTCCTAAAAAACCAATCATGTCTAGAAGGGTTAATAAAAAATTATTAAAATTAATATTATAAGTATCAAAATCAAAATATTTAAAATATGAAACAAATTATTCATTTTACATTTCTTGCTGCAGCGATTTTTGTTTTAAACGAATTTTCATTTTTCAGCATTTTTATTAGAAATCCAATAAATTAGCAAACGGCCTAAATGACCGGCAGCTTTAAAGTACAGCTCATTAACATGGGCACCAGAGCCGCAGCATGTAAGTTTTATTTTTATAAAACCTAAATTATGAATATTAACTTGATTTCATTTCAGTTCAAGCGAAGCTGCGTTGCCTTCATGATTACCATCTAAGGCTGCTCCACAATATTCTTCCAGCACCTTCTGGCTTGGATATAGCTAACACCATTAAATACTTTTCACAAACACTTCTTAGTAAGAATAACTACACATATATTACTTCTTAAAAATTTATTCTTTAAACTAAATACTTTTACTAAAATATTCTAGCTGTCCTCAAAGATGTTCCTAGTTCCCCACACCAAATGATCAAAGATCCATCACAGGACCAAGTGCGGATGTCAGCCTACCCGAATTTGGAGTACGGCAATTTGTACAATGCTCTTACAATGCTGGTGGACGTCGCCCCTTGTATTCAGTATGGGCAAATTAGTAAGAACCACAGCTTCATTATGTAACCCAAATTGATTGATTACTATCAAAAGCGTTTGGGAAAGCCCTGCTCCAGTGTCTAGGATGCATTTTACCATTCCTTGACAAGGATTTGATAGACAACTTGCCGTACTTAGCCAGCTCGACAATATCGGTCCTACCAGCAGCTCTTCACCAGGATGTTATCAATGCTCTGTGCTACTATATATTACCCTTCACCATTAGTAAGTATTATTGTTTTTATTAATAACTTAATATATGAAAAATGAAATTATAATGGACATAAAACTGCTTTGAGTAACACGTACTTTATAAATTGGTCTTTTACTACGTTTCCATTCTTCAAGTCAATTTCTGTCTCAATTTCTTGAGTGTATCGAAGAATATAAAAATTGTTTTACATATGTACATTCATTGAACTTTTCTATTTTCTCTTATTTTCCACATTAAATTATAAACAAATTATTATTCATACATCTTTATTAACCCTATAATATATTTTGACCCCAAGTTATTTGTAACCTCTTTTTGAGAAATTTGAATTTTTTAAATTTTGAAAAACAAACAATTTTATCAGCAATATGTGGAAAATGAAACTGGAAACTGAGAGTTTCGTACAATTATATAGGATGTAGAATTAGAGAATAATGATTTCCTTCGCGCCAAATTTCAAGATTCTAGGTCAACGAGAAGTAAACCTATAGATTTTTATGTGTCAGTCAGTGAGTACTGGCAAACTAAGTATGAAAATACATTTTGAAATGCTATATCTTTTTATTGCATTTAGTTAGAAATTTAAATTTTGTAGAGGACTACGTAGACTTTAGTATTTAGTATTAATTTCAACTCGATACGTCTAGCCGTTCCTGAAAAAAGGGTCTTAACAGATCTACAGACGGACAACAAAATAATCCTATGAGTTATGTTTTTTTCATTTCGAGATACCGAACCCTAAAAATCAGTCAAATTCAATGAAAGGCAAATTTCTGGCTATTAAAATTTAAGCTGGCGGATCTAAAATGATGGACGGAGAAGAGATCTTCCATAAAAATAAATATTAAGGGATTTTGAAGTCGCGGTTTTCGATTCTACTATTAAATTTTTAAAATTCAAAATGATAGATATAATATGCAAGAAACTCCCACGAAAATCAATATAGATGCTTTAAAAGTTGTTAATTTCGAATAGCTAATAGTATAATTTGAGATTCTTTTGTATTTAATTAAAAATATGTTTTATTAATATTGCTTTCTGTTCAATCTCTTTTAAAGCAAGACAAAGTCCAGACGAGCAAGAGTGCCAGGCTTGTCAGTCTGTATCAGCTGTTATCATGCTTGTATTTCAATATTCAAATAATCCTGGTAAGTAAATCTTATTTCATTAGTGAGTTAGTAATTAAAACTATCATTTATATCGACAGCTCATCATTGTCAGTTACTAGAATGCTTGATGACGTTGAAACATAACGTGGTGAAGGACATTCTCTGTGTTATTGCCTATGGAACAGCTGCTTCGAGGTCATCGGCAGCGAAACTTTTATTTTACTATTGGCCTGCATTTGATCCAAACCTGTTCGACAGACGAGGACTTCTATGCAAGCTTACCAGTAAGAAATGCCATATTATGATTTTTTTTTTTTTTAACTATTTTCAAATAAAATTAAACCTCACAAAATTAAAAATTGTATAAATTGCTTTATTTATTATAGTTTAGTAATTTGTTCGAAAAATTAAAAGATCTCTAAACGTTTGCTTAAGGGGGAGCTTAAGCACTAAGCTTTTATTTACTTCAAATTAAAATCGGTTAAAAATAAAATTTTAAATATACACTGTTTTTCAAAAAAATATTTTGAGGTACTTTATTTTATTATACTATGACCAGTTACCACTTCCTTCAATTTTTGTAGTTTAATTGAAAATATACCAGTTATTTTTGGTCTCTGATTCAAATATTTTATCGGAAGTTACATTTTATGTATTATACATATTTGAAAACAGTTTCATTTAATTTGGATTATAGTTTAATTGAATTTCAGAATTGGTTCATTTCGTTTGAAAATGGTTTAATTTAATGCGAAAATGCTATGACCTGGGTATTTATGTTTGCAATTTAATAAATGATCCCCATTTTAGATGACCTGGTACCTTTCGTATGTCAGCGAGAACAGTGTCCAAATGCTGGAAATGCAGAGGCCGCCAAAGTATGCTATGATCACGGGATCAGTATCACCTATGCCCCTGATTGTCCCCCACCCCTCTACCTCTGTATTGAGTGTGCAAACGAGATCCACAGGGAGCATCCGAATCTCACGTTCGGTGATATTTTGCATCCGATGCAACAAGTGTCGATGGTGTGCGAGAACAAAAATTGTCGATCCACCGAAAAATCAGCGTTTTCGATCTGCTTCTCAACCGAGTGCGCTAGCTACAATGGGAACCACCCGATCAGGTACTGCTCCCAGTGCCACGGCAACCGGCACAATACGAGGCGCGGAGGCGATCATGTCGTCCATCGGAGCCTTCCACCTGCTTGGCAGATGGATCCAGAAATGCAGATGTACATGATCGAGTCCGTGGTAAGCCTACTACGCGAGGCAAAACCCCTGAATTTTGAACCAGGTAAGGATTCTGGCTCAAGTAGTGAGCCCAAGAACGGTAGCACTAATGGCCTACAGGATAATATTTCCCTGGAAGAGAGGCAGCTTTTGGGGCGCTATGGCATTTGGCTGCTAGTTGGCCGATGCACGCCCACCGCCGATACTCCCGTCGAAATCTTAGGGAGGCTGCTGTCAATGTTGTTTCACTGGTTCCACGTGACCGCTTACTCGTATGACTGTAAGCCTTTTTCAGATACTTACTGGATGTTCCTGAATGTCCACGATATCTTTACAGCGGCTGGGCAAGTAGAAAGCACTATTGAAAAGCTGAAGATTGATCACGTTTGCCAGTGGCTCAAGGATGTTTGCCAGATGCACTACAACGTAAATATTTTAACATAAAATCGTTAGAGTATGAAAAAAAATTTATTTTTAAACTATCCACAGGTTTTTATTTCATGCCTATTACCACATCCCCCAGAGTACTCTAGGGTGGGGGGACACTGGGAGACCCTGGCGTCCCGTACGAGCCATCTAAAAGAAGGCCTACAACGACTTATTTGTCTGGTCCCATACGAGGTGATCACCTCTGAAATCTGGGATTTTGTCATGCCACACTGGATGGAAGCTATAACAAATGATGTAGCCGAAAAAGAACTTCAAGAACTTAAAATTGTCCTCAGTAAAATTCTTGATCCCGAAATGTCTCCATTAGGATTTGATCCAAAGACTATGTATAACTTTGTAGCGATTCGATTTGAAAAGACTACAGCAAAGGTCCAGCAGCAAGCGCTTCATTGGCTTCAAATCCTTTCAAAGTTAGAAATCCTAATTCCACTCTCGCAGCTTTTTGCTATGTTTGGAGATGGAGTTAGGATTATGAAATATGGGGTACAACATGAGCTGATGAAAGAAAAGGAAAGTAAAGGTACAAAGTCCACACAGAAAGAAAAAGATAAGGAGCCTCATCCTCCTCGACGAAGCTCTATATGTAGGTGGTAATAATTGTTTTTAGCAAAAATTACAATATCACGATATTTTCCAGCTCCAGTAGTTGAGGACGACTCTGGGAATACTTCTGCAATTTCTGATGACGAAGCACCTACATCGCGTCATACTGAATTCTCTACGGATACTGAGCATAATCTAACTTGTTGCATCCTAATGCTGGACATCCTGTTGAAGCAGATGGAACTTCAAGACGTCGAGCAGCATATGGGCATTCATACAAGTGTCTCCGAAAATGTTTGCAGACTCCTAAAATGCATGGTTACGGCTGCTAGGGTCGGCCTTAGTACCCATGTCTGCTCCCTTAAGGTTTGCTGTAAATTTTCTATATTTTTAAAATTAAAACTTTCCTCCAGGTAGGAGAATGTGCCTATTGTGAAGCATCTATAATGTGGCATCAGCTATCTACGAAGCTGGTGCAGTTCATGGCTCCTCAAAATCCAGTTCGTCCTCCTGATGTAAGACATAATTGAATTACACTTTGTATGTACGAAAACTGATTAAGAATTTTTAAGCCACCGATTGAAGAAATCATTGAGGAGGAGAAATCCGCTCGTAAGAGCCCACCAGAAAACGACAAGGATAAATCCAGAGATCGGGACGTATCTCTCTCAATGGCTCCTCTACCTATACCGCTCGGTCCCTTGGGGGGATTTGCAGGTAAATATTCTATAACTTAATATTCCTAAAGGTTATTGAAAAGACCTCTTAGCTGCACCTCTATCTAGCTCCTTAAACTTAACTCTACTTTCTATTTCTTAGTGTTTAACTTGCAGCATAATTTAACGAAGATATTTTACAACTTGTAAATAATTCAAAACTTCTGTTTCTCCCCTCTCACAAAACTCATAAAATGAAAAGGGTTACCATGTCTTTCAGACGACCCTGGAAAGATAATTATTATGGCAGGTGAATCTAATGTAAAAGAGTTTTCGAGCGATCATTCCCAAGCCAAACAATAAATAGTTTTGTAGCAGTAGAAACATACCCACGAAACATCATACTACATAACATAATACTTAAAAATAATAAAAAAAACACGCCATCCTCGCTTCTAATCCTGAATCGACGCGCGTTTGGGCTCTGTTCTACAAAACACACAATACAATAAAATTACCTATTTTAATTTATTGGCGATTATTTTTATCCAAACTAAGAGCCCATAGCTGTTCGATTAAAGGAAAAGTTTAGCAATCCAGCTGAGTGTTTGTAGAACAAACTCAGATATATTGTAGATCCGACATTTTTCATAATGCCTCGCATAGGTCTGTTCACAGAATTAAATAAATTAAATGAATCAAAGTACTAAATTTTGTTATAATTATTTTAATAAATAAATGCGGAATACATAAATAATTAATTATATGCAATAAGTTAAAAACTACAATGTTACAACATGTTGTTTACTTCATTTTGTTCGTTGTGAATAAAAAAATTACCATGCAGCAAAAACATCATAACAAATTTATCAGAATGCTTTTGAAGGTCTATCCACTCACCGAACTCTTTGAAAAAATTTGATTCATGTTAAAAAGTTATCAAATTCAAAACATCATGTTCTATTAGAATATTGAATTTATTTTTTGTTTTTGTTGGCTCAAAAATTTATGTTTATATTAAATAAAATGTAAAGTACTAATAGTATTATTGTTGGTATTCGTGCAGAGTACCCAAATAATTCATTATAGTTCAATATTTACAGAGATTTACATTGGAAACAAAAGGTTATTTCCTCCTCTTTTAGCTTTAATATTGAACTATTGTTTAGTTTTATAGACCTGCAGGTTTGATTAAAAAAAATTTACACTAATCTTAATATGTATGAAGTTGCTACTTTTGTCAGTGCGTCCAACGGAAGCAATAATTTTGCTCTTTATAGGAGTAATATTACAATGCAAATAAATAAATGTATTTTTCAATAAATATATAAATATCACTATGCGTATGAGTACTAACGTATACTAGCATTTAACCTAAAATTACTCAAAAAGCGTATTTTAAAGATTCTAGTGAACTGACCTGATGTGAGATGACTAAAACTGAAGAGTAGTACCAACACCACACTCCTTTGCATGGCTTCTAAATAAGTTCTTCTTCTTCTGATCCTTTGTGATCATTATATTTTTTGCACATCTGACACTCGTTGTTTCTGTTCGATTAAGTTTCGATTTGCTAGCGCTGTCTGGCAATACTTGAGCTTTTGAAAAATATATGATGATTAAGACATCCTGATGCATATACTAAATCTTAAATGTTTTATTCTAGGACCTGTTCCTGTGGCCGTACCCCAGCCAGAACCCCACTCGGTTGGCGGTGTTCTTGTTCATATGCCCCACGTTTGCTCTGTATGTATTCCACTAGTTTTTAAGCATATTTAATTTAGGATAAGTGAACGCGTAGAGTGAGTAGCGCTGACTGCGGGGGCGACCTGCCTCTATTGCTTAAGAAAGGTGTAGCTGAATATGATTACATGTTTCTTAAGCTGGGGCGTCCTTGAGTCGTATGGCGTCCTACTGGCCACTCAGCCACATACGTGCAGTTTCGCCAGTAGGACGATCTTCACATGATCATGGTGTTGGACAGTTTTTCAGTTGCGCCCAATTTTTTTTGTTTTTTATAGACAAGCGAACGCGGCAGTTCCGAAAATGAATTAACACGAAACGTCCACGCTACAGACGAGGTACTTTGCGCTGTTTAAAGCAAGCGAGAACCTACATAGATGTTGTGCTATCTTGAAACTCGAATAGAATTACTTTGCATATTCTGTGTGATTCTTTATACGAGCAGGCTGGGGCGAGTCCTGGCGCCTCCTCCGTGTAAATAATGATCCGGCTTAGTCTGGAGGAGCAGCGCGACTATCATAAGCACTTTTCTAATTCGGGATGCGTCTGGCCATTTTCTGCTTTCATGTTTTGTAAATAGTTACTTCCGATCTTCTATTCCCTTATCCTTTGTCAAATATATCGATCTTCTCTTGATTATTTATAGTCGAACCCTTAGTCGAGCTGGAGTGGATTGCACGCAGTTGCTCTGACAATTTCTAAAAGTAGAGTTCGAAGAGTAATATACAACAAATTTGTTAGACTATAGCTAAATGGTTCAATAGTATAGTAAATTCAATTTTACTATCAGCAATAATATAAATTTAATTCTACGATCACTACACGACCAGTATAAATTCAAATTCAATACATGAACCACTGACTCAGTGATCGTAGAACTTAATTTCACGACTACTGAATTCAAGACGTAAGTTATATTATTATATAAATCATTAAATTAAAAAACAGTATGGAGAATCAAACATGATTTCCATGTTCCAAAACGAATCATATAAAGTTTGAATTCTTTAATTTTGACAACGGATTTTTAATTATTAATTACGAAAACTTCGACATAAGGGATTTTATTTTATAATACGAAAATCGTACAAAATTAATAGTGTGACAGTCCCCCTTCATGACAACTATTTACTCAATTAGCATCACATTGAGTGTGTCTAGAATCCTCTCATAAACTTTTACGAAAAAAAAAAATAAAATACAATTAAAATCGGAGCATTTTTATAATAGTTATCATATACATATGAAAGAAAATTCTACAGAAGGACAGACAGACAAACGTGCATTTCATTATCTTTGGAACATGGAAATAAAAATACAATGAATTTTTTTAAAATCAATGTTAAAATATGAGCAAGCTACGACAATTTATTTTTTTGTTAGAAAATTATCGCTGCATGTGGGATGAGGTGAGTCACTGGTAGTGGAAATAAATATTTCATTATATCAGTAAACCAATGGCACTATCACTCATAACTCATTTTATTTAAAGCGACACTCAAGACTAAAACGCTTATCTAAGGCGGATATTGTTGGCTTGTTGATACTATCCTATCGTAATACTATATTTTATATCCTAATACAATATTCGTGAAAATGTTATGGTTTTTGTATTTGGAATATGAGTAAATGTTGCCTGCGATTTCCCAAACGTATATGCGTCTAATCCACCACGGCTTGAATAGGGAACGCAGCCAGGACCGCGGCGCGAACGAGCCGAACCTCTTGATGTGTTATATGTTGTCGCCCCAAAGTATCTTGTATGTGTGTGGATAAAATTTATTATTTACTTATTTTCAGCAATTTTTCTATTTATTTATTCAAATTATCCCTCTGAGATCGCCGCCCTCCTCTCTATTCAGTGCACCATTTTCATATAATTTAATTTTATTAAATGTGCAAAATTTCACAGTGTCCAATGATCGGTGTAGCACAAATTATGTTGTTTCATAATTTTTCTTATTATTTCCTTCTTTAGATTCTATCACTTATTTCGTGGTAAATGGTGTCCTTAACTTTTGTAAAATATCATATCTCGGTATTTTAACAATTAAATATTTTCTTGATCTTATATGCTATTTAAATCTCACAGATTATGACTGCGACAGTTGAGACCGTGTCTGAACAACTTGATTTAGCTGCTATTATCCCTTCCGAAAAAGTCGTAACGGCTGTAGCGAGATCCGTGACTCTTTCAGATGCGGACGTTGGTAAGGAAGCTCACTAATATCACTATTAAATTTCGGATCTTGTATCGTTTATTTTAATATTTATAGCATATTTAGGTAATTCGGCGCTAGGATCTATCCTTTTAGCTACAAAAATTGTATATCTTAATATATTGTATCTTAGAACATGACCGGGGTAAACCAGTACGAGTACGATCCTCAGATACGATCAATAAGATCATATAAAAAAAATATAAATCATAAATTGTTCACATAGGATTTTTATAAAAATAAGCTCGGTACTTTCAAAACTTTATGTTTCATTTTTTTGCAGCCACTGCAACTGTTCAAGTAGCAAAACCACAACTTGTCGGAACTGTAGAGTCAGACAAGAACGATAGCATTACAGAAGAAGGCCCAGACGACGAGGACGGAGACGACTTTTGGCACACTTCTGTTGGAAAATTCAAATTTTCACTAGAATCTCTACCGCAACCACTTCAATACATTCATCAGCTTTTAACTGTGAGTTTTTGACTGAAGTGAAATAACAATTTTTAGAATTGACTTTTTCGTAACATAGACATTATTATTAAATAACATCTTTTCGAAATATATGAAATTTAAAAGAAGCCAGAAATATTTAAAAAGTTTAACAAGCGTCGAGCTTTTTAACATTACCAGTCTAGTTTTAAATATTCTACGTTCCGAACGAATTTGAATGCCATTTTGAATTGATTAAATTTATTTTTTCAAAAATTACTAGAATAATTAAAACTGAATTTTACTCTACTGTAATTATAATACATCTAAATAATTTATTTTCATTTTTAGGAAATCCCAACAGTTAAAAAACCCGACATACTCTATTACATTTTACAATGCTTAAATGTGATGGCACTGCATGGAGATGCCTTAACAAAAGCAGCGCGGGATCAGCGAGGCTTTTTTATTTGGTGCCAGGAGAACCTACTGATTAAAAAGTAAGTTAAATTCATGAAGAGACGAAAAAAGAAGTGGTTCTTAGTGGACACCTATTGCTTCCAGGATCGAAAACTGTTTGCATGAAAAATCGATATATGATTAATTTGTAATTAGCTAAAAATTCGAATTGAATGATCACTTAGAAATGTTTGATTTATTGCTTAGAGTCGAAGTACCGTGCGCCTCTACGTTTTCGTTCTTTAGAACGGACATTCTAACGCTCGTATGAGTCTAAGTCTTTGTAGAGCTCCAGGTAATTCTACCTACTAATTTCATTTATTATTCCACGCGACGATCGCGTAAGGTATCTTATGCCGTAAAAGAAAAAAAATATAAGTCGGGGGATTATGCTGAAACTTGTTACTGAATTTTCGAAATAGGTTAATCTTCGTAACTATCTTACTAAACATAATATTTAATAAATGCTCTTGAAAAATGATTCCTAGTAAGGTAACGAACTTTACTAGCAGTAATCCTAACCTTAAGAACCACGGCTTTTTCCATTCTTAATTTAATATACCTACAGAAAATTGTTGATCTTCAAATCGATATTAATTTACAGTCTATGGGAGCTTTGCAACGCCGAGCATTCCCATATTTGCCAAGTTGGAGTTCCCTTGCTCCTTCACTGCATTACCCTACCACTTGGCTCTGATGTCTTTTGGAGGGTCGTCCAAGAAGCGTTCCATGATCCGGACTGGAGGGTTCGATTCACAGCAGTGGAGCGGGTAACAGTCATAACAAGGTTTATGGACTCAACACCGCTAAGAGAGGAGGTGGGTCTACAAACAGCTCTTGCTACAGCCTTTTGCCATCTAATAGCTAGTATGGATGACATAAATGTTCATGTAGCTCAACGCGCCACACTTTATCTTGGCACAATTCACGACTATGCCATTAGGTCATTACTTTTCTGTTTGGAGTCACAGTTTGACCAATTCATTGTTGATCGTCCTGTTGTTCTTCAGTCACTTTATCAACTACATAATTCACTGTCAGATAGGAAAGTTCTCTCTTGGGACTTTTTCTTGAACAGATTTGATACACTTTTTGTAGAAGCACAAATAAACCTAGAGAAGAGTGGAGACATTTCATATCTACGGGACCTGAGGAATTCCGAAAATGGTAGTGAAGTGCTGTCGAGCAAAATTACTAAAGCAAGAGAGGCTTTAAGTCAGTCAGATACTACAGGTAGCATGGCAAAAACATTAAGTGCTTCTTTTGGTACAAAGTGGCCTTACAAGAGGACTATGTCAGCACCTGCCAGCATCATACCACGACAGGATTCAAAAATGGGTACTATTACTATTTGAAAGAAATTAAATTTTTATTATTATTATTTTTTCATTACAGAGAAGGAGAAGATTTACAGCCGGCAAATATCGGCACCAATCCTCAAGAGGAAGACTTCACGCTTTGGCCTGGGTCAGTTTTTATCAGGAACTAATCATAGTAGTACCACACTAACCCCAAGTCAACCCGTTTTCGGGCACCACACCCCCCAGCATCATTCTCACTCATTTCATTTTCATCGCCACTCGCAGCAGACCAGTTCAGCACCAGCTTCCTCCCAAGCCCCCTCAGCGTCGATCGCAACCCTGCCTACCTCCAATACCAGCCCCTCCCAGTCCCACCACTCCCAGCACCAATCTTCCTCGTCACGGTACCTTGCTGGCGATGGCGGTCCCCCCACCACCGTGGCTCCAGGTAGGTCTTAGAGCATGCGCGGTATGTTTCTCTCTTTCTTTCTCTCGCTGTCTCTGTTCCTGTTCTCTTCGTAAGACTTCTAACGCTGTGTACGGACTGCCGAAATCAAAAATTTTCGTCCATTTGCAAGTGTACTCAGGCGCTTACGTGAATAACGGAATGATGGACCTTCACACATGTGTTCCAACTTGACCCGGCGACATGCGGTGTTGTATAACTATCTCCCTTTGCCGTTAGAGTTTGTCGATCGTAGCCATACCACCTGTCTCCCTCGTAGTTAGATCTAGCGCTCCTCCGTCCGAGCACTGCTCATCTTCGTCTTTCATCAATGTAGCTGCATGCTGTAGAGGAGTAGATCGTAGTCATCTTCAGAACTTGTTTGGTATTAGTTAGCTGCAGAAACAAAAGTATTTTGTAGCATGAAGTCCTTCTGTTGTCTCGCTGAGCTCGGCTGCGAAATTTGGGTGTTGATCCAGAACGCACGTACGAATATACTATTTTTACAAAATTTTGTATATATGTAGGTGCAGTAGAACACAAATGGAAATCCGATAATAAATTATACTTTTTTTTACCCTAGACTTTAATACCAAAATCTAATCTTGTTAAAATCATGGTTTCAAAACTTGCGAATAAAATATTAATTAATTAACATTGATCTTACTAAGCGAAAATCGATAGGAACGCGAAAAAAGTATCGATACTTTTCTATATACCAACACTTTTTACTCAATAACTTTACTCATTTCAGTGCTTCAAAGTAAACTTTAGACATAAATCTTTAATTACAGTAATCTTAAAATGAAATTATTTAACCTAAATTTTATAAATAAAGGACAAATCACGAATAAATTTACTTTTTAGTTCTTCTTCCATTATCGTACGATTATCTAGTAATTTTAATAAATTAATTTACTCCATAGGACTTGTTAAAAATCAAAACGACACCGATTAATTTAAGTTTTTAACGATATTAGTAAAAATTCAGAAGAAACTGTACGACTTTATGTAAATGTCAAAACGAGGACCTTTAACATCTGACACCAGAAATTTCAAGACTTGAGTCAACTCATTACTCAACTTGTCTTTTAACCCAAAAATTGACTTTACTCCATATGATCAAAATTTTAGCCTTTAAGAAAAAATACAACAAGAAAAACCGAACCAATTTCTTATTTAGTTAATTAGATATTCTGATTTGATGAGGAATTTTTTCAAAATAACTTAATTTTTCAACTAATTTGATTATTTAATAAAATAATTATTTTTCCATAATTATACTGTACCTATATTAAAAATTTCGTAATAGTATAGTATGTGAAATTTTTTGGATCTACACTTCCAATATTTTGTTTCGCGCCCGAGACCGCTAAAAATTATCATAGAATAGTCAATCCACTTTCTTATATTAAAAGTGCTTTCCAGATGGTCACATTCACTCTTTCGGAGGTCCTGGGGAAGAAACCAATTTATCTGGAGTGATCCATCGCATCATTGATCTGGAAGAGTCCGACAAGGAAACAATTCATTTATTAGTCTTCTTGTTGATGCAATTCATGTCGCGTGTTGATCAAGCGTTCCCTTCGGAGGAAAAGCCAATGGTTAGGACACAGGGAATTGTTCTTAAGCACCTCTTCCTGTTGTTGGGCTACAACCAGTTGGATAAAACGTTTCATATCATTCCTACCAAGCTAAGGTACTGAAGTCATGACGTCAAATTAGTATATGTAGATTAATTTTATATAATTACAGGTGTTCAGCTGTATTCAACGCATTCTTAGCGAATTTGCCACAAGTTTTGGACCAAAACCATCTAATCGGAGGAATGATTTTGCCCTCCGCATTGCAAGTCCTTTTGTATTCTCCTAGTCCATCAAACGGATTCTCCCAAAACAACAACGAAGCTATCACCAGTCTAGCGCACAACTACTCCCTATGGTTTTTGGAGGCATATGTGCGTCGCAACTGGCTCATGTCGATTCTAGTTATCTTGTACAAGTACCAGTACACCCAGCCGCCCTTTATCAGTTACGTGAACAACACCATCCGCATAGTTATCAACTGCCTTAAAGCGCAGTTCCACCAGTGCAAGCGAATGCCGACCACCACAATTCTGGACATGCAACCCGCCAGTAGATCTAGAGACGTGAGTCAACCCTCATTGGGAACAGACCCAGATGAAAAAGGGCAGGATAGTCCTCCACCAAGTCCAATGTTCCCGTCGGAAGGAACCAGTGGCACCAACGCCACTTCGAAAACAAAAATTCAGTCCGGCACGTTCCCGCAAAAGCAGTCTCAGCCAACCTTCAGAAAATATCAGGACTCAAGTCTGGAAAACGATGACACTGAATCTGAACTAGTCGCGATCCCGGAAAGCGACTTTTCCGATAGTACTCTGCATGGAAGCAGTGCTCCGGTAAAATGTTCTGAATGAGTTTTAAATATCACATTAATTATATTAATTGCAGGGCTCCTTTGACGACCCTTTACATTTTGAGGAAATAGTTGCTCCCTTGAGACCAGAACTTGCCAAGAACAGAGTCCACGTAACCACAGCCAATTTGGCAACGGCTCATGTAGCTTTATCGACACTTAAAGCCGCAGAGCATCACGATGAGGTAAGAAAAAAGGTATTACAAACCAATAAAATTTTTAAAAAAAAAAATCGTTAAGTAAAACTTTAATACACGGAATGAGGATTCTTGAAATGGTTGTCGAACCAACTCATGACTGTCCGAATAAGCCAGATTTAATTTAAGTAAAAATCTCCTGAATTTCGAAATATGTATTATCTGAACGAGATTAAAGGCGTCAAGCTTACGATATTTACTTCTTCTTATTCCTGGGAACTGTAATATCCTTGGATCTCGTCTTTCTATTGAGCTTTAAAACAATTAACTAGCATTGCAAACATTGAATAGAAGAATCCGAAAATTTAGTTAATTTAAAAGAATAGTTATAATGAGCGATGAAGGCAAAACGAAAATGTAGTTAAAATTTCATCGTGCACATTTTATCTATTTCTTATTACTTCTAGTAGGACAGGAATGGGAAAGTACGAATCACTTGACTGATCAGAAAAAATTTGAACTATTAAGCATAACTAAAATTCAAAATAATTCATAACAAATTGCTGAAATAACAGGGCTACATATAAATTTTCGTTTCTCAAATTTTGTAGCTGTGGTTGTTTTAGGACCTCTTAAAATTACGAATCTGAACTCCGTTTCCTTACATCACATAGGATTTTTCATATAAAAATATAAAAATCTGTGAAATTACTTAAAAATTTGAGTAAAGTTCATAAAAAAAATATTATACATATATAAGTGTGTGGTTTGTAGTTTTTTTCGTTGAAGCTTTCGCTGAAAGGGTTAATACTTTGCGGTCGGTGTCCCCGTAGCGGGGACATTTGTAAATCGTCGTAGAAATCGATTTCCTCGTAGTGGGGACATTTTTAAATCGTCGTAGAAGTCGATGTCCCCCCAACCATTACCAAATGCTAGATTTGCTCCGACCAAAGTTCCTTTTTGCCTCTTATGTTTTCTCTCTACATATTTCGATGCTGGTTCAGACCTCTTGGATATCGTCGGCACTTCTTATCCGCGGTAAATTCCTACTAAAATTCAGGTGAAGACGCTTTGCTGATTTTTCACATTTAACCTCTTAGCAGGTTGGAAATATCTCGTCTTGTCCCCTCCACATGGATTTTCTCCTAGCACATTAGAAATCCATCTTCGAATGGATACTTGGTCCCCAGAATAGCTGCGAATTCCTATTGAATAAGATTTTTATTGATTGCTGCTGATGGAAGTTATTTGGCCTCTTGGAGTTAAAAGGGCGACAGGTTGAACATTTTTCATCTTGCAAGAAGTAATAGGATAAAGTTTTGTACTGAGAAGTTGCGATAATTTATCACATTACGTTTATTTGTTAAGATCGAAAATTTAACAATTCTGAATTACATATGTTAATTCTTAGTTTAATTTATATTGCCGTAACTCCTATTTCTCATATATATTTTTTATTTAAATTCATAAATTCATAGCAACATGGTTATATAATTATTTACTTGAATAAACGTTTCAGATTTTAGCATACATTGCCAGTTTTTGCTCATGGAAAAACTTTCTCCAGCGGTAAAACTCGTGTCGCTCCTTGTCCAGGTGCCGCATGACGATCCACCCCTGCATGGCCTGGCAGAACATCTTGGACAGCACCATCAGTTGCGTAATCAGCAGGCCCATAATGATGAGCGTACACTTTTTGAAATTGCCTGCCTGATAAAGCATAAGAACCGTCTTTATGTAAATTCCCACGTTGATGGCCCAATTCACGTAGGAATTTATCAGCCACGCCACAAGGGCCAGCCACGCATATTTGCTCCGGCCGATGTAGGCATAGAGTCCGATAAAGCTGTAAAGGGACGCCTCCCAGATGGACTTGTCCTCCAGAATAAAGTTGACAAAGGCGGTGATATCCCTCTCGAAATAAAACAAAGATTTCGGCACCCATCTCTCCTCGAAGTCGATTGAAATTCGCGTTAACAACGAAAACAATGTTATTTGGAGCAGCAGGAAAATTGCTACTAATTTCGCAAAATTTGCAATCCTCGACATGGCGATTAATTTTATTTTAGTGAGATATTTGACAGAAAATGTTCTCCCCGTAGGCCCGTCGGACTATTTTGTTTAGTTCAAGGCCTCCTGCCATTAAAAAGCTTGAGGAGCAGTTTAAAGTATTATCTGAACGAGATTAAAGGCGTCAAGCTTACGATATTTACTTCTTCTTATTCCTGGGAACTGTAATATCCTTGGATCTCGTCTTTCTATTGAGCTTTAAAACAATTAACTAGCATTGCAAACATTGAATAGAAGAATCCGAAAATTTAGTTAATTTAAAAGAATAGTTATAATGAGCGATGAAGGCAAAACGAAAATGTAGTTAAAATTTCATCGTGCACATTTTATCTATTTCTTATTACTTCTAGCAGGACAGGAATGGGAAAGTACGAATCACTTGACTGATCAGAAAAAATTTGAACTATTAAGCATAACTAAAATTCAAAATAATTCATAACAAATTGCTGAAATAACACAGGGCTACATATAAATTTTCGTTTCTCAAATTTTGTAGCTGTGGTTGTTTTAGGACCTCTTAAAATTACGAATCTGAACTCCGTTTCCTTACATCACATAGGATTTTTCATATAAAAATATAAAAATCTGTGAAATTACTTAAAAATTTGAGTAATGTTCATAAAAAAAATATTATATATAAGTGTGTAGTTTGTAGTTTTTTTCGTTGAAGCTTTCGCTGAAAGGGTTAATACTTTGCGGTCGGTGTCCCCGTAGCGGGGACATTTGTAAATCGTCGTAGAAATCGATTTCCTCGTAGTGGGGACATTTTTAAATCGTCGTAGAAGTCGATGTCCCCCCAACCATTACCAAATGCTAGATTTGCTTCGACCAAAGTTCCTTTTTGCCTCTTATGTTTTCTCTCTACATATTTCGATGCTGGTTCAGACCTCTTGGATATCGTCGGCACTTCTTATCCGCGGTAAATTCCTACTAAAATTCAGGTGAAGACGCTTTGCTGATTTTTCACATTTAACCTCTTAGCAGGTTGGAAATATCTCGTCTTGTCCCCTCCACATGGATTTTCTCCTAGCACATTAGAAATCCATCTTCGAATGGATACTTGGTCCCCAGAATAGCTGCGAATTCCTATTGAATAAGATTTTTATTGATTGCTGCTGATGTTGCTGCGGAAGTTATTTGGCCTCTTGGAGTTAAAAGGGCGACAGGTTGAACATTTTTCATCTTGCAAGAGGTAATAGGATAAAGTTTTGTACTGAGAAGTTGCGATAATTTATCACATTACGTTTATTTGTTAAGATCGAAAATTTAACAATTCTGAATTACATATGTTAATTCTTAGTTTAATTTATATTGCCGTAACTCCTATTTCTCATATATATTTTTTATTTAAATTCATAAATTCATAGCAACATGGTTATATAATTATTTACTTGAATAAACGTTTCAGATTTTAGCATACATTGCCAGTTTTTGCTCATGGAAAAACTTTCTCCAGCGGTAAAACTCGTGTCGCTCCTTGTCCAGGTGCCGCATGACGATCCACCCCTGCATGGCCTGGCAGAACATCTTGGACAGCACCATCAGTTGCGTAATCAGCAGGCCCATAATGATGAGCGTACACTTTTTGAAATTGCCTGCCTGATAAAGCATAAGAACCGTCTTTATGTAAATTCCCACGTTGATGGCCCAATTCACGTAGGAATTTATCAGCCACGCCACAAGGGCCAGCCACGCATATTTGCTCCGGCCGATGTAGGCATAGAGTCCGATAAAGCTGTAAAGGGACGCCTCCCAGATGGACTTGTCCTCCAGAATAAAGTTGACAAAGGCGGTGATATCCCTCTCGAAATAAAACAAAGATTTCGACACCCATCTCTCCTCGAAGTCGATTGAAATTCGCGTTAACAACGAAAACAATGTTATTTGGAGCAGCAGGAAAATTGCTACTAATTTCGCAAAATTTGCAATCCTCGACATGGCGATTAATTTTATTTTAGTGAGATATTTGACAGAAAATGTTCTCCCCGTAGGGCCGTCGGACTATTTTGTTTAGTTCAAGGCCTCCTGCCTATAAAAAGCTTGAGGAGCAGTTTAAAGTATATTTGCAATTTTTTAAAATTCAACGTAATCTTCGCATTTGAATACACACACTAAATTATTGTACTACTTCAATTATACCAGTAAAAAAACACAGTAGAGAACTTATTCCCGCATCGCAAAATTAACAGAGTATTTTTTTATCGAAATATCATAAATGTTTTTAAAGTTTAGAGCTAAATGCGATATAATACTAAAATTTGTGTCGTGATATCGAAAACCGAAAAAAATTGACTTGAAGTAACAATTTTCTTGTATTTTAAAAAATTGCCAATATCACGATAACCAGGATATTTTTACTTAAGTCAAATTTGGCTTATTTGGACACTCATGAGTTGATCCGAAAGCCACTTTAATTTGGATGTTGAATTTTTGGGAATCCTAGATATAGTATCTTATATAATTTTGAATATAGGATATAATTTTTAGAACTATTCTATTCTGTTCTATTGCTTTTTATTTTAGAGAAAGGAAACAAGCAGAAAAACGCAGAAGCAACTCCCAACAACCGCGTTAGCAGTGAAGACTGCAGAGTCCGGAATCCTCCGAAGTACCTCAAAATCTAGTGAGACATCTAGCATGCTAGCAACGCAGTCAAAATGTAGTTTGCAGGACGGTGTTCGAATGATGGTTACTCCCTCAATGCTCGTCACCGGTGAAGTCAGAGAAAAGGCAGTGTTAAATCCTCCCGTTGATGTCCAAAGGGCAGTAGTAGTTACGCAAAACACGGCCTCGGCGAAGCCGCCAAGGACTCCCGAAATGACAACGACCAAAATGTTTGCGAATCACCTTAAAGCCCTTGGATCTTTGCCTGGTTTTGACTCAAGACTCTCCGAAACTCGACCGATCCAAGAGGTGCAGCCTTCCCTTTCAGTGAAGCCGTCCAATGGTAAAGCCATCGAGGGTCCTCCTGGGTGGGCGGAGCTAAAGGGAATTTCGCCAACGTCCAAAGCACTTGGGCGGCAAAAGAAAATTGTTGAGTCGATGATAACACCTGCAAGCACACCTTTGGGAACCTCCTCCTCTTCGACGACGGAAGACTCACGATCGAACTCTAGACCCACCCACAAGCAGAGCCTAAAACATGTCGAGCGAACAACTTACGGCTCGCCGGAATCACCATTATCTAAAATGAGCGTGATGCCCACTCCCGGCGGGGATGACTCCTTAGACGGCCTCCCAGCCCCGAAAAGTATTGCTCAACTTGAGATTCCCACACCGGAAAGGTTGTTGCCCATTGGACCTCCGGGCAAAGAAGGGGTCTCAGCTCTCGTCGAAAGAGTTCGAGAGGCCCTCAACATCCCAGACATTAGCCACCTGAAGCAGGACAGTTTAGATAAATCCGAAGGAAGCACCCGGGATGAAGCGACTCCCAGCAGCCGGGGCAATTCACCAAGACGCCTGATAAAGCAAGTTGCTCTAGAATCGCCTCCTCAAAACGGAGATGATATTATATCATCTGGACAACGCTCCGGTACACAAGACGGAAAACCGGAAAAATCAGGCGCTAAAGATGAAACCGTTCATGGAAAGCAACGTCCTCGTCTTAGAAAAGTCGGCCCCTTCGCGGTGGACTCACAATCCATTCCAGACGTACGCTCGAGGTATGCCGGCTCCTGGCCACCACAGTCGCAGAGAGATGACTCTGATTTTGACGATGAACCCGGAAATGGAAACCATTCTGCATCCGATACGAAGCCTGTAAGATTTTATTTTTCTAAATTCATTTTCTTACAATTAAGGCATAGTAGCTGAAATAAGCAGTCTTCCGAAAATGCTTTTCGTTTAAAAATAAGTAAAATATAATAATACAATAATTTTTCCAAATACGAAAAAAAAAACACTAACAAAATGAACTTTTCTGTATTTCATAGTCAAATTTTTGATAACTTTTCTGAAATTGTCGATGATTGCGCCAATAATTTCCGAGCTAACTAACTTTAAATGGCAATTTTCATTAGTTCTGGTTTTCATTATCGCCTATGTATACAACCACTAAAACGCAAAATTTTACATACCTACTCCCAAAAACAATTAAGGGTTTGTCCTTCCAAAATGAAACGCTAATAATAAATTGAACTTTTATATATTTCTTTAACGTTATAATTTTTATAAACCCTAAGTTAGTAATTTATAATAAATTTAAGGTATACGATCTCTTTATTTTATCGCAAAACGCTATTATCCCGGTTTATAATGGCATTATAAGTGAGATATCGTAAATTTCATGCTTACATACTTTTTGAGCTACTGTACTCAATCATTTTCACTTTTAATAAATTCTACTAACAGAGCTCATCCCGCGTGGGAGACGATTGCGTTTGTGCTCGATGCTCCGAATGTGGATCAATGCTGGAAGAATACAGCGACGAAGAGATCGGCATCCTAATCATCATCTTGGGAACCTTCATTCACCGAGAACCAGCCATGGCAGCGCCCTTTCTTCCCGAAATCTTGACTATCGTTTCCAAGTAAGATACGGATCTTAAAAGCGCTTCTTAATGTCGTCTGTAACCTATTTTTCAGATTTGCGATGCATTTCACATATCCTTGGCAATACGAGAGCACAACGCATCTACCAGGCGGATCACAGTCAGTAGCCCATCAATTTATCAGATGCGTTCTTCATCAACTTGCACCCAACGGTGTTTTCTTCCAACTTTTTCAGACTCAGACTAAAGGTAGCTATCCTCACTATTCGTACTTTTTAAAATTTGGCTAAGATAGTTCAGTAATTGCATATTACCAACTTAGGACCAAAACATCTTGCCCGTAGCTACTTAAAAAAAGATTTATTTTTATGGATACATTAGGGTTTTGTGTTTGTACTATCTAAGTTTGAAGCCACTAATTTTGAATCTACATACTATAAAAAATTTTTAAATAGAAAATAACGGACCCAATATGACGATCGATTTTTTTTTTTAAATTAATAAAAATCAATTAATTTTCCAGTTCAAGTACGACGGAAGTATTTCAAAAGTATTGCGCAAGCTCTCCTGGACTTTAAAGAGTTGGATCCAACCAGTCCCATCCACATGGTTTGCGAAGCGTTGAATTCGAAAAAGACTCTTCCACTGGACGTCCTGCCCGTCATCCTGCGAAACATATCTGAGTACCTTCAGTGCATTCCCATGGAAAGTGGGATAGGAGCGTCCTCTTGGTCCAGCGCCGTCCAAGGCATTGAAGCGCTCTTCAGGCGTATTTTGCTCGTGATTCCCAACTTGGAGAATTCTGAATACATGCTGGATATCATGGTGGCTACTCTGAAAGTACCAAATGTATCGAAGGTGGGGTATTCTTTATTCAGTCGTTTTAAGGTAGCTAATAAGCGATTTTAGGCGATCCTAGAGCCCTTCTCGAAGGCGCTCAGCTTCTGCGTTCAAAACGTTAATATCAGACATAAGGTCCTTTACGATTTGTGCACTTTGAGTATTCGGGCATTTTCTAAGGTATATAATATATGTAACTTCATTCAACCATAAATATCGTGTACATTTCTTTTAAACATTAACAGGATCGTGACAAAATGCTACTCTGTCGTCAGTTGATTTTTGAATTGGTCCAGGCTCTGAAGTTTAAAACAAATATTCCAGACTCGAATTTATTGCTTATTGTAGGCTTTACTCTCCAAGATGCGGGTGGTGCCTTACCTCACGGTGTAATTGAGGGGCTTCCAGAGCATCCCCCACTTTACACGACCAACGCGGCTGATTGCTTGCGACAATATATGAATGATATTCTAGATTTTTTGGCTGATTTTCATACTTTAAGCAAAATAAAGGTAAGTTGAAGTAGTTTTATACGCTAATCAAATAGAGTAAGATATAATCAACATTTTTGGAGAGTTACATGCTGAAAATTTTTATTATAGCATTATTATCATCAGCTACTTTATGAATTATAAATATCGCAAATCGCAATATTTTAAAAAATACGGGTCATTTGAAACCGACGGAAATGTCTGCTTTTTGAAATTTCTTATCATTAATAATAAAAAAAAAAAATTATATTAGAATTTCATGCTAAGTACCTATCCCAAGAATCTAAAATTGATCTTGGTAACTTCTAGAATTTCAAAAATGGGCAACTTACAAACGGTTTAGCCGAGGATACGTTGGGAGGAGTCCTCAAAGGAGCTGTAGCTCAGTATTTGGCCCTTGAAATGTCACGGGGAAATTCTCGGGACAATAAGGCAGTTGCTAGATACCTTCCATGGCTGTATAATGCCCCATCATCTCTACAGCAAGGGTAGAGCTACCTCTTCAATGCATTTGATTTTGGTTTAACTTATTTTCGGTTTTAAAAGGCCAAAAGAATTTACAGAATGCGTGGGCCACATGCGACTTCTCTCTTGGCTTCTAATGGGGTCCCTCACTCATACGGCCCTGATGCAGAGGAAGCTCACAGCTCTGGGGGTGCACGGGACCACAACAACACACTACCAACTTCCGCATCCAGGACAGGGAATATGCCAGCCGGTGCCGCAGGAGGCTAGTTGCCACATCGCCGATCACATCCAGGTCATATTTGCGGGATTCGCAGAGCAATCAAAGACCTCGGTGCTTCATATGTCCTCGCTATTCCACGCATTCACTCTTTGCCAGCTGTGGACGGTGTATCTGGAGCAGATCTCCTACACCGCAATGCCTTCAACGGATCCACATTCAATCACCATGGGAATTCTGTTTGAATTTTGGGCGAAGGTGACTCCTTGCATCTTGCAGCTAGTGTCACACTCAAAAGTGGTATGATGGAATGGAGTTCGGACGGTGTTTTTTAAAAAAAATTTCATATTTTCAGTTGTCGGAGATGGTTAACCTGCACTTCCTTAGTCTGCTAGAGGCTTTGAAGGAAACACATTCAACTGTTTTAGCAAAGCTTCTACCTCTTTGGAGTCCGGTGTTATCTTCCCAGTCACAGGTACGTTGCTTTATTTAGAAATCTCCTGATACTGTAATGAATTTGTCACAGTACATGTGATAGGCTATTTCGATAGTATTTTTTGCGTAAATTCTAAATCCGGAAACGAAAATGCTCTAACACGTACGGTTTTTTTAGAAGATTTGTTTTTAATACATTTTTGAAATTTATAACGAATTTTAAATGGTTAAAAATCTAAAGATAATAGCAAAGAAAAGTAATCCATAAAGCTTAATTTGTAAGAAGCATCCATAGTTTTTACTTTAATATTATTTTGAGTTCTAGAAAAAATTTCGCGTCCCTTTTTTGGACTGTCGCAGTGGGGATCTGATTCCCTTTGAGCAATCAAAATTTTAAATGTTTGGTAAATTTTCTCCCTTCGTGAATTAGCTTTCCGGGACTCTACATGTCCGACTACAGAATGTCCGCGATTACGCACCGGATATTGATCAACAACAAGTCCACACATCGGAAGCCCTCCTCAAGTGGCTACAGCGACTTCAATTCAAAATGGGTCAAATAGAACTGCAATCATCCACCGCAACCCAGTTCTATTCAATTTAAAAATAACTCAGCCCCTCCGATTACAAAGTGAATCAAGAAAAGTTTGCCATCGATTAGGAGAAATGCACAAATTAAACCAATTAGTTTCTATAGAAAATGTATTAATGTTGAAAATAAACTAACAAAAAACAAACTTAAATACATCATCAATACACAACATAGCTAACACCACCTCGGTCCTCCTCCTCGTCCCTAACTCCATCGTCACTGTCCAGGTATTCTACCTCAGACTCTGATGAGTCGAACGAATCGCTTTTTTGGACTTCTGTATACTTTATGAAAAATTTGTTGAGCTTTGTAACACCTTCTGCAAGTGGAGCTTGCTCTGAAAACTTAAATCGCTCAGCCTTAGCTCTTAGACGCTCCTCAGCTTGCTGCTCCCGCAATTTCTGTAAAACATATAATTCTAAAGTCTTTCGTAAAATATGGGAAGACATGTTGATTATAGTTTTAACTCTTTACTCTTTAAATAAGATTTTGTTAATAATTTAGGAATAACCCATCATCAATGATGACGCTATGCAAAATTTTTTTGGAAAAGGTGGACACGATTGTAAAAAAAAACGGCTTATATTATATACTATTGATTTTATATATGGTTAATGTTTGAATTGCGCAGAAAGAAAGTCGTTATTTTAGATAAATTGAGTAGTTCACGTTCAAATTCGATTTTACACGATAGCCTCAAATTATAAAACAACTGCGTCTTCCTTCACTAAAGTATCCTTAAGTTGTGGCGATTAGTCAGGAAAATTAAATAGAATTTTTAATAGCAGTTTTAAGAGGATATAATTTGCAAAATTCCAACTTCGTTTAGTATATTGAATTATTTGAATGGTATTATCTATCACGGACCCAAGTATAATATTAGGGAAATTTGGAATTTTTTGCTTTTTCAATACAATGCAACGGTTTGAACGTGCTCAACCTGCTCATTTTAAACATATTTTACAGAAAAACTAAAGGCGCTTGCTATAATTTTCTTTAGAGGAAAATATTCGTCTTATTTTTAATTGAAGACTCGTTAGTTTTTTTTTTTTTAAAATCGGAATTTCAACAGGGCAATATCTACAAATTTAGTGCTACAAAGTGTACTGAAATTTGTCCCACATATAAAAAACATTAACATGAATATATAGATAAGTATTTTCAATTTCCAAGATGATTGTAAGAAATTCAGTTTTTTTTGGGGAATTTCCTTAAACAATTGACTATGAATCAGGATATTTCAAATTTACAAGACACCACATTTTTTCAAATAGAACTTTTTCATCGTCTGGCAAATTAAACATTTAGCCTCTACTTACTTTCAGTTTTTCCAAATATTCTACTTGAATTTCTACAGAATCCTGCAGAGTTAATAACTTTGTGCCAGGATGCAGAATAGGAGCAGGTGTTGCTGCTGTAATCTCCCAAGTTTTTCCACCAATTTTTCTCAATACTTCCTTGTCTGGATCGTGGACGTTGCTTTTCGTAGTCTTGTAAGGCTTGAATTTCTCCGTTTTTGGTGATGTGTTTACTCCCTTTTCAAAAAGGTACAAAACGTGTAGATCCAAATCTATTGAGGTACTTGACGAGTTCTTGCTGGAGGGACCACCGTTGAGTTTATCCTCCAGCTTTGCCTTAATAGCGTTTATCTTCTCCTTTACATCAATTTCTACAATTTCTGCAGCTACAACAGCTTCCTCCTTGAATGATTCTATTTCTTTTAGGTCTTCGTCTGTTATTAACGACTTTTCTGCCGGAATTTGGGTGATTACTTTTTGTTTGGCGGTACTTTGAGCAATAATCTTCAAGAGGTTCGTTTCGTCCTCGTCGTCGCTGTCTAGGAGCACCTCACCGTTGCGGGGCTCACAGCGGCCAGTCCACTCCAAATTAACCAGCTTCTTTTGGCCAGTGGAGGCGATGTTGAAGTCGGAGAAGAGCTCTGCAGCTCGGTCAACTTCATTGCGACGAGACAATTCTTTTTCCACCTTTTCATAGAAGTCCCGAATCCTTTTTCCCTTGTCGGGCAATTTGGCGATTTGTGATCTAAGAATTATGAGAGTATTTTTTAAAAGAGGCCCAAACAAACAGGGGGCGAAATTTTAACTTACTTTTTCGCTAAGAGCTTCTCCTGTCGCTGCCTGATTTCGAGCAGTTGCACTTTTGTCAGCTTGTTAAGATCCTTCACATGCTGTTCCGGCTGGCTTTTTGGTAATTCTCCAGAGATTGTGCTTAAAATCGGCCGTGGTTCTGGTGCTGACATGTTTTAAAAACTTATTTCACGAATCGCAAAACAAATCACTGTCAAAGTGTAGTGCTGCCCGAAGACAAATTTTCCATGATAAACGAAAAAAAAAATATCTAAAATAACCGATATTCGCACTAATCATTCAAGAAGTTAACAAGCAAAGGTTTCTACTCTACAATGTTTTTTGCATGTGTGTGTGACGTGTCATCGGCTTGCATTGCGCTGTCAGCATTTGCCGTAAGTGTGGGGTTGCGGCTTTAAATTTTCGTAGAATCTGATGAAATATTTGCAGAAATAGCTTCAATAAACTCAGTGATTTAGAAGTAGAAACCTCAACCTCTAGAGTGGTAAAAGTTTTCTTCCAATTTCCTTCATTTAACCTCGCTAATTCCATTTTTAAGATGACGAAATCGGAGGACCTGCTGGCACGGTTCCAGGCGCTCGGCATGAGCGAGGGTAAAGCCAAAGAAACCCTAAAGAATGCAAATGTTACAAGCAATCTGCAGAAGGCACTGTACGAATGCCGGGGCCTCGAATTACCAGAGGGGGCTGGTATGCTGCTGTACCACATGGCGTCCAAAATAAAGCCCCAAACCGTCGATCATCTGCCGCTCCTTGCAAAGTACATCGCCAGTCAGAAGTTGGATACGACCCTTCGGGTGGACGCAGCCCTCGAGTACCTCCTTACCCACGGGTGCCAGAAGGATTCGGTGAACACCGGCGAAATGGAAAAGGCCTGCGGGGTCGGAATTTCTGTAACACCCGAGGAAATTGACCGGGCTGTCGAGGAAGAGATCAAGAAAAGCAAGTCTGAAATTCTCGGCCAGCGCTACAGGTTCAACGTCGGCAAAATCATGCAGGAGGTGCGAAACAAACTCAAGTGGGCCGACGGTAAGGCGATCAAGAACGAAGTCGAAGTACAAATATTCGACTTGTTGGGCCCCAAAACTGAGGAGGATCTTAAGCCGGCCCCAAAGCCCGAGAAGAAGAAAGATAAAGAGGCCAAGCCACAGGACAAAGTTACCAAAAAGAAGGGCGATGCGGAAGGCACCGAGGGAGCCACAACAATTGCAGAGCTGATGAAAACCAAAGTTCATTTTCATGCTCCAGGGGAGAATTATAAAACCGATGGTTACATGATCACACCAAATACCGAAAAACTGCTCAAGGAGCACCTTAAGGTGACCGGTGGAAAGGTACGTGCTAAAATTTTGGCTAATTTTACAAATATGCCGAAGATAATACTAGTTTCAAAGAGCAAAATAAATTCTTCCTGAAATTGAGTATAATCTAAAATTATTTGAAATCGTTTCATTTATTTGGACTTGTGGAACTGTTTTCGAAGCATTTTTTCGTAGTAAAAATGTGAAATATCTTGCTTCTTTCTGTCTACATAAAGTCTAACGTCTACTACAAATTTTCTTTACATATTTATGTAAATAGTCAAAATATGATAAGATTATTTACTATAGGAGAAAAAAAATTTATGTTTGTGTGCAAAACAATAAAACTTTCAGTTAAAAAATGTAAAATACTGAATCAAACGTTTAGAGTTGATTGAGCAAGAAACATCCAAACAAATAAACGGCCTTTTGATTTTATATTTACTTCATTTTAAAATTTAAAAATTAATAAATCTTTTTATGCTACATTTACATATTTCCATTTGAAGGTGCGAACTCGATTTCCTCCAGAGCCCAACGGAATTCTTCACATTGGCCACGCGAAAGCCATAAATATAAACTTTGGGTACGCTGCCGCCCACGACGGAATCTGCTTCCTGCGGTATGACGACACGAATCCAGAAAAAGAGGAGGAAAAATTCTTTGTGGGGATCAAAGAAATGGTCGAGTGGTTGGGCTATAAACCCTACAAGATCACACATTCGTCAGACAACTTCCAGCAATTATACGAATGGGCTGTTGTCCTAATTAAAAAGGGTTTGGCCTATGTGTGCCACCAGAGCTCCGAAGAAATCAAGGGGTTCAACCCACCGCCCAGTCCGTGGAGGGACCGTCCGATCGAGGAAAGTTTACGCTTGTTTGAGGATATGAAGAACGGAAAAATCGATGAGGGTAAAGCTACCCTTCGGATGAAGGTAACTCTTGAGGAGGGAAAAATGGACCCTGTAGCTTACAGAATCAAGTTCCTACCACACCACCGTACAAAGGACGAGTGGTGCATCTACCCAACGTACGACTATACTCATTGCCTCTGCGACAGCATAGAGCACATCACTCACTCGCTCTGCACCAAAGAGTTCCAGTCGAGAAGATCCTCGTACTACTGGCTCTGCAACGCGCTGGACATTTACTGCCCCGTCCAGTGGGAGTACGGCCGACTGAACATGAACTACACAGTCGTATCGAAGCGAAAGATAGGGAAACTTATTACGGAGGGAATCGTCAAAGACTGGAATGATCCTCGTCTTTTTACGCTGACTGCGTTGAAGAGGCGGGGCTTTCCATCAGAAGCTATCAACAATTTCTGCGCCCAAATGGGTGTTACTGGTGCTCAGGTAATGAATTTTCTTTGGCAACACGATTATTTTTACTTAATTTCGTTTATTAGGTCACTGTGGATCCACAAATGCTTGAATCCTGCGTTCGCGATGTTTTAAATGTAACCGCCCCTAGGGTTCTGGCCGTTCTAGAACCTTTAAAGGTTACTTTAGTTAACTTCCCCTTCGATAAATCAATTATGGTCGATGTCCCGAACTTTCCTAACAACCCAGAGAAAGGCAGTCGAAAAGTAGTTTTCGACAAGGTCGTCTACATTGATAAGAGTGATTTTAGGATGGATGCTGAAAAGGGCTTCCGTCGTCTTACTAAGGGCCAAAAAGTTGGACTACGTCATACTGGTTATGTAATTTCCGTCGTAGCGGCGAAGGTTGGTAAGGATGGCTCTGTAGACGCACTCGTTTGTGAGTGCGAGGAAGCTGGTAAAGCTGAAAAGCCTAAGGCCTACATTCAATGGGTGTCTCAGCCGATGACCGTGGAGGTGCGATTGTACGATTCATTATTTAAACATCCCAACCCAGAAGATCCCAAATTTGGAGGGTTCCTCAATGATGTTAACAGGAATTCGCTGACTGTGCTGGCATCTTTTGTGGATGCTTCTCTCGGTGATGCCAAAGCTTACGATAAGTTCCAGTTCGAACGATGCGGCTTCTTTTCTGTTGATCCCGACACCACTAAGGGAAATATCGTCTTTAACAGAACGGTCACGTTAAAGGAAGACGCTGGTAAAGATTAAATTTGGAACAAATATTTTTGCATTAAAATGTTTTCAAAAGAATTCAGTTATATAAATTTTTGTATGTAATCGCATAATACGAAAAAATTTTAATTTTAATAATTCAAATTTTTAATGATACCGTCTGCAAAGATTCACTATTTGTTTTTGGTTTTTTTAGATCTGCTTTCTTTTTGTCAATGAAATATTTTTAGTTTATTTATTTTGTAGCATATTAATGCGAAAATCGTTATATTGAAACAAAAAGTGTTGATATATGTAAAAGAATGAAGCAAAGCTTTTAATTTCCATGTACATATGTAAAGGACGTTCTATCCGTTCTGAATATTGGCGTAATTAGATGAGGTTCATAGGAATTAATATCCACGCATTGCTTAGTGATTACAGAAATTATTGAAAAATTCACCGACGGCACCAAAAAATTGGAAAGGTAAGTTTTGCAATTTATTTAATTTATTTGTATGGGTTTAAATTTTAAATAGAATTTCTGTACCTCTGGAAATATCTTCAGAGGTTCGGTCGGTGGATTCAAGGGTATTGTAACGATTAACATTTAAAGACAATTTTGTGGAAGCTTATACTGCCGTGCCAAGGAAAAAAGTGGTTAAGCGCCAAATTTTTCAAAATTGAGTTTTTGGTATCATTCGATTCGTCCGAAAATTCTCTATTTAATTTATCTTCAATAAAATTGTTATCACGATTCAATTTTGTTTTATAACAATATTTATTTGAATAAAAATGATTAAGAAATCTGATGTAGATCAAAAAAGATGCTAAGTAACTCGAAAAATTGAAAAGAGAAGCGATTCGAGGTTCGAATACAAAAACAAAAGACCTTTAAAGGCCTTTACGTGTTTTTTTGACTTTAAATATCCCGCATAATTCAGAAGCATACAAAACAGAAAAGCCTTAAGTACTTAAGGTTTTCTTGTTTTGTATCATTATTAGTGAACATATTAATTTTCATAAAAAAAGAATGTTTTAAACTACGATTTTTTTAATTCCAAACTCTTGCATTTATCTCGAAATCACTTCGATTGGAGTTAACCACTTTTTTCCTTGGCACGGCAGTTTATTTCTCATTTTATTTTCTTCTCTTTATTGTTTTCTATTATTTTATGTTTTTTTTAACCCTTTGCGGTCCATTGATATTATTAGACTCCTTGTAGGGTCAGGTCTCAACACTGGACAGTGGACTGGAAAGGGTTAAAAGGGAAGTAAATATGATGAATAAACATAATTAGTTTTTTATTTATTCTGTTCTTTTTTGATCGGGCAAGAGAAATCGAGTTTGGTGTTGTTCTTTTTGAGGAAAATGCTCCGATCGTTTTTTATAGATTTTTTATTTTATTTGCTCGACGTTTCGGGTCCTATTGCGAAACCCTTCATCAGGAGCTTTTTTATAAAAATTTTGTATTATATATACTATTTATTATATTACAAGGGGAGCACAACTTTTAAAACATCTTAACAGGAAAACAAACAATGTGAAAAGTCGACGGTGGAAAAACGTTATTTAACAGATTCCTTCATGGTTTTGTTGTATGTATTAAATCTATAAAAAACGATCGGAGTATTTTCCTCAAAAAGAACAACACCAAACTCGAAACATAATTAGATTTATTTATTTTAAAAAATAATTAAAAAGGAGCGGCTTCTTAATTTACGGCATGTCCAGCCACTTGTAAATGTCTGGAAGGCCATGGCGGGTGATGGCACTAGCCTCAACAATTGTGAGATTCTGGCGAATTTGCTTTTTCAATTTAACCATCTGCAGCATGAGGAGGGCTTCGTTCCTCATTTGCCTGTAGGCCAAATCCATTTTGCTTAGCACCAAAAGGAATTTCGTCCGCTGCAACCGCGGCTCCGCGAGAATAGAGTAAAGTAGCACTCCTAAATCGAAGACGTCTAAAATATGTTTCGATTATAAATTTTAAATAAATTACCTGCCGCCGATATTTGGCAAAGGTTTGATGTATCAACAACGTAAATCAGCTTTTGGACGTTAGAGAAATACCTGCGCCACAAAGGAGCCATAGAGCCGCCAATTTCCAGGATTTGCATAGTGCATTTAGTGGTGCTCTTTTTTGGTGCCGCATCGCTTGGGGGTATTTTCACGGAAAATATATTCGTCCCGACAGTGGGAATAGAATGGGTCGTTATGTCTACCGCTTGAAGATTTTGTAAAGCCGCAAGAAGGTGCGTCTTACCGCTCCCTTTAGGCCCGAGACAAACAATTGACATAGTGTCGGAAAAGGTGAACTTGTTTGATCGATATGTGAGTCGAGTAAAATAAAAACAAAACGTTCTCTCTTCAATTTTACTGCCGCCAACAATTTTATAGGAGTGAAAGGGGGTTAAGGGGGCAATCGCTTTCAAAAGTGAACAAAAATCTATTTTTTTTTTTTTTTTTTACATAAAAGTGTTCCTTAACATTATAGAAATCATCTCCCAAAACCGTTTTGAAAAATTAGGATGGCTGATTGGTGGTAATAAACTCAAATAAATTATCTCTACACGGTTTTACAAGTAAAAATTATTGTAAGAAAACTTTAAACGCGATTTTCTCAAAACTACTTTTTTTTAACTCGTACTCAACATATCTCAAGTTCTACTCAATGGAATTAAAAAAAATCAAAGAGCATATGATTCGTTGACATAAATACTAGGTCCTAAACCTATAAAAATGCATAAAAGTACCCCTTGTTTTTTTTTTATAGAGATAGTTTTCCGCAAAAACATGGCCGATTTTTTATGTTTTTCGAAAAACAGTGATAAAACAATTTAAAAAAATTAAAAACCTAATTTTTTTAGGTTTAGGACCTAGGAAAAAGCTTAAAGAACAGAACCCATTTTGAATTTTTCATTTATCTTTTCCCGGAAGTCCCAAGCGATGCGTACCAGCTAAAATGAGACTTTTGCAAAACACCGCCTGCCGCGGCCACAATTTACTAAAAATTAAAAAAAAAAAATATTGTTGTATTCTTCAATATTCAAAGAATAGTGCCCAAAACGAATTTTTTAAATAAATATAATAGTTTTTTCAAAAAAAATTCTTGAAAATGTGCTTTTTTTCTCAGTTATGAAAGCGATTGCTCCCTTAATTTAAATGTTTCGTATTTATCTAGATGACTATCAACTTTTTAAAATTATAGCGCCTAAAATTTGTTGCAAACAACTTATTAAAATTGTTTCTTTTTACAAATCGTTTTTCAGTAAAACGTGATTATCTGTAACGGAAAATATGAAGTACAAATTTTCTTTGCAGTTTGTGGAGTTTGAGTTCGGTTTAGGGCTTTTCTTGAGAAGGTTGTGGTTTTGGTTTATTTAGGTGGTTAGAAACTGTGATTTATGGGGTTTAAAGTTAAAGGGTTCAAGAGTTAGGAGTCTAGGAGTTTTGATTTATGATTTAGGGTCTTGTGGGGTATAAAATTCATGTTGTTGGGAATTTCTATAGCTTACAAAATTTATTGTTTGCGTTAGAATTTTCCGAAACGTTTTTGCAATTTACTGAAAATCTAGATGCGCTCCGTTAAAACGGCGAACGGATTTTAGTTCAGAAACCGACGCCAAGTTCGCATAAATTGAATTAAAAAATTTGTGGTCTTACATTAAGGCGTATTCAAACTTTCTTTAATTCAATTTTTATCTTTGGAAGAAGTTTTCTTAGCACGGCTGATTAAGGACTATAAGAAGCTCACAAGCGTCAAGGCGGAGCTCCTTGCTCTGAACAATTCGAAGACACAGATTCCGATTTATGCCCATAATTTCGGAAGATCCTAATCACTTCCAGCAATTTAGAGGAGTACATACTCGAATTGTGTACGCATTTTTGAGGAGGGATACTTTGTAAAAATTGCTCAGGAACGACTGATTTTAAGAAATAAGAAAGACTAAATTTCCTCCAGTTTCAACCGTTCTGAAAATAAAGGACTACACAAGAAATGAAATTGTTTAAAATGTTTCTTAGTGAGAATATAAATTTACTTGATTAATTTAAGGAGTTGGTAAACAAACTGAAGTATTTCTACAAATTTTTTATTTAACTATTAAAACGACAACTAAACCTCATCAATTAGCTTGAATCTCTTGTGCTGTTCTTGTGGGACTACATTAAAATATTTTTTATAAAACACAACGCCCTCCCGGCCCGCGTAGTTCTTCTGGACCCAGGAGTGCTCCCAGTTTGGGTCAGTTTTTTCGCAGGTCACGTACACTTTGCCGTGCTCCAGGGCGTACAAAGTTCCGTTTCGTCCGAATCCAACCTGCAGAGGATCCCATGAAAATGCGTCCGCACTTGGCTGAGAATAGCACGTTTTTACTTACATTCAGTCCGGGGTGGAAGCGTGTAGTCCTTTGGGTGGCTAAAATAGTTCCCTCGGAAACGAAATGCCCGTCTTGAACCCTCCAGCCCCTGTGCTTCGGCCGTGCGTGGCCCGGTCGATTTCTTGTGCTACTTCCCGTCTTTTTGCTCGCATTCCGAATTATATCTGGGAAGAAAAGGCAATGATTACACGAATGTTGGGATGATTACGTTTTAAACTAACTTAAGAAGGAATTATCTGCTGAAAGGCACGATGTAATGCACTTCTGAAATATTTTAGAAGCCATCCTGCAGAATTTTTTCGTGAAAAAATTTCCACCGCTTCACTGACAGCTAGAAATGTCTTTCGGGCTGATCTTCTTCTTGTTTATTATTTGCTGAAACATTACACCAATTTATTTTGTGATTATTCTCGAATGCAATTTTCATAAAATTTACCTGAAATAAATTATATTAATAGCGAAACGAATGCGAAAAATTACGAATCATTAATAGTTTTTGTATTGGCTTTGTATTTGTTTATTTTATTAAAAGAATCATAAAATAAATTTTTTTTAAAATAGCAAATAATCTAGTACTTCAGTGCACTATTCCATGTCCACTTCCGTGAATTTCTAATAAAATAGATTTAAAAACAAACGAATCAAGGTGGCTGCCGCTGGGCTTTGTTCCATCATTTAAAACATTTAAATTAAAAAACGAGTGGTGAATCAAGGAAATATGGACCAACAGGAATCTGTACAGGAGGAGGTCGTCGAAGTAAAGCAGGAGGAGGTCCCCGAAGTAAAGCAGGAGGAGGTCCCCGAAGTAAAGCAGGAGGAGGTCCCCGAAGTAAAGCAGGAGGAGGTCCTCGAGGAAGAGTTCAATTTAAGGGAATTCAACTGGCATAGGGCTTGCCTCACATTGCACGAACTGGCGGACGAATTACGCAGTGAGTATTTAGCGCTTCGATTAGGTCCAGATTAAGCAGGTGAATTTGTGCCTCAGTTCGTTATAGCGTCCTTCAGTTTTGCAATTTTCAAACAAATTGTGCGCTACTGCACCACGAGGCCCTGCTAAAAGGCGTTAAAAGGCAGCTCGCGGAGGGCGACGATGAAAAAAAAGGGGAGAACAATGGCGAAATAAAAGGGGAGAACAATGGCGAAATAAAAGGGGAGAACAATGGCGAAATAAAAGGGGAGAACAATGGCGAAATGATGTCCCCTCTGTGCAGCGAGCTCGATTTGGATTTTGGTCAAGATTCAAGGGAAATTGAAAATAGTGGGCGTTTGACCGTTTCTGACGGCGAGGTCCCAGAAGAGGATTTTGGGGAGCCGAAGAATTAACTGAAATAATTTCTTGTACTTTTTCAATCGTTTCAGCATTAATTAAACTTAACTTCTTATTCTAAACGGCGTATTTATTTATTCTGATTTCTTTTTAATCGTTTTTCTCCATTTTATTATATTATTGTCTTAGAACTTTTGAAATTGCTGTGCAATAAAAAGGCGAGACACTTTTTTAAAAGAGTTAAAAATTGGTTTTTAAAACCGGTGACCCGAGGGTGCAACTAAACAATCCAAAATTTTAGTATTTAAAATTAGCACCGGGTGGAAATTATTTAGACCTAATTAAAGTCTAGTTTCACCTTCCAAAAATATACTTAATTAATTTCCATAGGTCTTTTGAAATTTAAATTCTGACCAAACTAATTCTATATTAAGAAAATTAAGCGAGATTTTTTTTTTTTTTTTGATTTCCTTAAGTATAATAGGGTTTTAATTGAGCATCTATAAAATAAGTTTGTCAATTTGCTTCTGAAATCTCTTGCTGGTTGTTAATTTTTCTCATCCTATTTGCAGGGAAATCACTGGATGAGTCGAATGGAGTTCAAAATACGATTTTGGAACCCATAGGTTAAATGGTTTGCCTATTCACTCTGCATATGTACTCTAGAACCATACCTATGCGGAGTGAATGGAAAAACCATTTATGCTGTTTACTATTATTGGTTGTATTATATATCTAAACGATTGTCGAGCACTCTCGTTATCATAGCACATCCTATCTTAGGAGTGGGGACCTCGTCCTGAAGAATTATTGTTATCTACTTTGTGCTTGTTTTAAAACTTTTCCCATTTCTCCATGCATTTACTAGATATTCGGTGTACTTTGTAGCGATTTTCCTTTAGGTTTTTCCCTCATTCTCCGAAACTCTTGCCCTATTCATAAATCGATGCCAAAAACTCCGTCGTCTGCCCATATTCCTAACGTGTAAATAATTCATTAATTTAAATTTGTTAGCTTTAATACTTTATTACCTGTTTGCTCATTTCTTGACGGTTGTCTTATACCTCAGGAGCTTGAAAGGGACGATAGATGATTTTGATCGGGCTCACCTTGACATTTTCTCAGAAAATAATGATGTGTTGTAAATTTCCATCCCTAAATTTCTTGCCGCATTAGCCCACAGGCTGTTGAAATATTCAGCGCAAATAAATTTTGAATTAGAATCAATCAGCGCAACTAAACTTTGATAACGCAGAGACATATTTTGGTAATTTAGTGAATCTCATCTTTATAAATGTGTGTACTAAAAATATGATAGAATTGAAGATTATGAAAGAGGAACAGGAATTTAATACTTATTCGTAGATTAAAATTTTTGGTGGCGAGAACTTTGCGTAAATATTGTTTAATATTTTGTAGTATAAGGAAGGTTTTACTAGTTTAAAGACTGACTTTTTTCGAGTAATATCTTCCAGTTATTACTTCTATCACCAATTTTTTTTCGTACGGTTAGTGTTAAATTAATCCTGAAATACTTAAATTCAGTGCTCTCTAAAAAATAAGAATCTAGACAAATAAACACAGAAACCAAAAACCAGCAAATTGTCGGGCTAAGTCCTAACTTTTTTAATTTTTTAATTAGAAACAAATTTAAATTGTAAATTTAATTTGTTTTTTGTTATTTAATACTTATCCAAATTTAGTTTAAACTACTTAATTCCTACCTATTCTAATCCAACTTAATATTAATTATACCTAGCCTAATTTTAAGATAGTAAAATAAAATCTATTTTATCTATTAAAGTATTAGATATTAAAAAAAATTGTGTTGTGAAATTGACCTTTAGTAAAGCAGCAGACAATTTTCGAGCTGAAGAATCAAAACATCCCTTCTATCCGTACTCCTGAATATTTGCACAGATCGCAGATTTTGTACATTTAAACCTTAATCTGACAGGTGAAACATGTAATTCATAATGAATGACAAACAGAGGTTTAATCCTTCCTGACAAAGGTATAAAGACAGGTGGTATAATAGGCGGCTTTGCCGTGGCTTTATGTGGATAAGCCATTTCCACAGAGAAAACTCTTGCCGCATGCACGTACACCTCATACGTTGTGACATGTTATACATATGATATTTATATATTATCTCCGAGCCGCTTAAGTCGTAACAAAATTAAATCTAACGCCTTACAACTCAATTATCATTTTGTTAAACTTCCCAAACTGAACCAAATCGGTTGGTGCAGCTAGATATAACATTTTAACGAGTGTACTTTCATCGGTGGAATGAGGCGTGAGAACTCAGCTTAACATATTTTCTCTGCTGATTTTGTTTGGGTAGGCATGTGATTAGACAAACCATTAGAGGAATAAATAGGACTACTGAAAATTCAGTCTCACTTAAGCAATCGAAAATCATATAAATAAAAGGAAAATTTATGATAAATTTAATACATTCAAACGAAACGTTTTTGACTATATTATTCAAGAGCTAACGATTGCATTATTTGAAGCTTCGAAAAATTTGAAAACGACCGAAGCACAATATGTATATATAGTACATAATTTGAATTCGGTTGAAATTTATTGATTTCCATTTCATTTCGATCCAAAAGCAGAATATGTATCGTACAATATGTATGTGGGAATATTTTTTTATTCCCCTAGTCTATTGTCTCAATTGAAAAAAAAAAATGAGTGAATATTTGATATTTGGTTTTTGTATACGTAAATATATTTTTTTATAAATGGTAAATGTATATAGATTATTTCTAAATTTTGTAAGTTTTATGAAACATTATATTTTAAAATTTAAATGTTAATATGTATTTGTTAAGATCTTCGTTGATAAAATCATCAAAATTTATATCCTTTATGAAATTTTCCTACTTAAGAAGTAATGCTAAACTTAATATCATTGCACCAATATCAAATGTTTAGAAATTGTGAACTTATTGTTCCATTTATTAAATTAAAATTGTTTTACTCATAGAATCCTCAAACCTTGAACTGAATAAATTTTTGGATTAATCGAAAGTGCAAAGATGTCAGAATTAGGCGACTTTCTGAGGAGGTCATTATTTCACTTTTCTTCAACCTTATCAATGCATTTGTCTTTCGAAAGAGGGTCCTGAACTGTGAATGTCGCTCCATCTCAATTACTTCCAGTTCAATGTATTTAACTGCCATGTTCACCAACAAAGAATTATTATTTTATAATTTACAGAAGAAATGTAAATTTCCATGGAAAATACCATTGTCGAAAATGGAAATTAAATTCGAAATAATTATCATCATATTAGAGGTGTACTTTCTTTCTTTATAATTTTGTTGTGTCAATTAATTTTTTATAATGGCTATTTTGAAAATAATCATAATTGAAAGTAATCACGGCGAATTTAATATATATAAAATCAGGCTGTTAGCTAAAAGCCTAGGCGCACAATGCACTTTTCGCGCGCAGACAAGCACGCATTTGTAGAGTATATCATATTTTTAAAATAACAAATATTTATATACATATACTCCACTAGTCGAGAAGTCCACTATGCACTACATACTAAATTTACTATGAGAGCGGAAACAAGTTTTCCGTATTTATGAAGCATGCGGGGAAGAATGTTTTCTTTATCTGGAAAAGAAGAGTAAGGCTTTTCCCCTCGCATAAGCTCTTCAATACTTCTCAAAAAAATTCCAGGGAGTTAAATTTATCATTGATAAAATGTGAAATTTTGTGTACTATTTTCTACAGTAAAGGAGAAATCAAAATTGCTCAAAACTGTGCAAAAGAGGACTTTTTGACAACGAAAATGCATAGAAACTTTGAGAAACAAAAGTTGGAAGCTGGGGAAAATTTCGCACATTTCAAGAATGAATCTAAATTAGGAGTTGTATAATGCCTTTGAGTTGTAACATGCCTTTAAATTCTTCAGTTGCAACCGTTTCAGGTGAAAAAAGAACTTAGAGGTGGAAGAAAGCGGAAGTAGTCGGGGAGATCCACCTGGTATAAAATCTGGCCATATAAAGGTTCATTTACACCACCTTACAATAGTTGTGCAGCTTTCGCACTTGTCTGAATGATTAGTTCAATTTTTTAAGAAAATTTTGTTATATCGGAGATAGAGCTATTATTTCTTTTAAAAAATTCCTGAATGTAACCTTTATTTAGTACTTTCAATCTTTCAATGAAAATTATAACGAACATGTAGCAAAACCGACTTTTGCGTGCTTGACGACGATGATGACCCAGAGAATAAATTCGAATTATTAGCCGAACCTCCAGAACATCCTTATATTGCTGTAATTAATTTTAGTATTGTTTTTTTTACACTATTACAGATGAACATTATTAATTTTATAATTTAATACAAAGGGTTGTCTTTCTTTATGTTAATGTTTCTAGTAATTCTCAGATGAATATAAATATTTCGTAAGATTAAATATTCATATTGAGAAGGCAACTAGAGCAACTAAAAGTGGGACCACTATTGTATCATAGAAATGCGTCCTAATTTCTTTCCAGACAGCCTTCTACTTTTTTCCTATTTATACAACTGAAGTAGTCCACCGGTTCAATTTCTAAATTTTCCGATCTGTCCTGCATATTTTTCTTGAATGTATTTCATCAGCATGCAACTCTCGTTATTGTCAAGAGAAGTCACAGAAAATAATTTTCATTCAGGCACTAACCCATACAAAAAAACGAAAAATTGTAAAATTTGGAACAAAATTATTACGAGTCCGTTGCTACCCCAGCAACAGTCCCGTCCTTCCTGAACCGTTGTCACTCGTTGTCTCGTGGCACTCGAAATTTTGGAGATTTTTCATAAATTTCACAGCATTCAAAAGGATGTGATAATGGTGCACTCCGGTAGTTGGGCATGATAATTTCATGAAAATTTTTTTGCTCGAAGGATGCACCGAACATAAGGATAGCGGCAAGGGAAGAGATGAAAGAAACAGGGAAAAATTTATTAAATCCCAGAAGGTGTCTAACCCTTGACTGCCGTAATGATGATAAAGTTACCAGGTCAAGTGCTTTATAACAAGATCCAAGGCAGCCGGGCCAGGATTTTGAATTTTCGTGAAGAGGGTCACGGACAGGGTCAGCGTTTTAAAGAAATGAAAAGTGCAACTAAACCACTTTTATGCATGTGGCCATCGTTCCTTTCTGCCGTTTCCATTCCCATCTTCGTATTTCTGTGGAAAAGTTTAATAAATTGTAAAATTTATGGAACTCATCTACATCCCGTGTCCTCCTTCTTCTCTTGCTCCGTCATGTGGACTAAAACTCTTAGAGTCCTTCAGCAGAATTTCAAATTTGTCTCAGGAGCTTTCTTTGTTGAATTGGGACAGGACCGAGGACGCTTGGTGTAATTCTCAAGCTAGCCATAATGTCCGCAGATGCATTTATAAGGATAAAATCTTTGAGTTATTGTGCAGAAATTTTATGGCTGTTTTTTTTATGGAATATCTTTCTTCAAATTGAGAGCTTTTAGGATCGAGGACAACTTTTGTTCTTCTATTTCTTTTTTTTTTGAATATAAAAGCAATGGAATGGTTCATGTTTTAATTTTAATTTGTAGGAGGACCAATAATAAATCTCATAATCAGAGACGTCTCAGAGTTGATGAACCTGGGATGCTTTAAATGGCATTTTCAGGAAGATAAGCACGGAATGTTGTAAGCTTGTTTAAGTTTAATATCTTTTAACAGTTCTGTTGTCACTGTACAATAGGAACTCTTCAGAGAATCATAAATTATTGTATCGATTTTTATGAAGCAACGAAACGAAACAATAAAACTCATTTTATTTAGCTTTTATATTTATATTAGAATTAGAGGATAATCAAAAGTTTAAAAAGAATATACATTTTTTGCTTGTTATTTGTTGTTAGGGCTATGTGCCTACATAAATCAAAGCATGCAGAATAAATAATAAATACCACAAAAATAAGAATATCGGGTCTTTAACTTTGCTGATTTCAAATACAATGACTAATTTCGAAAATTAAGTCTAAGTCCTCATATAGTCGATTTTAATACTAAATTTTTACTACACAAAATGTTACACAAATTGGTGCGAGCGATTAAATTTTAAATGTTTAATATGTTATATCTGAAATGGAGTCTTTTTTTTTCTTTCTTATGGACCAACAATTTTAATAGTCAACATCTTGCATCTAATCACGGTAAAGAAAAATCGTATTCTTCTATCTTTATCGATTTTAGAAATTGATAACTGGGAGAGGGGTAAACCAAAAATTCAATTTATATTATTTTCCTTCCTATAAATAAAAATCTTTGTTATTTAAGGTGAATTAAGTGAAGAAAAATAGGTTATCAAAATATTTATAAAGTAATTTATGTTAGTTTGCTAACAACTTGTAACTTCGTAAAATTCAAATCCAAAATCCACCAATATTTGTTCTTTAAAATCAAAGGCATATTGACCAGATAAAAAGTAATGCGACGAGTAAAAGCGCGCTACGATGGTGACGCCAAGTAATGCTAGGTAATGTCGAGTAATTCTGAGTAATGTATCTGTTTGTACGGTAATGATGTCTAATTAATTCCATTACCTGTACTGAGCTGATATTGGTAGTACCATTGATTGTACTTGTTTTTACAGTTTTAATTTTGGTTGTTGTTACAACGTGTACGAAGGTATCCAGTAGACGTAAAATAAATATAAATTCATCGAAAATGTGCTTGGAAAATCTCATTGACTTTAAATGCTAAATATGTGCAGTTCGTCCTTTTGTGGGAAACAAGAATTGTGTGCCTTTGGCCCTAGTAGTTGCCAGAATGCCCACATTTTAGCTCAACAAAGGGCTATCGATCCACATGTTGTGGCTTTCGCAGCTATTACATTTATATATGTATATGCATATGTATGCTGCTGCACTACCACCACGTTTGGTATTTGATAAATTAACTTTGAAAACTTTTCAAAAACAAGGACCGAAAGAAAAACTATTCATCTTCCGGTACATAGAGTAGGTCCATACTACTACAACTGCTGGTGACTATTGGCGCCTTAATCCTTCCACACGTGCAAGTTCCTGCTCACCTGGAGGGGTCTGGGGCCCGGGCTGGAGGCGGCTTAAATTAAACCGAACTGCACTGCATTAGTCCTCAATACAGATCTACGCTCGTTCGTCGTCGGTCGTCCTTTTCGGGAAGCGCCGCAAGGAACCTCCTGGATCTGGTGGTCTCCACTTCTTTTTGCATGTTGATGATGCTGTTCCTGATTGAGGAGTGTTTCATTTCTGACGGCTGGAACTTTTGTTTTACCGCAGCGGTTCACCTAAAAACGACAACACAAACAACAACAGACTAAAAGCACTAAAGTGGAGTCGGGTAAAGGGGTCTGGGGCGGCGGGGGTGGAATATGCCTTGCACTTAAGGATTGCACTACGTGCAGTGCACGTAGAGCGGCACTAACAGAGCATATGAGGAGTTTTCGATGCACTTCATGATGAATAATGACTCAATTTCACCTGAACGTGTGTTTTATTTTTGCTTCAATTACCTACGCTAATTTTGGAGGTGTCGGAGGTGTCTGAAAACTTTTGTTTGGTCTAATGGAGTTCATAATTAAACACAGCTTTTCATACTTTTAGGGTTTTTGCGGATTCCTTGGTTTTCTCGGAATTTCTGGTCTGATGTAAGTGTTAGGATTATGAATAATTTCTTTAGCTTATGGCAACAGGTATTTTTCAAATTTTAACCACGTTATCATGGAAAGCTAAGGTGAAGTTATTACTTGAATATTTTTGTTTTCATTATAAAATTTCAATTACAGCGTAAATATCAACATTGAAATTAAAGGGAAAGGTAAAGAAAAGAATAATTGCAAACAAATCCACTTTCAGTTATATGTTCTTTTCTTTTGGAACATGTTAGCATAGTCCGTTCCTGTTTGGGACGTGCTATAGTTGCACCATCTATTCCAAGTTTTGAAATGAAAATTTTCAAAATCTGTCTTTTGCACTTGTTGTTTGTAGTGTCCGCCAAAATTCGTTTTCTTGGAGTACTAATGTTTGTATAGTCTAACAATTGTTTGTCTTTTTTAATATTTTTATTTTCGATTTCGAATTCATAATCTATATATGAAAAGTTTTTTTAATAGAATTTACCTGTTGTTCTGTTTCGAAATCGATGCCCCTTAATGTTATAATTATTAGTATGAAATTGAAAAGGAAGCATCCAATGGATAATAATTATGCACATACTTGTTTTTCATCAGATACTTAATTTTTAATATCATGTAAGGCAAAACAAAAAATATACATACTACTAATATGGTATATAAAAAGTAAACCTCTTTTATATTGACCGCCACGAATTATGACATGTTCCATACAAAATTTATTGTTATTTTGGATAAACCCCTAACTTATGGTTTAGTAATAAAATACGTTAATGTAATTAATTTGAATTGAATACAGTTGAAGTTTGAAGAAAGTTCAGAGCTGAAAACCATCACAGTTGGAAGTTATCTGAGATATCAGAAATTGTCGGAATTATTTATACCACAATTCCCAAATCAGTCGATAAAATCATTCTCGATTCAATTCCCTTCGCACAATGCACATTTGCGTGGGGAAGGATTGAGCTCATCAATCTCCGGACATTTTATGAACGAATTAATTTATCGGACTGGACTGCATAAATAAAACGCATCCTGTACCGAGTATTCCCAGATGCCAATTTAAGGCCGAACGTGGGGTATCAATTTTACCCTGTTAGAATAAAACTGCCGCATCAGACGAGTACGCTGCACTGAATTTATTCATGAAATATTCTACACAATTTCCGGGAAAATAAATATGAAATAAAACACAGATCCCGACCAAGGGGAAAGCAACTTTTCCCTTTAATACAATTTTAATGAAACTCATATCTGTTGTGGGAAAGATACAGGGTGATGTGTACGCAACGATTCAGAGGTGGCGATGCCCAAAGGGTGGTCTACCGTTAAACTTGCCAGATTTCGTGGCATGGTAATCATAAAAACAATGTCGGCGGCTATAAATTTCCATTACAACAATGGAACAAACCACTGCGGTGGTGAGGGCGTTAAAATTAATGTTTCGCGCCAAAGTATTGTATATTTGGAGTACTGCAGCACAACCAACAGCACGTCGTCAACGGCACAGTCCACAGGGTGCTCAAGAAGTAGAAGGTGATATCTTCGCGTAAATAAGCTTCTACAGAGCAGCACTGGGTACGTGCCTTCCACTTTTGCGATTCAATGATAGTAATTTGCGTTGTTGCAAACTAGACAAAATGCGAAACTGAAAAAGGACCCGCCACCGGCTGAATTATCCTTCTTGCTTTGCTTCAGGCGGCACCGGATGTGCTCAAGTATCTGGATGCTGTCCTTTGGTTGCGGTCTAGAAGTTTATCAGGAATTTTGTTCCAAATCTCACCAAATGTTTATCAGCCCTTTGAAGTTGGTGCTACAGTAACAGCATATACTACATAGGCAATATGTTATTAATTTATTACCACTTAAATAATAGCTGCTGTGGTCACACCACTAAATCCATGCCAAGATAGGCTTATTGCCACAATTACCCAGACGAAAACCGCAGCTAGACTTCTAAGGGGATTTTACATTTACCACAGTTGCCGAAGAGAGAAGATTTGCGAACGCAAGACCCCAGTAAAAGTTTTATTAAAATAGTAAAACTTTAGTATATAGTTACTCAGTCCGATGTCAATTCGGAACTAAATTTAATCTGAGTGTGAATGCTTCCTAGATTCTAAATGATCGAGAAAAATGAAGTATTGTATTCGTTGTATATTAAATCGAAAGTTTCTAAAAGATTTTATCGGTATTTTTAACTTTTTGCCTCAATAAAGGGTAGCCTGTATGTAACTTCGGAATTTTATGAAATATACAAAAACTAGTATATTCCACTGTTTTGTATATTTTTAGAATCCATTTATCACTTTTTTAAAGACTTGATTTGTATGTAAAAGACTAAGAGAATTACAAAGAAATAGTTGGAGGCTTGAATTACTTCTTCCATGCTTGAGGCATTGAACTCATAGAATTCATAAGTTCAATAACGAATATTTCCCTCCATATTTTGTTTATTGCCGTTCGAATCTCCCTTAGAGTAGACTTTTATATTGCCGATCATTGGAATAAATCCGATTAGATTAAATTCCCCAAAGTTTTCGATCGGATTCAGGGTTGGCCAGTCCATAGTTTCAATATTTCTCTACCGAAACCAATCTTGCACAATGTGGACTTTATGAATTGGTGCATTATCTTGTTGGAAAATCAAGGTGAATCATCCAAATCATCTCAAAAATTAAATCAAAATTAACTGAATTATCAATTTTTGGACTAGGAATTTTTTAATGAAAATGTCAAGTGATTTTAGGTGGGGTTCAAAAACAAAAGTTTACTCAGGACGCTTCAAGAAATTGATTGGTATAGCTCAACTATTTTTGTATCTTTACAAAATATGTAAATATGCATATTTTTTTCTTAATAATAATTGTAGAAAAATCTTTCCCAGGTCTTGTTGGTGCGAATATAAATATATGTTCATTTCTTAAATAATTTGCTTATTTTTATTGCAAGCAATTTGCCAGAAAAATAAATTTTCCCATTTAGATACGAAACAAAATTATTTAAAAATTAAATTTCGTCTAAGTTAGAGGAGGACGTTGACTGCATATTCTACAAAAATTACGTACAGTTTTCATTAAGAATGTCCCAGAAATGTTAAGATTTTGCAGATTTCCTTCTCTTATTCGCACTGGCAAGCTTATAAATTAAATTGGTTTTAAGGAACTCAAAAAGGCTTCCCCTTAAGTGGCCTTGAAAGTGGTCCCATTAAATCTAATACAAATCTCATTTCGCAAATGTGCAGACAATTAACCCGAACACCCCTTTTTTCTCAGTTGGAATACTGAACATCCCTCGAAGTGATAAGCCCAAAAAGTCATCAAATACTCCATAAGCCCATTAACAGCTGTTAAGATTCTACCACGCCCGGTCCTCCCTGACTTTCTTTCAAAAGTGGCATAATTAAAATTTTTGTGGAACATTATTCAACCCTTGCCCCTAAAAGCGAAAGCCACGAGTGAAGAACTGAAAACCAGAACACACAAATTGGAAGGGTTAGGGTGCAGAATATCTCAAGAGCATCTGTAAGTGCCCTCGAACCCACCCCGACGTAACCGCTTCTGGCACCGATTCAAAAATTTAGGCGCAAATAGGCAACTGCGGAGGGACAAAATTTGAATTGTTTCCGTGAAAAAGGGCAACCAGTGGTAATCACCGATGGGTTTTTCTAATGGCTCCCATCCCACCTATCCGGCTCGAGGGACCCTTTTTTCGTTCGGCCTCATGGTAAACCGTGTCGCCCCCATCCGAACCCATCCGCTGCCGCAATGGGTTCTGTACCGGGTACCCTTACAGCACCCTGTGGGGCTGATTCTAACTCAAATCGCGTTATTAAGCCTGGATGTTTTTCGCGGAAGATCCTGAAAAAAAGGGTACGCCATATCATATACAAAACCGAAATGGCAAATACTTTTGTTATCCACTTTGTTTCAGTTTGTCGAGATTTTTCATCCATCCACGTGTTCCTCGACAATGCCTACCCCAATTTTCGCCTGTATCCTCTTAGAGAGGGTAAGTAAAGCTCTGAAGGTGTGAAGCGCAAAACAAAAAGAATTTAAAACAAGTGTGAATCAGCCCTTGCGTAGGGGTTGCGAAGGATTCGAGGTGCACGGGGCGTTATTTTTGTGTTGACTACCAGTGAAAATGCTTGCGGCCTAAAACTTTTCTCTCCCCATTCCGGGGGATTTTGTTCACGAATTAAAGAGAAGCTGATTATGCGGATTGAGCAGACGATCCCCTTATTCAATATTTTATCATAAAGGGATTAACGCAGTTACACGATGATAGCCGGGAAATTTTCCACTAAATAGGTTTTTTAGATACAACACCCTTTAAGTGAATCTGTCCTTGGTTGTTTAAAATAATTTTGTTTGTTTTCGAAATCGCTTGGAAAAAACTCCAAACCTCTCAGAAAAGAGGTTCGAAAATTGCCGTCTATCACTGGCACCTAAATTTTAAATATCCCTTTATAGGTTTAAGTTCAAGACAGGTCCAAGCTACCTATGTATCTTCTAGGAAATTGATATGATAACCGAAATAATTTTTTTGCATAATTCGAACATATTTCGAATAATGCGAAGTTTTTGTTTTTTGGATACCTCGAATTTTAATATTTGAATTATTTCCTATACTTCATTTTTGAATCAAGCAAAATTTTCATTGATAAATTCTCAACTTAATAATTATTTAAAATTATTCTACTATATATGTATTAATTTTCTATATAGACGTAATAATCTTAAGACGATCGGTTATAAACGTGAATAGTTTAGAAATTTGGTAAAGATAAATAAAAATATACTAAAATATAAATAAATAATAGTACCAAAAATGTATAACTAATAATTTAATTCTTTAGGAATAATTTGGTCGTACAAAGTTCGTTCAAAGTTTTCGAACAAAATTTAAATTGTTATTTTGAGATTTTTGCTTATCACCCTATAACTAAGTAAGCACAATCTATAAATAAATTGTAGTTTAAGCATCGTTCGAGGGCACGTAAAAGCAATATTTAATGATTGCCTTACATAATTATTAAAAACCAGCACATCCGAAAGTATTAACAAATTCCTTCAATTTATGTGGTATCTAAGTGGCAATTATTACCAATGACTTCTTTAGTCCTTTTCAAGGTTGGCACCTTTAGTTGAAATCCTTCGTATCAATTCAAGTTCGTTTGGGAGACGGAAACAAATCTATCCTTGATGGAGGATATTCTGTAAAATAAATAAGTTTTTTCAGATATTCATGAAATTGGCCCTGAGGACACTTTGCTCAATTTCTATTATGTTAAATTTTCATAATTTTCGCAATGATATTTTTCAAGGATAAAAATGACAAAGTCTATTGAGTTTTCACCTGCCAAGTGATAATAACGAACAAGAAGAATGTAAAGAAATATTTCTTAGTTTCTTTGCATATCGGAGAGAAATATTGTGAATTTTTCAGTGTGAAAGAATATTTTATTATTTTTCTGTTGGAAGAAATTTATATCCGTGCATTTCTGTATTTGAGCTGAGCTTGTTAACGATGTCTAATTATATTTGAGAGGAGTACTCAACTCAGTGAGGGATATAAATAAAATTTCGATGGAACGTTCTTGAGAAATTTTAATGGGTGCTAAAGAGCTGCTGTAATCGTCGAAATACGTAATTTTTCCATGAATCTCCTTCAGACCGGTGGCGTTTGTTAAATTTAAGTTATAATGAAGGTTTACCACACTAAAAAGCTTTCAGAGTGGTGAGTGATTAGGGTAATAGCAAGGTGACGAAGGTCGGCAAATGTCCTTGAAAATGACTTAGTCAGGAGGTCGATTGAATGAATTTTCTGTAAAATTTTAAACTTACAATAATCAGATTATTGAAAAATCCTTAGTATTTCAAGTACGCCTACTTGTAGAAGAATTTATAGTTAAGAAATAGTTGTCGTCTATCCCGATAAATAGAAACAGGATTTTGTTTTTGATAGTTTAGCCCAGTTGTATTTATAGAATATAATAAAGTCCATAGCGCCAATGTCCAATTAGTCCAATGAGCAGAAACATTATGCAAAATATTAAAGTTGATAATATTGCCCATTGTTCTCCAAAATATATTTGATTGAAATTTCGGACCTATTGTCTTTTAGTAAGGATAAAAATAAAGCAGCCAATTTTGCAAATTTCGCTCAATGTTTTTTACAAAGAACAAAATATGCTCATTCAAAACATTGAATTAGTAAAATATTTTCATATCTCAACAAAATTTATTCTGCGTTTTTCATGAAATCATTTTTTTATATTGGTCTACGCGGGAATTAAATAAAAAATTGCTGTCCTGTCCTTGAGAATAAAAATCCAGGACACAATGAGGTTATTCAAAGATTTTTTTTTTCTTTTTTCAATAGAGGATTTCAATACAAACAAACCACATACATTGACGCATAAAATGAGCTATCTGGCATTATTTCAATGAATATTTATTGATTTATGTGAATCCAAATTCCCCAAAAGGTAAAAAGTCTCAAAGAGATTAAGTACTATGTTTAAGGAAAAAGCTTTGAGTGGTTGCATTGGTTTGACTTTGGAATGACCTTCAAAAGCCTGGGCGAAGCAAGTTTTCCTATTATCAATGTAAGTAATTAATAAAATATGATGTAATCTTTGTGAAGTAAAAACTTTTCGTAATGGTCGCCGTTTTTAAGGAGTGTTACACGTCCAAATAATAAATGAAATATGACTTAAGATAAATTACAACAGTGGGTGGTGGTGGTATGCAGGAACATTCCCTCCTTTGTCTTAAAACTAATGGCGAGGGAATTTGGCCGTTTCATTCAAAAGTTTTACTGTTCCTAGCCGGTAGGCCTGTTGGGCGTAAACACTTCATCAATTTAAAGTTCGTCTTAAGTTGAGCAGACTTCATCTGTGAAAAGGCGTTTATTTGCTCCTCTCGGGTGTCTTTTGTCAAAGTTGGGGTTACACTGAGAAATGAAGCCATGAAACTGTTTTAATAGCGCTTTGTTTGATGTACACGAACTTTCCAGAAAGGAAATTGAATAGGACGTGGATTGTTATGCTAAAAACTTCTATTCTAAGATTTATAATAAGACGCTCGCGCGTTTCTACCATGTAGGAGGAGAATTTCCAAAGAATTCCACTCTTCTGTGATATGGGAATGTTATGTCTTTGTTGAATCCACGTGTATCCCTGCGGTAATAAGTGGGGTAATAGAATTAAGTTAATTGGAAATGTTAAGAAATTCCATTAAAAAACCGAATATACTCGTTTGTACATATAGTCAATAAAAATCTATTATAGGTATATAAACTTTTTCTTCTACAAAATCAAATTTGTTATATTGTTTAAATACAGGAAAAATATAGAATTGGTATTAGTACTCTATTCTCGCTCACAGTTAATGTGTCATGCACGCAGATGATCTGAAAACCTATTTGGGAATTAAATCTTCATTGAATCGTGATGATCTTTAGAAGAGTTTTATTTATTAGTCTGCAGTTGAAAAGCATCTCACTATTTCAAGGGTGGATTGAAAAGTTCGTGTCCTCATAAAGAAAACAAAAACAGATTTCAATGAAAGTATTTTTATTTTTCAATATAATAACCACATAACTCAGTGTACTTCTTCTATCTGGTAACTGGTACCTACCATTTTTAAAAACGTTTCCCTTGAGACCTTCAAAATAGGCATTAAGCCCAATTTTAATCTCTTAATTTAAGACAAAAACTTCTGTTTCTTTTAAAAATTTGGAAAAGTATGAAAATTTTACGGAGCCTGATCAGGCGAAAAAGGAGGGTACGACAATAATTCAAATCCATAATGTGTGAATTTCAGCCGTGGTTTCGAAGGACGTGTGAAGGCGTGTGTTGTCTTGATGTAAAAAACTCAATTTTCTCTATATTCAAAAAGAACGTGTTACTTTGCTTCACTTAAATCACATAATAAAATCGAACCAAAAACTAACACAGAAATGACAGCTAAATAATAATTGTAAATGTAATGGGGTAGTATTAATATACTATCTATTTTCTTTCTTTAGGAGACAACGAGCTTTTCAATCTAACCTCGTAGTATAATACATTCTACGAATATGAATAATATTTTAAATATCTCAACTCTTTTACTTTATGTTAGTTGCAAATCTTTGGAAAAAATGTGTCTGTTTTTATTGTAGGGTCCCGAAAACTGAGTGATTAATTCAAAGAGAGGTCATAAAATATTAGCAGTTGTCCCTTCAGGGAATTATATCTTTTTATGCATATTCTAATTCTCATATTCAGTCGTCGTCTATTGTAAGGGTAGACTTGGCCATTGTATACTAGTTTTTTGCAATAAATCTAAATCACTACGTTATCAGGGCAAACTCAGTTATGTCACGGCTCATATGACTTCTTATTTAAAATTGTATACCCTTATAAGGTAAATAGTGCCAATCTGCTGGGATCAGCCATTTTTAGGATCATCCGTTTTTCCCTGACCATGAATACAGTAGCCTTTTAAAACCTTATCGGAGTTACAATCACCGAATAAATCGTTTGCATTTTCTCGCTAGCCCTTTGTGCGCAAAGATGAATTTATGAACATATGAAGTGGCCCAGTTTATGAAAATCATTTCATTTTAAATGCGCTCATGTTTGTGGAGTAATTTTCTTTACATGTTTTGAGTGTGGGACGGGACACACGTTGACTGCGGCTAAGTACATACATTTTACATATATATACGATTTTGGGTTAGATATTTCCGCAGACAAGAGGTACAATTCGGGCCCTCAGGAAAATGTAAATGGAAGGGAAAAAGGTTTCAAACTTGTTCTTTTTTTTTTTTTTTTTCCTCCGACCAAAGTTTCTCGTTTGTATAAGGAAACGGAACTAGTGCGAACCAAGTCTGGAACTTTCGAGCCAAGTTTCCTTTACGTTCTCGTTTGATGTCGTACATTACACACACCGAACCCCCATCTCTCTGCCGTTACCCTATGAAAAATTTGAATACATTTCCACTCACGGAAAAATATGTAAAGTTGCAATAAGTTTATGGAAAAAGGTTTTATTTATTTCTGGGGCAAAATATCCCTCTGTCTGACGTCGCGCCGAGTAGAGACGACAAAGGCGATACCGAAATAAATCCGTGTATGACGGGTGATAAAATTTTCTCTAAAAATTTTAGTGCAAAATGGATTACCCTCGGGCATAAGACCACAAAGTTTTTCCGGGATTAATATAAATCTTATAATGCATAGATTCCGCCTCAATTTACCTTCTTTATCTTCTGGGAGCGGACCTTGACACAAAATTACCCCAGTGGGAGCTACATTTTGGACCAATTTTCCTCAAAGTCCTGTCCTCTACCAGTTTTTTGGAGAAAGTGAATTTTAAACGAGTTGGATTATACCATCTTTGCAGGCCACTATGGGATCCTGTACTGGATCTGATTATTTTTTAATAAGATGAAAAACAATTGAAGTTTAGATGTGCCGAACTTGTCTACCTCAATATCTCCCCCCGGGGAAAATGGGCAAATAGTTTTATGGTTCAATAAAAGTTGAGGTGAAACACTTCTAAACTTCTAGGAGCTAACGTGAATAGCGCCAATGAGAACAAGATTTTAAATATTCATTTTTTGTTTTTTTTGTTTTTTAGATTTTCTCGGGGAATTGTCATTTTCTGCATAGTCTTGAAGACTAGGATGATGGGGAAAAAGGATTCTAAAAAGTTATAGGACCTTAAGCTTTGTCTAAGACGCTCTAATGACCTAAAGAAGACGTTCGTTGTAATTTCAACATTCGCTAGGGGCACACAAACCGGAAAGAGTGCTAGTCGAAAAGGGGAAATACGCTTATTATACTACAAAGAGCGCTCTTTTATTAAAGTTTTATTTTTTCCACTGCTTCCGGGATGGCTACCTCTAACTGCCCTCTTCAACCTGTCCCGCACGAACCGACATCTTATGGTCTTATGGTTAACCTTCGTCTAACTAACTATCGCCTGAGGACATTTAGGGCACAACGAGAGTTGTAATTTATTACCCTCGAGTTTTCCTGTTCCTGTCCTTTTTTGCTTTGGTTGTTTTCTTAACGAGAAGAATCCTTCTACCGGAAAAAGCTGATGGCACTAAAGAGCTTTTGTAAACGAATCTGCCATTTACAAGGAAGCCGAGGTGGTAGCTTGAGATTGTTTGTTTATCACACTACACTGTGGTGAGGCCTTGCACGTCTACTATATGAATCAATCAATAATTTATTGCTGGCAACAGTACATGAACTCTTAAAAAAATGGGAAAAAAAAATTGAAGGAAAAAATTTCTGATATGTATTATGGTCATATCTACATATGTACGTAGTCCAAAACTGAACCATTAAAAACCACTTGCATTTTTCTAGTACAGATATTGCTTTTTTTTGAAAAAGGAGAATAAAACATTATTGAAATCTATATTAAATGGAGAAAGTTTTAAGAATTTTTTGTTTTCTTTGCCAGTCAAAAGTAACTAAAATTTTTTAAAAATCGTTTAAAACCTAATTGATACCCTTAACGTTTAAAACAGAGCAGTAGAGGATGATAAACATTTTTAAACTTCTAATTCATAAACTACAAGGTACAAGCTTTCAAAAAAGCTTTAGATAATTAAAATTGACTTGTTTTTCGCGGAGTTAATAATAATAATAATAATAATTTTTGGACTATCCCTTAATTCTTTTGATGAGTGTAAATGGATTAAATCATTCCGGAATTGGTTTAGTATATATTATATATAAATGGGCAATAATAGTGTAATAAGATACAATAGTATTACGCTTTTCTCCATGCGTATTTTGGTAAAAATTAAAATTCTAACTTTCCATTGAGACTGAATGGTGGGATAAAAATTTCTTAGAGCCACAACAAAAATGTTCTGAAAATTTATTGACGTTGCGTCGCGTTTTAGTGATTTCTGCAATATGTAGCTATTATTATTATTATTTTTTTTTGAAAACCAACCAACAGCTAGGTGTTCAGTGCACCCTACACTTTCTTGCGCTATTTTAAAGTATGAAAGAAATCAATAAATTCGAGAGCGTCAGGTAAAATTGTTGCAGCACTCAGCAAAAAGGAAGGAAGGGCACGGTGCTCCATCAGAAAGGCATTGCGCTTTTGGCTAAAACCTACTAGAGGTGAACATCCAGCCAACGTTTCAGTAAAAAAACCTCTCGGGTGGTAGCCTGCACACTTTTCACTTCCATTGGAGGCCATTTCAGTGCCGCGTTGGTTTGTAGAAAACACCGAGCAAGTGGTGCACCCAATAATTGACCAGGACACGTGCAATCAGGACCAGCAGATTTTTGCTAAGGTGGATAGTGCCGGTCAAAACGTATTCATTTATACATAGTAAAATCATATAAAATGCGGGCAACACCTTCGCCAGGGCCCCAGGGGAGCTCCACCGCCGCCGATGGCGTAAAAATTGTTGACATTACCAGAGCACGCAAACTGAAGTAGCACATCGTTTGATGCCATGCATAAATATGCATCTATTTGTCTTCATTCCCAGACGTGAAAGTCGTCCTCGAGCTTGTAATAGGCTTCTGCTGGAAGAATTCACAGTATTCAGGAAGAGAAGAATTTATGTTCGTATTAAATGCATGTGGGAAGGCAAAGTGAATTGAATCTTAGCCATCTTGCTCCCAGTGTAATCTGCTAGTCAGCAGGTACCTGGCACGGTTATCTATCTGTTTGTGCAACGTACAACGAATCCCGTCTGGGAGTGCATCCTGTCTGCCTAACGAATAGAAGGTTCAGTTCAGTCAGAATTTAGAGGACCCTTGGCGAAGACGACTGCAAAAAGTAAATTGAGGGAATCTTTTATTTTTTCGGAATGACATTGGAAAAACGTCACTGATAGAACTAGTATGATAAAATAAATTCGTTTTGAGATTTTTTTCATTAAATCCTCTCATGTGTGTAGAATGTTGCATTGATTTTAATCACAAGGTAATATCCTGTTCTTCGTAAATAAGGATTTAGTTATTTTCGATACATTAAAAATTGTCCATTTATTGGAAAGAAAAATCAATCGTGTATTCAAATTTAATGTAAGTAATATGTAATGTTCCAAGAACACTTAAAATTGTGAGTTTCATTCACTCATCATGTACAAAGATTTTTTAATATCGTCAGAATTTATATATTCTACGTATGTATGTATACATATTATGTATGTACATGTTTGGACTTAGTTGGGATTTTAAAAACTTTACAACTTTAATTTTTGATTTTCTACCAACTGCGAATGTATCCGGCAACCAGTGGTTTTAAAGTTGAATTTTAGGTGGGGGATGGCTTTTTCCAAGAAATTGGAATCAAAATTCCTACTTTTAATAATAATATTTTATTTTTTTTTCTTTGTGCGATATATGTACTATATATGCAGATATGATGGCACATTATGTAACAATTAGAGGATTTCAACTCATGTTGGCGCAGAATAACAATTGTTATTTATTGTCATATTTGAAAAAGCTATTTCGACTAATTAATAAGAAACCTTATTTTATGCATATACATTAAATAAAAATACATATAAAGTAGCATAAGATGGGGTGTCTTTAGATTGTTTCTACAAAGTCATTATCAAAGCATCATCCCTCTTAATTTCTAAACTGTCGCAGCAAAGTTTAGTTTACAACTTTTAATGAGAATTATAACGAACATTGTAGCAAAAATATTTCTTAAAAAATTTAGAAATAACTCTTTTTCGGAAGTATGCACGGAACCGCATCATGTGCGGACCCAACACACTATTGGCCGGCGTTTTTAACGATTTCCTTTATTTTATCTTTTCGTACAATTCCATTAAATTTTTTACATTTTGTAGAGTTAACAAATTTTATTTCAAAAATTTTACTATGATGTGAAGTTGTATTTGAGAGGGGGTATGGCTGCTTGAAACCGCCACTTTCGTTAATAAAATATTAACATACTCGTAACTATTTCTTGTAGGACGTTATTTAAAATAATGTAAACGTTTTAAATTTTACTAAATACAAACAAATACATTTTTAGAATAAATATATATTTTAGGAAATAACTGAAATACCTTTTATGCAAATAAGCTGTAAAAGATATTCTACAACCAGGAAACCGAACAGCTAGGAACTTCTCTTTAAACTCTGCACCGACATTCTGTAAACTACCAGAAACAAATATCCTGGACATGCTAAACGCCATACAATGGAATGGAAAACAAGTATCAGTTCCTCCATATGGTTTGTTTCATTAGACGAAAGGGGTCATGTGAACCCATCAGAGGCCAATCAAAAACTCGTAAAGCGCCTTGCAGTTGGCAAACGAAGTGGAGATCCCCGGAGACCAGCCATGAAGGCAGGAAGGATAAGTCTCTTTTTGTGATGGTGAAACAAACGACCTTTTCAATTATTTTCCATTATGTCGGGTATCTTCAAAGTTACATTTTGTCCTCCATGGCCAACTAATCCAATACTCTTAGCAATCCAGTGGGATGTTGGGATCGGACCTCAGACTTGCATAAATAACTCCACTTTGGGCAAAAGCTCTTTCTTTACCTTTTCACACACGGGTGCAAGGGGAGTCCATGCGATTCCAATGCCACAATTTACACAATTTTAGGGACACATAGGATACTTTGGCTCGTCGGGTTCTTACGGGGAACCCAGTGGCATCCCGTGCATCCGAGCTGTTGCTACGCTGCATGCACGAGGAATGTATGTGCCAAGTAGTATGAACTTGTTTTTCCACTTCGCTCAACTTTGCAACTTTGGTTCGTTTTCGGTAACTCCTTTATTCGTGGCTTACACGAATGGATATTCGGTCGGCTGCACAGCCAGGTAAGCAACTGGATTACTCACTCGGCCGGTGTATGTTTGCTTAATCTGAATAAGTTCCAAGTTTCTGATGGGAAGAGGCGCACTGCCTTACCTTCTGCCTTAATGAGGGAGGAAAGAGTGGGCGGGATCCTACAAAGAAGTCTACGACACTCTGTTACGCTATAATGTGCACATAAATGAAACTTGTTAATTATTCCAAGAAATTGTGCAACTGATTGTTCTCCCATAATGCCATTATGGTGCCTGCTGTATACATTGTGGTCTCTTGTTTCAGTAAGCACATCCTTTCGACAAGCTTCTGGCGGTTGTTTTACCAGAATGAATTGCGATTATATGTACAACTACAAGAAGCACTACTACATGTAACGCCACGTCATCAAGCAATGTTCTTATGCAGCAGGCACAGTCTAGGGATATTAAAAACCTTGGCTGGGTGGATCCCATCTGAATTTTATATCTCTAATTTTATTATTTTATTTATTTATAATATTTTTTCTTAGAAAAAAAATTTAAGAATCCAGGTGTTAAGAGTGAAAATTACTAAAGTTCTAGGGACTATGAAGCTTTTAAGCGAAAAAACTTTGGGGAAACTTTAAATTAGCTTAAAACAACAGAGACAGCTTCTCTTTATTTGATGCATATATAATATAATACATATGTACCTCTGCACTCAAAAAAACAAAAAACAGAGAAAAATTTGCATTGTTATAAATACCGACATTTTATCTCATAATAAATTCACTTACTATTTATTAATAGTATGATTTTTTAATAGTAATTTTAAGAGATAATTCTACACTCGTCTTGGTATATTCTAATCCTGCTTTCTTTTTCCGCCCACTCAAAAACTAAGCCCATATGGCGCTTTCTATGTTTTTTTTTTTTTTTTTTCAACCAAGGTTTTCATGTGGGAATCGAATCCTTAATTCATGAAGGGGGAGAGGGAAAGGATGAAAGAAAGGAATAAATATTAACTTTAAAAAATATATATAATTTAAATTTAATAAAGAGTTTTTTAACGATTTATGGCTTACCTATTATATGTATATATGTATGTACTCGTATATTAAAAAACAAAATTACAATGTTTGTATGTAACAATTTTTAATGAGCACTGCATTTTGTTACGTAAGACCCAAATCAGGAATATCACTCAACTTATAAATGCGTAGGAGTCAAGTAAAAGCGATTGAGTAAAAATGAAAGAAAAACATTTTAAATCATTAATTAAAAGTCTGGGCTTTCAATTAAATTTTATTATCTGCTAGAGCCACGTAAAAGCTATAAAAAAATAAAAGAAAAATTATCAGTTAATGAGTTCTTTTTGTTTTGTTCTCCAGTTTAATCCATGTGATTTCATGGAAAGAGCATTTCTATTTTATTTATTTTTATAATTCCATTTACGAAAGTCATTTTGTCAACAATTTTTGTTATTATTCCGCAAATTGGATTCATTGTCCTGTTCCCATTAATTGTGTAAAATGTGGCAGGAAGGCCCACCCACAGATTTGTCTCATTTCCTTTAAATTTTTTTCATTTATGTCATTGTATGTCATATAAATCATTACTGTGGTAACGAAAATGAATATTTTAAGAGTGCCTGGCCTTTTTCCCCGAAAAGCGGGTGAAAATATCTCTTATGACATATATCCAACTCGACTATAGTGGCCCCATTTATTTTCACGCTCCCAGCTCGCTGGGTGGCTCCATGACTTCGGCGACTCTTACGAGGTCGCCTTCAAACGTTTCGAAAGCAGGCGGGAATGAATAAATCTTGTAAAATATGGCATATATGAAGGTATCTTTCCCACCTCGGCATTTGTATTTTTCTGGTGTGGACGCACTTAGACGAGGGATTTTGGGCGGGGAGAGGCCTATTCATTTACCACGAAAGACGATTATATGTATTGCCATAAGTCCTTAGATACCTTTTGGTGTCAAAAAGTCAAATATGGTTTCGTAAACATATGTGGTGCTAGACTTAACATCGGTAAGAAAGTTTTGCGTATAGAAAATGCAAAGACCTTCATACATATTCATTCTCAAAGCCACAAAAAGAAAATTCAAGAAAATGCGTCGTTGAGGAGTTTTATGAAAAAAGCAACAGCCGTTTTTAAATTTAGACAGTATATGGATTATTGTAGAAAAACTCAAATGATTTTATAATATAATTAAGAGGTTAATGTGCCTTGCCCTCTTTAATTCTTTAATCGATGTACATAAACACATTGTTGACTACGATGGTTATTATTCTATCATTGTTGATTGTGACTAATTTTTCAAACATTGATTGAATTTGCTTAGAACCCTTGTATGCAATTTAACGTATATCAATTAAAATTAATTTACAATATTCATTATTAAAATTACAAGTACTTAACATAATTTATTTTAACTGTTTGAAAATTACTTCTGTAAGAATAGGAATAATATTAACTATTTTTAAAGCAGCAAAAAGATTTACTGATGTATCCATATACTGTCGTCACCGCCAACCTTGAAATGCTGTGATTAATGGGGCAGTTTATTCAAATTTTATGCAGAAATCCTGTGATTTATTATGAAATATCTGAACATATTATAAATTTAGATTTAACCATGAAGAAGCCATGAAGAGATGTTTTGACAAATAAATGTCCATGAACAACTGGAAGTACAACCGAAAGTGTGACGGTCAATAACCGCATTATATGAAACTTCTTCGAAGCAGTTGCGAAACTCCTTCCTAGGAGAAACATTTTTGATTAAAGTCATTATTTCACGGACAGTGAATATAAACAATCTGGCTGCAGTGTGGCTCTACTTTAGCAGAGGAAGTTATGATTGTTATCGTAAAATTCAGTGCCAACAGTCAAAAAGAACAACACTGGACATTTCACGCAAAGTGGATACTCAACAATATTTTTAATTTTCACGGGGCTGTGAAGAATCAGAATTATGGAACTATGACATATTTCTTGATACATATTTATGCATAATAATAAAAAAATTAAAGTAGAACACATTCAATGTTTTAGACATGATTGTAAAAAAGTCAACTTTTTCTCGAAATCTTTAGGACTGAGCACAAAAAATTATTTTTTAAAATTGTTTATCATATAACATTTTTAATGTTATTTGATCGTGTAGACCTCCTCTATGTTGTACCTCTAGAGGCCATACTGAATGTTTGTTCTCGTTTCAACATTAGATACTTTTGTTAAATCATAGCAAAGGGACTATTGACGAACCGAGAATTAGAAGCACATGAACTAAAATTAACTAAACTAACGACCACGCAAAAGCTTAAAACAAGCATAAAATATAATATTATATAGGAAGGTCAACCTGATTCAATTACAAAGGTCTTGGATTAAAAATAGTTGTAGTCGGAGGCCATGAAAGTCTACGAATCTATAGGAAGGCCGACTATAATTATTTTTAAAATAAGACCTTTGTAATTCAATCAGGTTGACCTTTCTATATATAATATTTGGAAAATTTGATAATTTATAAATTGTATACCTCGACGGTGTGGAATTTCATAACGACCGCCTAGCATGGTTCGGATAAAATTTATTTCTATTTTTATACTTAAATCATGTACATACAATATCTACATACTAGTACTAGGCATAATGTTATTTATATTTAAGATTAATAATTTGGGGTCTGCTCATGAATTTCGATATTTAATATTACGGGGAAATATAAGCGAATATTAAAGTTATGAAAGACTTTCGTTTATAATTTTTTTGAATAAGGTAATATTGCCCTCTAAATTTTATTGAATAAATGTCAACAACTAAAGGAAGCAGCTAAATACAATCCAGTTAATTTCGATCCAATCGGAAGAGCAGCGCTCGACGATATCCGTTCATTAAAAAATAAAGTACTTGGCTTCATGCTGTTCAATGCAGCCAGATCGAATGGGAATTTTCATTTGCCAGTTGTATTGAGAGCTGGATTCGATGGAAGTAAGAAGGTAGGAGCTGAAGTTTCTTAGAGGAGAATTTTCTATCGTTATGCAGCGAGCGGTAGTAACTGCTTCCTCTTTAAGACCTTTATCTGCAACCATGTGGACTTGTCAGGACAATTTTGAGATAAAATACAGCTTCTATGTAGGAGCCCGGTACGCCGTAAAGTGTCTGCCACGATGTCTAGCCGGGTTCCGTACATTAATAAAGAAGGCACATTACACCAGAGCTGGAAGGCGTGCCCCGCCAATCCGGCGAGTCTGTTGCTCAGTTTACAATTATTTATCAGATTTCAATTTAGCGCGCTCCAAGGGTACAATATCCGGCTTTGGGTCTGGAGGATTTTAAAATATTTCAGTCATGCCTCGACCGCAGCATGGCCTGTCCGGAGTTGTTGCAAAGATAAATACACTTACAATAAGTTCTCATCCAGAGAATGTGATTTCAATGATAATTGATTTCGTACAATCAATACTCCATTCATCCCTCTAGACTCGATGGAGGAATGGTGGCAGCGGAATATTTGAGGCATTCTTTCCTCTCGAAGCAAACACGAGCAGCCTTCGAGCGAACTACGTGACGAGATTCTGTGGTCGCCGGCATCTCGGAAAATTTATGCTTAAGTTAACACTTTGGACACCCTGCCAGAGGGGCACCCTTCACTGGTCCTAATATATTGCGGATATGTGTATTCGGACAATTGGTAAACATAAACGTTTGCAGCTGGACGGGCGCTAATAAAATTTCCCGGATTGCATCCACATTCTGGGCAATTCCGGGTTAACTCCGGGTGCATACGTACGAGTTTCCCTCTGTCCGGCTGGGTAGCCGGGATCCGAGGAATCGTGCACATGAATTGCAGGAACGCTGCAGGCTTATGCAGGAGGGACGAGCGTTTAGGAAGCTCGGGGAGTCCCCTGTTTACATACATATTTGATTATTGAGTGCTGGAGGATTGCCAGCATTAAATGTCCTTTTTCTAACTGATTGCCACTATTCAGGAGCCTGTTTGTGCCAGCGCCTTCCAACTTAGGGAGACAATGCATGTGTGCATCTGCATACCACAAGAATTTTATTATTCAATTTATGGCCGACAAAGTGGGTATTTCCTGCTTAGGGCCAAGAAGGACTCAAATTAATGTTATTGATTTAGGCAGTTAGTTGTGGTTAGAAGAGCTATATGTAGATGAAACTTGATCTCGGAGGATCCTACGACGATAATAAAATAGGACTAATACTTGTTGACTAATCACAAACAAGTTTGTGTGTATCTATGATCTTTCTTTGTGTATACTTGTAGAGATTCTGCACTTAAAAGGGCATACCTGAGTTAAAACATTTAATATATTATATAAATTTTTCTTATATTGGAAAATATAGAATATAGAAAATACTATTGTCCGACTGGAGTACAACGCCGCAAACCGCTTGTCGAAATTCATATCCTAGCGCGCACAATGAGTTTGGAAGATTTTAATCACTAAATTGCTTGCAGGACCAATAGTAGTCAGAATATCATAAGTATTTTTGAAACGAGGTTCATTCGAAACAAACTGTTCGGGCCAAAACTGAAATTTTGACTTTAACGAACCTAACCTCAAAAAGTACTTAAGACATTTTAACTATTGTTGGTCCTGCAAATACTTTACTATATTTCAAAAGTATCCCCCAAGGATTTGCATTTTGGAAATTGTGTCAAAACTATAAGTTAAAGACGTTTCTACACTAACGAAGAAAACAAATTTTTGAACTTACTGTTTTTTTTAACTACTTTTCAGATTTCCAAAATAACTCAACTCAGAAAAATAGTAAAATTTCATACCTGGCTTAACTACGATTTGTAATTATAAATATCGATATTTTAACTAATGTCTCATAGTAAATGCACGTACTGTTTATTAATAGTATGATGTTTTTTTAAAGTAGTGTTGAGAGATAATTCTGTACTTGTCTTGGTATATTTAATGTTTAAAAAAAAAAAAAAAAAAAAAAATTTATTCTAATCTTACTTTCTTTTTCATGCACTCGGGGAACTAAACCCATATGGACCCATTTTTTATTTTATATTTTTTAAATTTTATTTTCAACCATTGTTTTCATGTGGGAATCGAACCCACAACCCCAGAATGACGTAACTCTTGGAACCAGAAAAACGAAACTACGTTCATATAGAGAATAAAAGAAAAAAATTAAGGAATTTCTAGTTAATTAGTATGTTCCTTTTTACTATAGTATGAAAACAAACCATAATCAAATTTACTTGTTCAGCTCCGATCAATATTAAAATTTGAAATCATTTCTATCGAAAATGTTCTAAATTTAATTGGAAATCCTGCGATAGCAGGAATGGTAATTTCTATCTGAATCCAGCATTCATCTATTGAAAGTGTCAGAAATCGTCATTGCTAATAAAAGTAGACCCAATACCCTTCTCGTCCTCGTCTTAATTACAGATGCTATCCTTTAAGTTAATTTCATGTCACGTTCTAATTTAATTTGTCTGTCTCAGGGTGCTTTGTTTACATTAGCCGGCAGCTGTAGAGACACCAGGAGCACCAGTTTCATCCTTGCTTCTGTAAATATTTAATTATAAGATTCGTGTAATGATGGTGTTCAGTGCAAGGATAGGCGGTAGCGGAGGCGGAATAAGGACGGTTTAACAAAAACGAAATATTCCTCCAGTGAAGGCACAATGAAGCCATTAAAACAAAGCCTTCGTCGCAGTAGAAAGGCAGTGTGGTGCGGTGCGATGGTCTGCCCTGAAATAGGAAATATTTTCAATTTCGAAATAGGAGGATGATGCTCAAACGAAATTTAGCAGCCCATGCTGATGGGTATAACAGCCGAATTAGCACCTAATGATTGATGATCAAATCCCTAAACTGTCAATGCTGCTATTAGCGTTTGGGTGCTGTGATACTAAATTAAATTGAGCAGAATCTTTTCGGAGCTAGTGAAGGTGTGGGTAGTGAATGGCATGACAGTAGATGGAGAACCAAATTAAGGCGCACGAATTTGAAAATTGATATATATTCGTGAACTATCTGTATGTGGGTATGTGGCCCTGACAGAGTTGATAAAGAATGCCTTTCTTTTATTTTAAAGTATATTAAGATCCATTGTTTGCCTCTTCGTGAATTGGTAATTATTATTCTAATTAATAATTAATTCCTCATATGCTTTTAGGGTTCCGTACCTCAAAGGTAAAAAAGGAATCCTCATGACGAGATTTCAGTGTTTTTCTGTCTGTATGTAACGGCCACTTTTCTCAGTAACTATTCAATTTATTTAAAGAATAAAATGATTTCTAAGGTTATGTATGTTAAAGTAAATCAGAAATAATTATAGTAATTGAAACCTGCTCAGTAGCCCGCTGCTTGCTGAACCAAAATACTACTTAGTTCTAGCCAAAATAACATGTCTCCACTTTTTCCTGGCAGTGACTGTATTCATCGAATATATTATAAATATAATAATAATACCTAGGGTTTTGCACTCTCTAATGTCATCCATGTATAAACGTTCGATGTGTAAATAATTTCATAAAAAAACCGGAATATATTTGCACAAGAAGTAATTGTTTTTTTTTTTTAAACACCATAATTCTGTCACCCTTTATAATCTCACCTATGCACACAAAATATAGGCTTTATTGCCCAACATGTTCAGGATCAGAGCTCAAATCAATTTTACTTTCACCTATTCGCCTCTGCACATGTAAAACGAAGGGAGGTCTGATTCTAACAATGGGGTTTTATAGAAGTATTACGCGGGATATGTTTTCTGTCGAAAGCAATGGTACGTTTTGTTTTAATTCGAAGAATTAATTTTAAATTTAATTAATAATCCTTTAAGTATCTACCCACATATGTTTTCCAAAATATTTTGAAATAAAGAGCTGGATATTTGTAAACAACGAAATTAATGAATAAGCCTTGAGCTTTATCCTTTGGGGTTCTATTTCGATTTGACAGCGGCTTATTTCTTTTACGGCCTATAAAGTTCAAATTAACTGATTGAGCATATACATATGTATGTATGTATATATTATAGAATGTATACAAGTTTAGGTGAGAAAGCTGAACATGCAAAATAATTTAATAATTTTTCTTTTTCCTTTCTGTACAGTACGCTATTACTAAGTAATTAATTAAAATTAAATTCACATTAATTGATATTTGGATGACCTTCAGAAAAGGTCAGTTGTAATTGAAAAACCATTAAAATTAAGACTATTATCCATGTATTCTTGAATCCAGGCAGTAACCCCAAATATCAAAGAATTCAAAATATTTCACGTAGTGCGATAGCGGATTAAGATTATAGTCATATTCAAAAATTAGGGAATATGGAAAAAAAGGGAGAGGTTGTCGTTATCGGTCCTTCACCAGTAAAATCGCAATTTAAAATTTGGAGGGGATGAACCTAGAAAAAGCTTTATAAGTTCTTTCAGAGGAAGTTTGTTACGGTGCGTCTGAATTAAGACATTTGGCTGATTTTGAGCGCAATTTTATGATATACTCGTGAAATTGAGGTAAATCTAACGACACTAGTTTAAAACGGTTGAAGAAATTTTTATTTTCACACACTATGCATATCCTTTGATCACCATTAAAAATAAACGTTACGATAAAAGCTCCAATTTTTAAAGAAATCGAATTAAATTAAGAAAGTATAGGATCTTCATCTCTTTGACTAATTGTTTGCAATTCCAAACACGACTGAGGTATTGCCCTCATTATTGCATAAAGTTTGAACAGAATCCAATTTCCTTCTCCGGGGAGAATTCCTTTCGTCTTTGCCGTTTGGCTGCCGTGGAAATGTCCTTTTATATTGCGAACAACATATTTTTTTTTCCATACATACATTGTAAATTTATATCTCCTCGCAATTGAATACATGTGTAATGTATGCACATTTATATCTCGTCTCAGATGAACGACACGGGAACATCGATTAATAGACGACTTTCAACTGTGCATAATACCATATTTAAAACTGATTTATCATGACACAGGCAAAATTATCTCTTTGATAGCGCTATCAGAAAGAATGGATGGATATAAGCGTGACCAAGAGCCTTGGATAGTAAAGATTTTGTAGATTGACTTACTTTATTATGTGTCATAATGATATTAAGGGTCTTTAATAGTCACCCTTTAACCGTTTGCCTGCCCAGTTAGGGTTTTGCTCGTTGAGCACGAAACTAAAATCCTTCCGACCCCTTTTCTTCAATGGGGGTTAAGCGACCGCAAAGTAATAACGATTTCCCGGAGTTAACACTGGAACTGAATCATAATTGAATCTAATGAAACTGAATTGCCTCAGAATGATTCTCGGCGATGGGACCGGGTAAATTAGGCACAATTTCCATTTGGTGGGCAGCTCAGTGCTTTCCAGGAACCGAATACCTGCACGCTATCGGGCTATTTGAACGAATGACCATTATAACCGCGACTTACGGACCTGAATAGCCAGATTAAGGACTGATGTACGGCTGTTCGGCCTTATAATTACGCAGAACGTTTATGCTATCCTGCCACTGGTGGTTACTCCTAATCAAACACAATACATAAGGAGCTCCCCACAAAAGGTGTCATTTAGCACCTGATCAAATCAAAGTGGACGCCTCCAATTACACATTAGGATGACCCATATCCTTATCAGATAGATCCGTACATTTGGGAATTAATGACTTTCTATGTGAAACTTAATTACATAAGTAATTTCATTTTCGAGCAAGAATTAGTAAGAGATGAAATGAAAACTTAAATATTTAAAACTTAATTCGTAATTTTCTTGAAACAAATCTTTCATAGGATGCAGCAATTCAGAAATCCATTCAAGTTCAAGATGTTTCGTACTTTATATAATAATAAAAAAAATTTAAGGTATTCGGTTAAATTTTGAGTCATTGAGTCAAGGTTTTATTTGAGTCTTTTATCATTTCTAATAATGATGTAATTAAATTTAACAATAATAATCGAAAAATCACTTTTTAAGGTTCCTGAACTTATAAGAGGGAATCCTACTTTTGTTATTAAGACTCGTTTTCTTATATGTAGTAAGAACTAAAATAATGAAAAACAAGCAATTTTGCAATGATATTGTTTATGGCTGTATTGAATGTATTTTACTAGTAAATTATAATAATTAGGTACCTTTCAGAACCTTTCTTGGAACAGTTTATTTCTTTTACTGTCTGGATATTTTATACATACTTACTAATGCAACAACTATCATTTAATAAAATTTGAAGTGCTTGTATTAATTTATTCAATGTCATAAGAAATAAAAGGGTGTGGTCGATTGGAATATTGTTCAATTACAAATTCCGAGATTTATTCAGATAACATTTAACGTTCGAACTGGCAAAGTTATCAGAAATTTCCATTTAATTTAAACGTGCAACGTGGTGCATTCTGTACAACTAATTTAACCATTTAACGCTTCCCGATAGTAGCTCCAACATACCTAATGTTTGTAAAGTTGAGCGGAAGTTGCACCATCGATTTATAATTTCAATTACCCATCGTCCCTCGAGATCGGTCCAAATATTCTCGAATAATATTCCAGCAACTAGCTGCTCCAATACATGCATTTTGCAATTACATGTTCAATTAAAAGTTCAGTTGTCATTTCATTAAATCCACGCTTACTTAGTGCCCAAATGGAGCACCAGCATGTTAATGGGCCGACGTGTGTGTGGTATGTCGGTAGAATTTTGCTTCAGCTGCTTCACTAACTCCAGTTCGAGAACTCTGAAAGATCTTTAATAAATAATTGGTACGACCAATGCATTTTCAAGTAGAAGCGAACAGCTATGATAGTGGAATTATTAACTTAAGGAACTGCATTCAATTGGTGATGATAACATACATAAATTAGAAAGTCTTGTTTTGGTGGTCTACATAGAAATGCATTCTCGGCATTATATAACGACAATTATAATGAACTTTAATAGCATATCAAACGTTAACAATGCGTCCGCGATTCATAGTACGATGCAAAAAGTTGCGCAATGTGAATAATTGTGCAAAATTATGTGGATCACATTATTCTTTCACAATATTTATATCCCTATACACAATATATAATATGTACGTACATATATAAAATCGAGCTTGGTTCGATGTTTTTTATTTTTTGACTGAAGGTACTACATATTTAAAATTAAGGTATAGTACATAGGCTATTTTTTATGCCCATAAAATAAAGGGTTTCAAAATGTCAACTAACAATTGTGAATTTTAAGGAATTGTTTATAAATTTAGTATTTGTGGGTTTTTGAAGACTCTGATTGCAGATCAGCCGATATATAATTTTTAAAATATTTTTTTCGTTTATTCCATATATGTAAGTTTTTGACGAAAATAATCTTAAGACGTTAAATGAGCATATTTGTCGTATTTTTGGAAATTTAAGGAATATTAGGAGTTTGTAAAGCGTCTCCAATTAAAGGTTAAACATGTAGCTATTAATCAAACGATGAGACACTCTTACACTTACCGAAAAATTCGTATTGTTCATTTTTTCTATAAACCAATAATTTCATATAATAATTACATAATGAATAAAGAGAAAAAAGAGAAAATTATTTCCTTGGTTCTTTGTTATGTCTTCTAAAGTTTCAAATGGGTTGCAAACTTTTGGTACGTGATCCGTCTTTAAGACAGCATGTTCTGAGCACTCCTCTACGATTGTATTATATATTTTTATTGGCTTAAATCAATTAAAAATGAACGACAATAAATAGGTATTAAATTCCTAATATTGAACTATAAAAAATATTCCGTTTTTTAATAATAATGCTAGAGACTTTCTGCTGTCTTAATAAATTTATTATAACATCAGTGTGTGCCTATAGTCCTAAAGTTCCGAGCGGCGTCAGGATGAAATTTATTTTACCATTCAGTAAATTCACTTCACTCAATTCCAACGAAGATTAAATTATTAATTACAGAAATTCAAGTACAAAATCAATAAAAGTAATATTTTTCGGCGCTACGTAAACAATTTTTTTTTTGCACGCAACAAATTATTCACATTTACCCCTTCAAGCAAATTTGCTTGTGGAAGCATACACACACATTTGTCGAATATTGACGACAATAATTTCATTCATTCAATTTTTCATATGACTGAATTTTTTGCTTCGCTTTCAGATGACGAGCTCAGCTTCTGATAAACAAATAAACAAACACAAAACCGAAATGGAAACACACTTATATTTAATGTGAGGCCATGACGAAATATGATGTTGTTTTTCTCCCTTTTGCACTTATTTTGTAAACGAAAATTATTTAATTATCTTATTTACGGAATTCAGCTTTTAGTAAGGAAAAAGTTGTTTTTTTAAAATTTTAAATACAATTAAAATGATTTTTTATTAATCAAGTTTTGTATTTAGTTTTTTAGTTTACAAAGTCTATTAATTTTATCAAATGAATTGATTATATGAACTGTTTAGATGTCAAAAAGGTCAAGAAGAACCAGATTATTTAAGTGAATTACTTAATCCTAAAAAAAATTCTTCAAAATCATAGTTTCTGTTTTAGACAATAGTAGTCATTTAAGGATTTCACATATTTGTAAATAAATGGTAGTGAAGTAAGTAAATTTTTTCTGCTTCTTAATTTTGACTTTACAGAGTTTGAAAAGTCTAGTTGAATATTTTATGTATTCAAAGTCAAAGTTTAAGCAACTCACATTCGTAAAGATCTCGTTTTCTATAAGTTGTATCGCTAATTTTGGTTGCATACTGCAAGAATTGATAAGGAGAAAATTCTCTAAAAAAGCGTTATACATAACATATAAAAGTTACATAGAAACATATAGAAATTTTAGGTAGGCGATTAATAGTTTGTGGCGATCTAAAAAAAGCGAACTGAAAAGGTAACAATGAGTAATTTTACGATTAGATACAATTATTTTATAAGTCAGCCTGGACCGATTTAGTATTGTTTGCCTGAAATATGAGTAAATGAAGTTATAAAATATATTGTATAGATATGTGCAAGGTTTAAATTTTGTTCATTTTTAAACCCTTCTCCGTTCATGGTGATTTTTACGCAAAAAGTTTCATGTTAATGGGTTCGGCGGTTCCCGAGATAATCGCTAATATACATATCCAAATTCATACATAAGTAAAATACATATATGTATGTATGTACATACAATCTAACCTTTATTTCCGACAATGGTCAAAATAGGTGACATTTTCGGGGCAAAAAAGAGAAACCCTAGTGATAAGTAATTTTGTAAGGTATAAGCTTTAATTTTTGTTGGCTCACCTTAATTCATTTCCAATTCTCCTCTTGATTATTTCTATTTTGGGACAACATTACGTCAATTAAATAAGAGTCATATTTTTTGTGTCAGTCAGTGTAAGAGTGATAAATTATTTTCTTTAGAAAAAAAAAAATGGATATTCGTTCATAACAAACGCAGAAAGAGAAATTAATGGGAAAATCGATTATGTCTTTTGTAGAAGATACAATTTCAATTTTGTGGATTGTATATCACACTTTTAATGGCATAAATTAGTGATCCCTTTGGAATCCTTAAATCATATTTGAATTTATTTTACCGTCCTTACCTACATACATCTGTTGAAGCCTTTAACACAAATTCGCATCGATAGGGCTGCAGAAGAAGTTCGTCCCGGTTTTACACGCACGACTCTTTTGTAAAATGGAAAATTTCATTAGTTTTCTTGAAGTAAAGTTACTCGTAATTCACTTTAGAAAGTTTCTATTCTAATCGGCGGAAAATGGGAGACATTTCCTTCATTCTTCATGGAAGGGAACAGAACGAACAATAACGACTTCAGTTCACGTGACTTGGAACGTGATTTTCAACAAAAAGAAACTCACTTTCCACCACTTTGCCTTCTGTTCAATATAATTGCCACTTAAATGTTATAAAATTACATATAAATGGCTATCGTACCTTTCCGGTGAAAGAATGTACGAATGAGTGCCAAGTGTAAAAAAACACATTTTTGCGCATCATCCGGCCGAAGAATGGGCGGAGTATTTTGTGTTGGGTGTTAAATAACTTTTCGTTGCGTTTACAAGTTAATTAATGGAAACATCCAAGTTCTCTCGATTAATGGAAAAGTTACTCTCTGTTGATGATGATGTCGTTAATTTTTGTGACAGGTGGTGTTACTTGCCGCTGTTCGAGAAAATTTGCTAATTTAATTAAAACAACTGGCGTTATCGACCCTCGTTGGTGTGGGATGAGTCTGAAAATATCAACGTTGGCCTACCTGCCAGAAATCGAATTTTTTAAAGTGCGTCAGAACGTAATCAGGATAATTAGTCTAATGAACAGGGGAGTAAAGGTAAATGAAATTCGATTAGTGAATTTGTTACGGAGCTGGAATCACATAACACCTCATGGTAGTACACGACTTCTCAATCTATAAATTTTTCATGAAATAGAGGCTTCCTCGTTCAGATGGGGCAGTGATTAAGCCGTCACAATTAGCAGGTCTTGTTCTCGAATTCAATTGGGCTCAATTATTCACAGCCGCAGTGCGGGCTTTTTGGCCAGGAAATCTATTTTCCAAATGTTTCGGGGGTAATTTCGACCCTTATTTGCAAAAGCAAACATAAAAGTGAAAAATGACACAAAGTTGTTCATTATCGGTTCGTTGGCTGTCTCCGACGTAACAATTGATTGAACAGAGAATCCGCGTAAGAAACACTTATTTATTCGGTGTCAGAGCTAACTGCAAGACAACCGAGAATTTATCTATCAACAATTATTGATGTAATTATCACTGACTGACAGTGTTAATGACACAATTAGGAAATCTATCATTTTACTTAATACATCAACTTATCCATTTGCTGGCCGAAGTCTAGTGTGAAGGACTCACCGATGGAAAGGAGAATTGCCACTAAAATACATATAATCAATTATTAAAGAGATTTCAAGTTGAATCACATGGAGCTAACGAAATTTAGGATGATTAATTGCTATTCAAAGGACATGGCCACCACTTCCCTTTGGGCGTTATGCTAGTCACATAGCAATGAGAATGAATAACCTCAATTCTGTCCATTTATCTCTCGTCCTCAAAGGGTTTTGGAGGTAAATGAAGGATTTTAAAGCCTTTTCTCTTTAGACATGTTGGAGTAAAATACTGTAGAATTATTGTATACAAATACTAACAAACTATTTGTGCAATAATCAGAAATTAAATCTATTGGAGGATCTATCTGGAGTTGTCATTTTCAAAATCGATCGGTAGTAGAACAAGTAATTTTTATTAGATTTACTTGAAATTTTAGCTGAAGCTTCTTGTCTAAGTTGATGAATCCGAATGATTCTGATTTTAAGTTTGTCGAACCAAATTTTTGATTGTTGAAAAAAAAAAAAAAGAAAATTTCTCAAAAATATGGCTTGAGAGATTATAGAAAATATACTTTTAAAACTAATCTCGAATAATAATCAAAATACGGTCTTTAGTATTTTTGAATTCCATTTTTCTCGAAAACGGGTGCTAATGAAGCATTTTTATTTACGAATTCATAATCTACGGAAAAAATCCAATGGAAATTATCTAACACTGGTTCGACAGCAACAAAATATTAATTTGTGGACCAGTGTTATTATTTTTTTTTTTTTCATTTAGAATAATTAGATTGACGAATTGTTCTGCTACATTTTGCAAACAAGGCGTTTGTAAAATTAAAATTGTAAACTTTTCGACATAGAAGAAATTTTTGCGAATTCACAATTTTGTTGTTAAAATTTTAATTTTAAAACTTTACAAAGAAACAGAATACAACTTCTCTGTTTTATTGTTATTATACTTTGTAATCTGTGCATTTCCCTAAAAAATTCCTTAATATTCTTCATAAATTACTATGAGCCGGCCTATTGATCAGTGGAAAAGATATACTTTTGTTTTTAAATACTTCGTGTGTTTTTTGCTGAAAACAAATCAATATCCTTATTATACCCTGAGGTGTAGGTATCCCCAGTGCGATTGGAAGGTTCAGTGCCGATCCTTTGACAAAATCCACCTCAATTTATATGGAAATGTCCGCAGCAATGCATTCCAATTAGGTAATAGAATCAATATTTGATGATACACAGAATTGAATTTCGTCCCCTTCGGACAGAATTAGATTTGTGTCGAACCGAATAAAAATCAACATCTCGGTCTATTACAGATCTGCCTGGCCCTAAGCCCTTATAGGCAAAAGGCGTTCCTACCCATCTAAAAAAGAGAGGAAAAACAAAGCAGAATCGAACCGACAGATGAAGGCAAATATCTCTTCCATCTCAGCGCCGCATAGCGCCAAATAAAATTGAATCAGTCAGGGTTAAAAAATATGTGGAAGAGAAAGAGGAAAGTCCTGGCAAATTAGGTTCCTTTGCTGTGCTAAATTTCATTTACGCAAAAAAAAAAAAATACAAAATAAAAATAAAAAAATGTCACTGGAATTCATCCCAGCTGAGTTATTCTGCCGGTAGAGAGATCGCAAATAGCTCCTTTGTAATTTTCTGCTCACCGTCTCCCTCGCCATCTATTAAGATAAAATTTTCAGTGGAAGGACAAGCATAATTGCTTTACCGCTGGGATTAAGTGATACACAAATTTCCCCTTATCTTTTATCTTGGCGAAACCTTTAATTTGTTTGAGCAGGTCCCTAAACGCCGCTACGTGCATTTGGGGGTACTTTCCTTCTCGTTACTAAAATTTCCCTTACTTTTTCAGCCGTTTACCATTTTTCCGCTGTAGACGAAGTGGTAAAAGGGAACAGAGTACACTTTACTTTAGCACTTTAGTGCTTGTTAACAAGATGTAATTCGGGTAATGTCCCTTTAAAAGTGAAGGTGGACAGCTGATGATGCTCCTGAAAAAAAAAAGTTTTTTTTCATATAAATGTACTACCAAATTTTTTATGTAGGAATCACAATGATCTTTGAGCATGCGGCATTCAAGAAATTGCTGTTGAAGTTATTTTTAAACAACTCTTCTGAGAATGTAGAAATTCCCTCTCTTCTTTCTCGAGTGACTGTTTAGAGAAAGACAAATGAGCGCTTAAAGCTTGATTTTAGAAATTAAATTTACTATGGACACCAAGTTGTATGTTATTATTAGAAACAAAGTTTCAAGAAAAATATGGGTATAAGTAGCTAAGAGTAGGTCTGCAAGTGGAATTAAAAATAAGAAAAAAAAAACAAGCTATTACACAATAATACAATAAAACTATACAATTAAACCAACTTTCTTTTGGCTAAAATAGTGATAAACGTTTAAAGATATTTAAAATTTCCAAAAATGAAAGTTGTTTGCGTGTTACTTTTCGCTTTTTTTTTTTTTTCCTTTACCTTTATATTATATTATAAAAATTGTTCTAAGAGTACTTGAAATTGGCGAATTACAAGCAAATAAATATCTGAATATCCGATTTATTGATGCTGACAAGCACGCATTTGTCATGTGAAATGAGATGTCAAAGAAATAGAAGACTACTTTTTATTTAATTCATTCTTTTTAGGATACATGTAGAGTCAATTTTCTTTATTATAATGGCGGAACTTCGGCAAAGTTTAAAAGTTAAATATTTTGGGATGTATAGACCACCGACATACATATTCGTCACTTTTATATTTTTAGATTGAAAAAGATTTTGTAACATCTATGAATTAAAAGTAATATTCTTGTGCTCATATTGCTTACCGGCATTTCCATTTACACATATTTATTTATATGTAATATATTTTTTCAATATCATTTTATGTTTTAATGTTTAATCATTCAAATGTTCTATTGAATATTAGCAGTAATTATGAGATTAGTGTTTAGATACACTCTCTATAAACTTTCTCTATTAACACATAGTAAACTGCCATGTTATCGGCAAACATCTAAAAATAAGAGATGTAATAACACAAATTTGGGCTAATACACCTAGTCATTAGTTGTGAAAATCGTGCAACAAAAACTTGTTAATACTTTATATAGCCAGTCATTACTGCAAGAAACTTTAACAAGTAAACTTTGCACGTAATCCTGCGTGCTTTCGCAGTTTATTTATTTCGCTTTTACAACCAAACGCGTTTATGACTTATTGCCACCATTGCGTCCTCCATGGGAGCCCTACCTGAGTAAAATTTTCACGCTGAGGCAACATATTTGCAGCAAGGATGGTCGCTGCTAATGAAAATTATCCACCAATTGTATGGACATTGAACTTTTGTCCTTCATCAAAGCAAATAAATTCTGTAAGAGTGCCCTTTTTCGTGGACTTTACTAGAAGTATAAAAGGCAGTAAGTTCCGCGCTTTTTTCCAAAAACGAGTTATTTCTAAATTTTTCATATACTATTCTTACTAAAATGTTCGCTATAATTTAATAATAATCTGCATCATTGAAAAATTATTTTCAGATTAGATAAGAACTTCTCTTCATAAATACCCGTTGTGTAATAAATGAAATTTATTACAGTTTTAATGAGATCCACAAAAGTAAATTTTGTTTGAATAACAATGAAACAGAATATTATTAATTAAAAGTAATGCGTCACAAATAATAATAATGCGAAGAAAAGTTCTGACATAATTGTTTACCGGGACGGGTAATTACTTTATTATGTCTTCAACATTTCTCCGCTATTATCACTATGACAGGAAAATAATAGAACAGAATGGCAGTATTTTTCATGTAATATCCATAATGCGATCCCTGATTTAATTAAATATCTTTTGTTGTCCCTTTGGCCTGCTTATATTAGCTGCGGACCTTTGGTAAAGAAAGGACTTGGGAAAATTGTCCTATTTTCCTGATTTCTTCGGTTAAACCAGTCCCATCCTCTTCGTCTTGTTATTTCAGCGTGACAGCAAAAGAAATTTTCAAAAGGATTTTCGCAATTATGTGAGGTTATCTGGGGATTCGTATAATACCACAAAATGGTTGTTCCAAAATTTTCGTTGTTTCTAACACCTGAAAGTCCTTGGCTAGTATTCTTGCAGCGAAAACCAACCATCGGGGATCATGGGAAAAAAAATAAATTTGGAAGAAAATATTCGCCAGTTGGAATGCACCACATCCGCACATGTTCATTATTATTTCGTTAGTAAATGCTCATGCTATTAAGAGATTACACCGCGCAGCAAGGCATTTTTAATAAAATATCCTGGGGCCCACGAGACCTTAACTTTAATTGCCTTGTTTTTAACTCCCTCTGGAATGATAAAAACTCAATATTTTCTAATCCTGAAGCTCCCAGCAAAATTGCTGCTGCCAGAGTGCATTCGGGTGGTGTGCGAACTACGTCCAGTGAAAATGGACAGGGAACAGGAGTGAAACATTTTCCACTAGACTGGCTTAATTCAGCAGAAAACTCATATCAGTCTGATGTTTGATAGCTAACTCGATAACTATATTATCGATAATAAATTTCTGGCTATTATTGTTCATTGAACGGATATCCTAACTGTGCACTAAATTGGAAGGTCTGTTAGATAATTGAGCGAGCGCGAGGAGAGGATTTTCCACTTTCAGTTTTGGGATTCAATTGAGATAATTGGAGGATTGTTGTTGTGTGAACTGGAAACGAAATTTCATTTCGATGAATTTCTAGTGAAATGGCTGCGCTAGATATAAAATAATAGTGGGTAAAAGCCAAGCCAATTTTAGTGGAAGATTGTAGGATATAAAAAATTAAGGGGTCTTTCTCAACAGAATTTTTGAAATATACTGTACAAATGATGTATATCTTAGTAATGTCATTCATAATTTTAATTTTTTCATTAAAACAAAAAAAAACCTGAAATCACGTCAAAATTCGAGTTTTTGATATGAAAGACCCCTTACAAAAAATCGATTTTTCGAGAATTTTCAACGGAAGAGTGAAGTCGTTTTTAATTAAAGCAAAAGTACAATTTCAGCTCTTCATTCACCTTGAGTTTTATTTAAACTGATGCTGCACTCACATCGAGCAAAAGAGTTCGTTGTTTTGAATACTTTATTTTGTTGGTTATTTTATAACGAAGGGCCATAATTGCTTTCCTATTCCAAATTTTTTTTTAATGAAAGATAAACATACAGAAAATGTCTAAATTTTGTAGATTTCATGGAGCATTACATTTTTTAATTTATATGCTGAGTTTTGTTAATGTTTTTTTTTTATCAGAAAGCTCACTAAAATGATAGTCCTGTGGCAGGTAATTTCCATGGAATTTTTTTATGTATGAAATTTTCCTGTATAAAGAATAATGTAAAAGAAAATATTTCAGTCCTAAAATGTTTCTAAAATTCAAGAATTTTTTCTACCTCGAGGTTTAAATTGGAAATTTGTAGTTCCCCTGGCACACATTTTATTTTGTAAAAATTACATAATTTGTTTTTAACCACAGAGATTTAGTAAATTGGTTAACTGCCTTTTCTAACATAGAAATTTTTCTAAAAAGAACAAAGATTTATCTTTAGAGCTCTTTTCTCTTGTAAAATCTGAAGGTTTAGTAGATCAAAATTTTATTAAAATAGATTTCGTTCTTTAAAACGTGACAACAAGAATTGAATTAAAAACCTGTGAAGCGCAAGAAATATCGAAATGACATTCCAGTAATTTTGGCTATTGTATAAAAATATGGAAGAGAAGAGCATAAAGGCAAACATTTCTTACAAACTGAAAGGTCCATTAGTCTGTCAACAACCAGTTTTAAAAGTAAAAAGGACTTGAAATTCCTTAAATAATCATAAGGTTTAAAAACCAATATAATTTTCCAAAGCATTTGAGAAATTGTATTTTTCTATACAAAAAATTTACTTCCTTCACTTCTTTACCTTAGTAAAAGAGACAAAATTGAACGAGGGTTGACATTAAAATTATCAATTTATGTTCAAAACACCGAATATTTTCCGTCTTGAACAACTTTTCATTTATAAAATCCACTGGACTGGTTTCCAATTCAATCTGTTGAGATGAGCGTGGAAAACAATAAAAAAGGAAGAGGCGTAAGTGCACTGAATGGAGAGAAAGAGCATTTCCAATTTGCCTTTTCTCCTATGGGGGCCATAGCAATGAAGGTTTTCGCATTAAATTTGATTTGTGTCCGTTTTTATTGCGTTATAACTTTTGATTAATCCATTGCAATAAATAAGAAAAAGAGAACAAAATGGAGTTACCTTTACATTATCTCCGCACGCCTCTACCTGGGTTAAAAACGTTTTTACCATTTTGCTTTCCAAACTGCTATTAATTCCAACAATATAATTTGCAGTAAGTCACTATGCAAATAAAGTGCATTCAAATTACAAAATTTCAACCTTCGAAATAAAACAGCATTTTGTTTCAATACCTATACAATGTAACTATATGTACATACATAAAATCGAAAGTTTATTTGTTTCTTTGGTTGGATGTTTGTTGCCATAAAGGCAACGTTTTATGGGCATAAAGTATAGGATTTCAAAATAGTGAATTCAATATGGCGATCAAGAATTGTAAACTTCATGGGATTTTCATGAAAATTGGTATTTAGAGGCTTTTTAAAATACTGGTCGCGAACCCGCTTTTGCAATTCCAATATCCAATATTATATATTTATTAAATAGTTAAAAATGAAAATGCATAAGTAAAATAGAGGTGAAAAATCCTTCAGATGTGAAACGTGGTAGCAAAATAATTTTTGAACTATCATCGCCCTGTTTGCAAATATTGTTTAACAAATGTTTTTTTTATTGTTCGTGCTTAATGAGAAATGTTTTTGGTTTGTGGTTACTAATATTGAAATGAAAATCTGAACTAATTTTATTTTATACATGAAAAGTCCTTGGTCTATTATTCTGACAAAAAATGTTAATATAGATGTATCATATTTTATCTCAACGTATTTTAAGTATAAGGTCTTAGTGCATCTGGAATATTCGTAGCTAGATTTTGATGATTAAAATACGCTACCATCATCTCCATCTTCTCTGCTGCTAATTATATAATATATAAAAAAAACAAAAACACATTTGGGGAAGGGTTAAAAAGTTGTACGTAACAATATTATTTTATAGGTGGGTTTACAAATCCAATTTGGCTATTGAGTTTAAATCCTCATGATTATTATTTTGGTTTCAAGAAAGTTTGGCAGATAGGAAGCGTTACATTTTCAAAATGTATTATAAAAAATCACAAAACTTGTCGTGTTCATTAAATTATATTTGATTAATTTATAAGAATTGTCCCAACTCCTTAAGGGCTAAATTTTTAATAAGTCAACATTTCTTATATATAGCACCGTTTAATTTTGCTGATGAGCACTTTGCAAGGTACAAAAATGAAACGTACCTTCCTCTGTTATATAGAATCATATCTTAATTGAATTTTTGTACTGCTGTACTTTGCGAGGAGAAAATGCACCACATACTTCACTTTTATTGTTTCATAATGCTTCATGTTCATTTTGTACTACCTAAAAAGACGGTAGTATAATACACGTATGTTATGAATATACTTTTTCATATTTTGGTGAACTAGAAATGCGGCGAAGCGTAAGAGAATGAGCTTTGAGGAACTGGTTCCATGTATGTAGTCTTTGAAAGTAGCTAGCAAGAGGCCAACTCGCCTATCGTGGACACATGGTTTTATTTTTCTAAATTTCCGCCCTCTTCATGTTATTCTTTGCAGGCTTCCAACAGTTCTATTTGTTTGGGGCCCTTATTTGTGTGCAAATGATGCTCATGTGTTCGTCAAGAGCCACTAGGATGAATTTAACAAAGTGTTTCTAGACAAATATGACGAACATACGGAATGCACTCGAAAGCCCTTGTTTTTGCCCGTTCTTTCTCTATAGTGAAAAACAACGTACTTCTGAACACTGTATGTGCACTTAGAAGGATTTTCTGCTTTTCTAGTGATTTATAAAGTGTTTTTATTTTCTTTCTTTTTTTTTTTTTTTTAACTTAGTTTGAAGTTAAAATCTCATTCTAATTGGAGGGAATTTTGTAAATGAATTATGTTCTGTAAAATAAATCCTCTCTAGCAGCTTCAAAAAATGTCAGCTTATTCGACTAAGTTAAACTCCAGATAAGAGGATTTAAAAACCGATTCCGGTTGGATTTCTGAAATTCTTATATTTGATACTTCATCCAGTTTAGGAATGTTACTGAAATCTGAGTATGTGGTTTACAAATATTGTGAACCATTGAAACCTTTTGTATTATATTATTTTAGAGTTAATTTTGAAAACCATGATGTTTTTTTTTTGTAAAGTATATATGCAATTTATGTATATCGCCTATGTATTTAAGTCAGTTTTATCTAAAAAAAAAAAATTAATATCTTGTAAGAACGGAAATTTTCACTTCCATTTTTTGCTGAAAAAACGTCCCAAAATGAAGTTTTTATACTAATTTTAAAGGGACTTGCCTTTGTGTTTTCGTATACGAAGTTGGAAAGTGTGTATATACTTAAAACCAATTTAATTTAATAAAAAGTGCATTGTATGCATATATGGTATTAGAAAAAATTTAGAGAATAGTAGATACAACACCGACCAGGAATTATATTGAATGAAATTAAGGCTGTTTGCGAAATGCGGCTAAGGCTAGCTAAATGGCTAAATTTCCCTTGCGAAAGATAACGTCAATTTTAGCAATTTAGGTTGCCCGAAAATTTCCTAAAATTATATTATCGACATCTGAATGAAAATTTAGCCATTTAGCCAGTTAGCCGCGTTTCGCATACAGCCTTGGTAACAATTAAGAAGTGAAAATACATAAATTTCTTTTAAAAGCAACTAGACTTTTAAAGAAACTTTTTGAATCTTATTAAAATAAACGACAAAAAATATGTTTTCAAGTATAAAGGTTTATAAGTTTTTAAGGGGTAGTCAATTCATGCGGATTAATAAGATACAGGGCAATATATGTATAAAAAAAAATAAAACATTTTAAATACATTTTTTTCAAAGATCCAAGCATATTAAGTTCAGTGTGAAGATCAAGTTTGCTTCGTTTAATTATAAAGTACAGTGTTACTGTACAATCCCTTAATATAAATCTGCACTCAAAATATAAAATTAATTCCAAGACATTCTATTTAAAGTAAGAATTCACGTTTTCTTAATTAACATTGCAAGGTGAATCTTTCAAGCTGCGAAGCCCGAGGAGTAATTAACCGAAAAGGTAAAATTCTCAAATGTCACAAAATAAAGGTCAGAGTAATAACAAAATTACGAGGCTAAGTTAATTCCACAAACAACGACAACGCACAAAGTAAAATGAAATGAATGATTAACGTGTTGTCTGAGCTTAAAAAAGGTACAGAAATCTTCATCCATCCTTGGGTTAAGCAATTACCAACGTGTCAGGAAATGCTCTTGTATTAAAAAAAGAAGTTAGGATGAAAAAAGGGAGTTTAATTAACAAAGACAGCTGTTGTTTTTGCTTCAGGATATGTTTTAAATGCTTTTTCAAGCTCCGTGGTCGGTTTCTCGTTTGCTCTATTCTTTCAATTTTATATTATTGTCTAGCGGGGCATACCCACACATACTAAAAAATATAGGAAGAAAATGTGAGATTTCTGCTTCAGCAAAGCTAAAACAGGGGGAAAAATATTTATATCGTTGTGAACATCGTCATTATGAAAAGAGCATAGCTGATAAAAAGGAGTGCCGGATGAGACTATGATAATATATAAAGCACTATACAATTTTTCACTGCAAATGCTGTAAAAAAACATCCATTCAAATTTGCGGGTAGGACTTGTGTCAAGTTCAGGACGTTTTAATATCCAACGAGATAGCCAGGGGCGAAATTTTAATTGCCGTAGTTTAGTACTTAAGTGGAATAAAATTGTGCTTTTATTTTGAGGCCATAAAATGTAGTTGATATTTTCTATTTATTTCTTGTAATTGGGAATATTTTCTTTATTATATGTATATATTTCTTTAATATAGTTGGTAATAAAAGAAACAAGAACGAAATTTACTCTTGGACTAGGTTAAAACCGATTTGGTTTCGTGTTGTAGTTTTTGGAACCATATTCCACTAGCTTGGCGCGCCCTGCAGCCTAAATGGCTTGATGGATTTTAATAAATGAGGTGTCGTTTGATTCGTCTTAGTCGTGGGAGTGCTATAGGCTATAGTCAACAACTTATCTAAAAATTGATCTGGTTCAAGGTTTGAAGTTTGGATGGGTAAATATAGTAACAAATTTTTAAATCTTAATATTCGTGACGACTTTTAAAAGTTCAATGCAATGAAAAATTTATTTCTAACTTGAACCAGAGAGGAAAATGAAAAGCACAGCTAATATAAGTAAGGATTAAACCCTAATTAAACAATTGTTTGAAATGCTCTTTAGTTTTGGAATGGAAAAACATAATGCGTTTTATATACTTAAAATTTCATGTGAGTACCTAATTAGATTACAATAAGAATTTTTTGAAAAAAATGTTACGTTTTCGTGTCCTTAAAACATTCTAAATATGCATTATCGAAAATTGAATTTGTATCGTTACCACAGCCAGAACAAAGTCTTCTGGATATTATGGAAGAAATTAATGACGCATACCGAAACCATCTGTGGCCGGACTGAGTTGTATAGAAATTTCTGAATACTCATAATGCTCCGCTGAAACTTCAGCGGCGGCGGTATCAACAAGTTTCTAACTTTTGTCATAATTTCCCTCGCAAGAAGATGGGCGTCTACCAGCGCAACGTAACAACATTCTCCATTATTCTGGGCTTTTGGGTCTGTGTTTATAAATGAGGAGAGGATTTCTCAGTTTCATAATAAATTTCATAGTGCTAAGCTTTATATTAGTTATGAACTATGTTTCCTTTTATTAGCAAATCGAGGAATGGAGGAATTGCTGAAAGTTTTACTGAGACTTTTGTAATATAGTGTATGGTTGAGTATGGTTGAGGTTTGGAATTCAGTAAACGTTAATTAATGTTGTTAAAAGTTTTTAAAGTTTTATTTTTGTAGATCAAGGTCACTGAACATATATATTTATGTGGGTGAGGATGTATAAGGTTTTGGTTTCTTTGCAAAAAAAAAAGATAAATTTTTTTAAGTTGCTTTATATACAAAGATATTTTTTTGAGAAGAATATAGTTTTAAAGTCGTCAAAAAACTGTAACGAACGGACTTTGTGTTCCAAAATCAAATACATATAATATATACATATATTTGTTTTTGTTTTAAATAAGTTAACATCTAAGAATATTTTTTTATTAAGGGTCAACTCACTACGCAACTCAAAGTTTGAGTTTGTTAACAATGTTTGAGTACAATTTTAAGTTTTTACTGCATGGACAAGTATAATAAAAACTCTGTGATAATTTTTTTTTAAAAAAATTGGGTATATTTTTTAAAGAGCAATTATGAAACGTATTCAAAAATTCATGGGTTTGCGTCAAAACAGTGATACAAATTGTAAAAGTTTGCGCGTTTTAATAATGAAATCTGTTTTTTTTAACAGCAATTTGTCAAAGATCTTATATTTATAATATATTTGACAAAAATATTCTAAATATATATATTTTATATATTATATAGTAGTGTATTCAGGTTCTAGTAGATCATGTGTCCTAACGACCATTGTAAAAAGCCTTTACTCTGTGGACTTTAAAATTCTATGGGAATGAATGGTAAACTTTGGAAGTTGACCAGAAATTTAATTGCAGTTTGAGAATATATTTGGACTTGCTAGTGGTGTGAGTCTAGTACTCGCGTATTTTCTTCAAGTTTGATATATAATATGTATAAGGTATATCTAACAAGAAAAATTGATTAGTTTTACTTAAAAGGAGTTCCAGTTCAGGTCCATAGCAAGGACTTTGCAAGGACACTTAGCTACATCCTTTCAAGACTTATGGATTAAAGGGTTCTTTAACACTATAATAGAGATATATGAGGAAGGGAGTTATTTCGTATTCTAGAAGTGCCTTCGAAAGGATGAGTGGCTTCTTATGCGATAGGAGATCTCATAAAGCATTATCAAAGTATCGCACTTCATCACCCAAAACCTTCACTTTCACTCTTGCTTGGACTTTTTTTTTTCCAAACGATTCAGAAAAGCACCTAGGAAATTTTATGACAAAGGGAGAACGTCGTTCACCTCGGAGGCCAAACCGTGCTTAATGCCCGGTCGCACGAACTGGCAATTTATATCAAGCACCCGGGCCGCATTTTTATCCAAATCAGAGCAGGCACCGAATGAATCAGGACAGGTGGCGGTTTGCAAGTCATAGTCAGCCTTTTGGACGTTTTATAAATGACACGAATTGGCTGGGACTGCCGATTCAATTTGCAAGTACTTTAGATAGCGTCGTTCTTGTGCGCCTCCTGGGGTGCTCCACTGGGCAAAATACGACGGAAACGGTCGTTAGGTCGATAGGCTTTTGCTCTTTGGTAAGGGTGGAAGCCACCTCGTCTCTAGGAAAGTAGAAAGCGAAAATAAAAGAAAATAAAAGCGACTATGCAACCAATATTGAGTCTATGGGAAATTGCACAAACATATCTTCACTTTTTTGGAGGACATGAAATAATGCATAAATGTTTTTAAATGTGTATCAACAAAATATATAATTTATTTTCGTAAAGTACATAAAATCTATTTTTCGGTCAAGAACCTTTTTTCTCAGGAACGGCTAGACGTATCGAATTGATATTAACACCAAATACGTCATAGTCCTGTAAAAAATTCAAGTTTCTAACTAAATGCACGTTGATCTCGAATCTTAAAATTTAGCAGGAATGAAGGTCTCCTCATATCACAATTAAAGGAAAAGGTCCGATAATCATTACTTTCTAACTTTATGCAGAATTTTTCTTATTATATAAGTCAAAATGATAGACTAGACGAGACAAACTTAATTTATTTTTCTATGATTCAAATTTAATAGGTGGCCTATAAAAGACCTAATCGTCTTTAAATTTTTTTTATGCAAGTGAGAGAAAAAAATGTCGATAGAGGAAGTACAAGTTAAGTTCCAAGAGATAAATTCTTTTTTAAGCTATTTAATTTTAACTCATTACGGTGGATAACTTTGTCAAAATTAAAACTGATGACGGTAAAGGTTACACGCACACTTTATTTCTTTATTTGACGATATCATCAGTAAAATTTTAATGTTGAATATTTCAGTGGTTTTTATTTGAATTTTGCTAATTGAAAGAGTTGTAATAAAACGAAAATTAACGTACCGACAACATGCAATTTCCCTTACAGCAGTAGAAAATTTATCCAGTGCGTGTCGCATAAAGGGACATAAATTAGCAATTTCATTTGCTTGGAAACCATATAACACCTGCTTCCTATAGAAGTGGTTTGGAAAGCTCTCAAGGCAAAAGCAAGCAACCATTTAACCTCAAACAATCCAATTACACTATCTGGCTCCCGGGCATGGTCATGTCCATGTTTGCATAAAGTCCAAACGGTTCGCTTTGAAAGACTCGTAAATTCAGAACCTGTGATTGCGGATATGCCAGGCAGACATGTTTAGTTTGAGCATATTCAGTCACTGGTCGACAATTTTTGCCAGGTTCATAACTGCCATATGTTCGTATTTTTTAGCTTTACATCGGAGCATAGTATTCAAACGAATATCTTAATTATGCCACATGCGGGAAAACTATTCTAAAGATTACGTTTAACCATACTCGACTATGATTATCGATTTTGAGTTACTATTAGAATGACCTTGACATTCTTTAATAAAACAATTTTCGCCTAATTCTAACAAAAGAACAATATGTATACCATATATGTATATATGTACATATGTTTCGAATTAAACTGAAGGATTAAAAATAGAAAATTTATACTATCATACTGAAGTATTTTATCTTCTTTTAAACCTTAGCGGGCACTCGGTGGAGAATATCCAACTAAAAATTCTCTAGGCTTGGCATTTACGTTTACATTTTTTTAAGGTATAAAAAAGTACAATTTTCTTCTTGATTCTACTACATTTTAAGAATATACAAGTAAATGTTTAGTCAGAAGTATTAAAAAATATAATAAATAATTTTTTTTTCTCGTAAGTTACGTTTTTTTCCAAAAACAAATTTAAATCAAAATGTGTGTAGGGTCAGATTGACCCGGAGTGTTCCTCATGAATGAGAAAAAGGTGTGCTCCCTAAGGGTTAAATCAAAATAAACTATTTAGATTAACTAATTTATTATTGATAAATTATGCGATAGATTATTTGTACTCTAATGCACTGGTTTCACACAATTTTCCCTTTAATTTCACAGATATTCATTTTTAGTCATGCTCATTAGTCGCAATCACGATAACCAATTGCTTTTATAGCCCCATGGATAGTTGCCTATTAGTAGCATTGCTCATTATTTATTTTAGAGTATCGCAGGAAAACAACGACATTAACAGTAAGTCCAAAATAATGACACTAACCACAGTACAGTAGCAATAATTGTCCCCAAAATTAGCCAATAAGCTCCACTTTCGCTGATATTTACAACTCTGGCTACTCTAATGGATGAATATTATACACCCAATGTCGCACAAGTGAACATACTGAACACACATCGCACAGGGAAAATTAGTCGAATATAAATTTCCTTTGCCACTATTTGATTAGGGACTAACCACTTAATTAAAAATTTTAATTTTAATAGAATTCATTCAAATTGACAATGAAAATACGAATAAGAGGTGCGGGCGAGGGTGAAATACATTTTGTCGAACTATAGGATACCTCTGGGACACTGTTATTTTGCGGATAAAGAGAACACTTCCATGACGCTATGGCGTACTATGTGAAAGCAATTAAACCGTGCGGTTGGATTCAACCTAACTACGAAAAATGTGATATAAATTTAATTCAGTTGAAATTTACGTAATTTCAATTTATGGTGCCATAAAAGTTGGTAAATTGGTTGGCTCATGGTGCAGCATATGGAGGAAGTGTCTCATATGGTATCTGTCGCAATTTATTACAAATTGAGGAGAGGTGTGGAAAATAATCGAATATCGGGTAATTTCTTTCTATTGCAATTCAACATAAACAAACTTTAGAAATTAATAGGTTTACTCTATGCCAGATCTATAAATACTTTAAAATTTTGGATTGAATACTTTTGAAAACTCTGCTGGATCCCATTATTTTTTGTGAGTGTTTTCTCTAGTTTTTATTACTAAGAAAACTGTAGTCTAGAAAAAACTATATTTTATTTAAACTTTACGGTATTATGTACTATGAGGGATTATTGTAAAATTACCTTATCTATGTTATAATTTTAGGGAAGCGTTTTTTCAAATTTTTTCCATATTTATTTTTAAATTTCCGCTTTTGTGCGCTTCTGGTGCCAATAAATCCATTGATATTAAAGAGACCACTCCAGTGATTTTCCCTTCTTGAACGCTGCCTTGAGAGGACTGACAAACTGATTTTTTTTTTGTCGGTCGCATTGTCCTCAACATCCACCTGATTATTTGAAGTGTTTGCCTCTTAAGCACATATTCGGCAAACCCTCACATATAACATCTTTTCAACCCGTAAAAAGCTCATTCGTTCTGGTCCTTGAACCTCTAAGGACAAATTTTTGCCTGCTGCTTTGAATTTTTCTATATCAGCTCTATATACGAATTTCAAACTCCTTAGACGGTAACCTAAATAGAGGAAATTTTTCCCCCTCACGTTCACTTGCTCGAAGGTCGTCGTAAGTAAATGAATGAAAAATACATCTGTGAATGGAAGTGGGAAAAAATGGAAAAAAAAAACGTTTTCAATCGTTAAGAATTTCAATTGATTATGTCAAGAAATGTTGAGCGATTTTATTGGAAAATTTATTGTCGGCAAATGCTTGAAAAGAAAATGGAACATGTAGCGGTGATTTCATTATACACATCTATAGGTGAAGCTAATTTTGTAGACATAAGACTAAATATATTAAATATTGGGAATAATTGAGTTTAAAGGAAAGATTTCGTAAAGTTTCCCCAAAATTCAATTGATTATTACACCATTCTACAGAGAAAAATTGTTTTCTAGAGTCTCGATTTATTTCATAAATTTTTTATTTGTCATGTATCAAAATTATGGAAAAATACCCATACTCTCCTTAAAGTTTGCTTTTATAGTGTTGGTATTATAGGAATAATACAGATTTTGTAGATCATATTTTGACTATTTTTGAATCATCATTAAAAAATAAAAGATTATAGAAGTTAAATGAAAGCCTAAATCCTAATCTAAAAATATCAAATGCCATTTATTTCAATAGGCCTTTTTACATGCTTGACCTGTAACTTCGTAACATTGTAAGAAAATCTTAAAACTCACTTTTCATCCATTTCTAATTATCGTATCGATCTGAAACTTTGCAAATATATGCAGTTCTGATGACAATAAAATATGTATGTAGTATATCTAACATCATTCTAAATTCAAGGTGGCGGATTATGCATGGATCATTTGGAAATATTTTAAGGCCTTTTGTATTTTTACATAATAGCTTAAGATTTCAGCTATAATTTTATTTGTAATGATTTTTCATAAATGTTCAAAATATGATCTTTTGTACTTCATCACCCTATTTTGTCGAAAATGGGAGCTGATTGCGGATTTTCATTTACCAATTCGTAATCTACGAGAAAATTCATATAACCCCAGAAAGTTTTTGACAACGTTGTAAATTGAATGCATTAGTTGTTTTTCTTTGCTACAATGAAAAAACTGGACTTTGTGTGTATTTTAATACATGGTAAAAATAATCGAATTCTGTGTCGATTATACAAATTAAAAATTACAATTACAAATTTGTTTAAAATGTGACCGTGAATTTGCACTACTGTGTTATCTTACAATAACTGATTAAATTATACAATTATTTACATGAGGATATGAAGAGTATAAAAAACATTGTCTGTTTTGGAAAAATGCGTTCTGTAAACTCTGTAGAGCTTACTTTCATAAATAAGGCATTTTAAAAACTAAATCCAATTCAAGCATTTATTTTTATGTATAAGTATAAAGGATTTTAAAATTAGCTAATTTTCAAATTGTCCAAAAACCCATTAATATGCATATTTTTTCGACAGGGCATTTGAGGATAAAGTTTCGTTTATCTGCACTTAAGAAAACTATCAAAGAAAAAGATTAACGGCTTAAACTGTGCCAAATAAACTTTTGCTTCCTTGACACCTTAATCTCATCCAATGCAGGTAATATAAATTGCAGTATTACTGCAAAATTTCTGCACCCGTTCGTTTTACTTCATACTGTGTGTTTAGAGTCATCGGAGTAATTTGCCTCTCTTTTACGAAGGAATGCTAATTAAAAAGTTTTCCACTTGTCGCCTCATAAATCAGGGTGATTTAAGTTTTTCAAGTTTCTCACGAGTTTCCAATTCGGACGATAATTGCACAGAAAGAGAGTGGATTGCGCAAAACAAAATCACTCCTAGTCTTTAAGGGTGGGTTAAATTACTTTAAAGCAAGGAAAAATGTATAAAGATCCTAAAAATCTTTCATTTATGCATTTTTGTTTTAATTAATCATAGTGTAATTTAAAGAAAAATTAGCAAAAGTCATGAACATGAAGCTAGCACCGTTATATTGATTATAATATGTGTACTGATGGACACAAGCTAAATATAAATTCAACACTGCGGCAGAAAATTTTCAATTTAATCGATTATCATTAAAATATGTATGTCGTTAAATTTGAATCAAAATAAACTTTAAAGGATACCATTGAAATTTGGATTAAATTAAGTAGTGCTTATTGTGTGATTATTAGCAACAATTAGCATTTATTTTTCTCCTCCTTAATTTTATATTATAGAAGTTGTGTTTTATATTTGAAAATAATTTTCATTTAAAAAAGTCTAAAAGAAGAAGGGATTATAGTGCTACTTTAAATTATACGGAAGGATGAGAAAACTAAAAATAATTCTACGAAAATGAAATGAAAAAGCTGAACTGTGTGCTACATCACCTTTACCCTATGCGGAGGCTTTCATTAGTACTTTTTTTTTAATTTATTAGACTAAACGTTTTAATTTCACTGCAGAACCTTTCGAGAGGATTTTAATTTGAACTTAAGGAAGATTTAATGCGAATATAAAGATTCCTGCGGGTATTCCATTAAAGTGCACAGGTATAGCCACTGAAAAAGTGCGCGATTTTTCGTTTGAAGTTGAAGCAAAAATTGAAAAATGGAGCTTCTGAAAAACATTAAAGATATAAAAATCTCTCGAAATAGGTTAATATACAAAAAGTAAGGTAAAGCTTAAAAAAACTTTATTGAAAACTTGGTTTTGCCCGCAAATATTATTTTTTGGATTTCTTATTTGTACTCTGCCTCATACTAACCAACCTTATCGCTGTGCTGAAAATAAGTAATAATACCCAAGCACCTGTAAAAAAAACAATGTTTTTAATTTATATTATTTTTTAGTCATGTAATATTAGATTCAAAAATCATGGGTCCATAACGATTATCATTTTTAATAAGACTTAATAAGATAGTTTTTCATTAAACTGGCTGAATCGGACGCTATATGTCAAGATTTTTATTAGATTGGTTTTTTTTTTTGAGAAAAGTAGACAGTGTTTAATATATAAAAAAAAATCTAGTCATCATATTGCTAGTCACAACGAGGTCAAAATAACTTGTTTTGATCAGTATCACTGTAATTTTTAATATGTTTTCAACTTAAAGCTATTTCGTATAAAGTGTAGATATGAAAGGTAACAAAGAACAAATTCTATTTAGTTATGGATGAGATTCCAAATTGAAAAGCAAAGGAAAACAAAGGTTTGGACTTAACCACCATTTTACCCGTCTTAACAGAAAATTCGTTTCCTTGGGCGATTGTTTTCGGTTAGGGTGTCGTCTCCCTTGTATTTTCCTGGAATGTACATTGGATTTCCTTCGGCGGAAGCTGGCGAGTTTCGTATTCAATTTAGTAAATAAGCCTTAACAGCGATTAGGATTTTGGTAGCTTTGATTTTATAAAAAATTAATTTCTTTTGTGTCAGTCTTCAAAGCCGGGCTTAAATGCTTCTACTTTCATTGACATAAAGTTTGATGTGTGGCTAAGATGAATAATTAGAAATGAGGATCTTAAATAACGAAATATATGCTTTCAATTACTGGGAAACAATATAAACATGAAAATTATATTATCACTGGTATTAAAATGATATTGTAACATTTTTAATTTTCTTTGAGGTTCCACAAATAAAGGATTTTTTAAAAATCTGATTACACTTAACCCCTTTAAAAGAAAAAGTAATTTTCTCAATTTCTTCAGGAAAATGCGAAATTATTTTATGAAATGATTTATCCTAAATATTGCTTTCTTAATCTAATTAAATTGTTACACTATACCCCACCCATTCATTAAGGCCAATTTAATCAGTAGCTCTTCGTGGATTTGTTACAGATGAATAAATCTGTTAAGGGTTCGAAAAATATTCGTTACTGCCCAAGCCGTACAACTGGCAAAAATTAACAAAATAATTGTATCTTGCCGAAATGGCAACGGAGGACTTGATAACTTTTCGCTTTTAGGTTAAAAATTGGCATAAAAACAATTCCCAAAGTTAAATGTCCTCGATAGCGAATGATTTAGTCAAGCAGAACTAAAACCACACCATGCCAAGGCAGCTGGTGCTTCCTCTTGTCCCAGCGCTGATGATTCTGCTCCCAAGGAGTCCCCGGTTCAATTCGCTTTTCGCACCATTAACTCCAATCGAATCAAGTCTTTGGCCCCGCTTCTACAATAATTGATTCCTTAATTAGGTTTTGTAGTCTCGTATTTTTTCCTTTCCTTTTTTTTTTTTAATTTATTGTTGAATTCGACAAAAACAGATTGTTCTTTGCTTCGCTGATTAAATCAAAGAAGAGTGTCGGAAGGATTTTGAAATTAACTTTTTGTGCTCTTTTTCAATATAAGAATGAGCCTGAGAAGCGTACTTACTTGGCTTTGGTAGTGATTTTAAATAATTCATCAATTTTTTAATCTTAACGATTTTAAAATTCAAGTAGTTAATACATACATATATATTATTGGATTAAAAATTTACTGAAATTTCATAATATTGTTAAAAGAAACTATATTCTTATGATAGATAAACAAATACTTAAAGCTTCAAGAAAAATTTCCAGTTGATGAATTTTAGACAGTTGGGCTAAATTTTTGTATATTAAAATTAAACTTAATTCATCTAATATATCTATTAAGTTATAACCTTTTGAAATTTTGATACAGAATGTCCTTTATTGTAACATTACATTTAAGTTAAAAATTTAGAAAAGAATTTGTACCTATGTTGCAACACATTGCAGTTTCGAAGTTGAAAATTATTATTAAAGCAAAGTGGTTTTGTTTTAAAATTTGAAATAGTTAAAAACAATAAACGTTTTTATTTTGTCGCATAAGTAAGATAAGAAATCTCAAGATTTAACTCAAAATAACTTTTTCAAACGTTGGTGAAACGAAGAACAATGCTAAACCACTATTTAATCCTCTGCAGTAAAAGCTCTTAAACTTACTTAAGTATCAATTGATCCAGAAATTTGAGTAAATATAGTTTTATTTATTCAATTCTATTAAAAGTTCAATAATTATGGATTTTATCTAACGGAAAGTTACTTTTGGTTTTCGTACAGCAAAAATATCAAAACAATGAAGTTTGAAAATAAAATTAAAAAATAACAAAATTGTCTTTACCTATATGTAGTGTAGGTAGATGGTTTGAACTAATTCTAAAAGCTTTTAAATAAACTTTTAAAATTACAAAAAGAGTTAGGAAGAACTCTTTGAAAATGTAAATCACAGTCACCAGACTCATTTATAGATGAAAAAAAAAAATAGTTCAAAAAGCTTAAATTTAAAAGTATAAAACATTCATTTACACTGTCGAAAAATACAAATTTGTTCTGAAACAAAAAGCGGGGTTAGCTACTCTGGCCGGATAAAGAACAAAAGTCTTAAAAGTCAATAAAACCAACGGCACGTTTAAAATGTAATTGCAAAAAGTTAAAAAAGGGAATTTATTTCTGCAGCGATTTTGAAACGTTTTGCACATTGTAGGCGATTTAACATCCCTTTCACTATCGGCGGGTACTATGTGCCTTTATTTCTATTTTAGAAGAAGGAAAATTCGGACAAAAACGTACTATTTTCCATTACATATCGACCGGGTACTGAAATGTCGAAAAGTTATGTATAAAACATGCCGAATGGGATTCAGTTAAAGTATGAGCAGAATGTGGGCAGCACTTGGAGGTATAAAGAATAAAGCGGTGCACGAGGAAAAAAGTTTCGACTGGGCAAAGCACATGCGGGAAGTAACAAATTTGGAAATTTTGTTAAAAATGAACATAGCTCATGCCCTTTTATGCCCTTTCAAAAGGACTTTAATTCCCTTGGGCGGACGAATATTCTGATCTTTGAAAGCCACATCCAAGAAATATTCCGAATGTCGAGTATGAAAGGTGCGGGTATAATTTCATATAAATTAATTAAGAATTCTTTAAATTTTCATTAAATTACACCTGCAATTATTAAATTATATTATTTAATATATAATATGACGACTATAATTTGAGCTCCTTGGGAGATATATAGAAGTTATGTTTCAATTGGAGTATTACAAAAAGAAGAATTACAGTGCATCGCTAAAATACATACATATTTCATGAATACACTTTTGTTTTCACGCTTGTTTCAGTATTTTAATTCATTTGGATTAAGCTTGTGATTAAGTATCTATTATAAAATGTGTTAATAATAAAAATGGAGTGAGTTGAATAATTGGAAGGGAGGGAAGTTATACTTTCATTTCTGTGCCAATTTTATATAATATTACTAATTATTTTTTGAGATTTCTCTGAAATTTAACAATTTCAGTCTATAATAAAAATAATATCTGAAAAGACTTTGATTGAATTTGATATTACTTCGGTATTTTCAATTCTTAGACGAAAAATTTCACCGAAGATATAAAATGATAATTTGTTTTCCTTTGACTTTCTAAAGGTACTGGCATCATTCTAACAAAATTCTTTCAAGTCATAAATTGTTTCAAGTATATTTTCGAAATTAATTTCAGTTTATAAAAATCACTTTACGTGTACACGAACCATCTCGATTACAGTAAATTACTTTGCGCTGCCCTCCAGCCAAGAAATTACTTATAATGAGGTGCGCTGCATGCAGCAATCTCGATAAAAACTTGAAAGCATCTGGGGATTTTCCAGAATTACTTGAAAATTTCTCGATGCTTACAACTACACCATTTGGAGCCTGCTGCCAACATGTTTTCCCAAGTTTTATTAAACTTTGACATAATGCAAACGACGCCACCAAAAGCTAGCTACCAAGGAAGGCAAATTGGCAGGATTTACTACGTTTCCGGCAAGACGCAGCGAATAAGAAGGGCGTCGCGTCGTACGTCGTTCAGATTTAGAAGGTGCCTTTCCACTTTTTTATTGTACTTGTCTTCATTTTTATGAAACTTAAAAAGAATGAGAAAACTTTTGAAACAGTAACTCGTTTTCTAAGTTTTATTAGTTATTTTCAAGACATCAAAAAATCCAATCCACAGCTCTACGGTTCTGCATCTCGCTTCTGTCTGAGGTACAAACAGAGTGTAAAAGGAATTTTGTAATAAATATACATAAATATATACATAGTTTATGATTTACAGAAAAATGCCATTCTTTAAGTTTGAAGAAATGAACCTGTTTTAGCCAGTCAGTGGACAAGTGATGATGTCGATGTCTTAAAATATGTATATCCGATATTTCGTCTTGAGGAAAAGCAGCATATTTGGAATACTGCAAAGTTCCTCAGACACTACAAAAATGAAAAATATCACTTAAGTTCAAATGGATCTTAAGATCATAAAAGAGTATATGATGAAATGATGTTCTTTTCTTTTTAAAAAAATTTCTATAGAGATCTGATAAAGAAATTACTATTTTAAATATCGAAAAAGTATCACATATGTATTACTTTTAACTGGAGCCTCATATAGAATTGAGTCATTAATATGTAAATCACATTGCTTTTATTTAAAAGAGAAACATACTTCAAAATGTTTTAAAGAGATAAGTGATTTTTTTTACCTAGTAAGAAATTAATATGAAAATTAATTAATTAAAATTAATTAATTAAAATTGAAAAAGAATTCATCTAAAAATGCGTGAATGAGTTAAGAAATTGCTTCATCGTCATAACTTATAATAACTGAAGCTGTATTAAAACTACATGTTTTACTAATAATTAAATGATTTTAATTTAATATAGATCTTCGGGGCCGAGTGTAGAACATGCTGGATTTTGAATCTACACTGATAGAAAATTCTTTTAAAAAAAACTTAAAATCGAGTAACTTACAATACAGTTTAAAGAGACAATGTTTTGTTTGACTTTTATAGTACCTAACTAAAATATTTGATTAAATAAATTAAGGGGGAAGATTAATTAATTAATTTTAAGAGGAAGGGCAAACTTTTAGCCTAAGCTCGGTTTCGTTCTAAAAAGGCAAACACAAAACATTGAAAATTTGCTAAACTATTCATACAGGAATAAAGAGATAAAAAGAGTGGTACGCCATAATTTAGCATCATATTTCAATTAACATAAATATTCAGTTACTTTATTTTAAAAGCGAGATTTCTGCATGTGAAATTGGGACTGGTTTCGTAGTTGAGGTCATATAAAATGTGTTTTGATGCACATTACCATGAGAACACCAACCCTTAAGTGGTTCATTCGTTGGAAATGGAATTTTCATAGGAAATTTAGATATCTACCATTCAAAGGAGAAAGTTCTCACGTGTTACTAGTAATGTGAACGCTAATGGGATGGTAAACTACAGAGGCGCTTCCGTTTAATTATGCTGAGTGCTTAAAACTATTGAAAATACATATTATCATGGGGGCGCCTCGATGTGTTGGTTTGTACCCATATGCAAATTCCCAAAGCAATCCAAAAGCGAACCACTTGCCATCTACTCTTGAATTAATTGGAAAAGTTATTTGAATAAACGCGTACAGCCGGAATAAATCATTTTAATTGATTGCAACTGATCGAGTTATTCGGTTGGAAGTGGTTCTGCGGTATCTGCGTCCTGTTGAGTGTTGAGTTAAACAAGCGATGGAGCGCTAATCGTTTTGGTTTTTATCCCTTTCGGTTTTGTACTCACTTTTGTTAGAGCTACTTTAGAATTTTTTTATGGACGTTTAGAATATGAAGGTAACAACGTGGCTCCATTCAAATTACTGCGTGAATGTATGCACATATAATCAAAACACTTTAGTTTTTGAAACCTAGAAATATTTTAATCATATTTCATAGAGTTGTAGTAGTAGTAAAGCGTAGAGTTTCTATACTCGAAAGCTTCGTCCTCTATGGACCCGTGTAACTTTCAAGTCATATGTATATTGAGGTATTGACACTTGTTTAAATAATTTAATCTTATGTACGTAATTAGTATATTTAAATTTAGCAAATAAAATGTTCTCAAATTAGACTTTTCGAAATTGTTACCTTAAGTTATGAACGGATTACTTTTTATTATCTAATTGGCTAGTTTATTTATATTGTGTAATACATATGTATGCATGTCTTACGTTATAAAGTTTTTTTCCATTATTTTTTCCCTTTGCAAACTGGTAGCCCTGTCAACATTGAAAAATGTTATATAATTCTAATAAAGCCCAAAAACTTTCTAGTCTTGTCCATTTAAGCCAATCCAATGTGGCCTAAGTCCACAGGCAAAGAACACAAAAACGGCTTTGTTGGTTTTAATAATGATTTCCTGTAAGACTAATAATCTCCCTAAAAGCATTGCTCTTTAATGAATTACTTTGCAGATTTAAGTATCCGTGCTAAAATCAAACACCGGAGGTGCCTTACCCTCGAGGTACGATTTTCTTTGACGGGCGCTGAAGTAGACTTACGGATTTTTGCATCAATATTGGGTATTATAAATATAGCGTAGCAATTTACATAAAGAGGGTTAGTAACTAAATGAAAAGGAAAGGTTACCTTTCCTTTTATGTTTGTATTTGACTTTCTGACTTAAAGTTTATTATTAATTTAAGCTATAATTTCATCTATTAAGAATAACTTTAATTAATTGAGGTAAGGTTTAGTTATACAATTTTGCGGGTTGAAGTTGAATCACATTTTAACCTAAGAGGATATACATATGTAGATATAACGCTAGGCAAATCTGTGTAAAGAATCGGAGAATTTAACTAAAAGGAAAAACTCTTCGGATATTTTATGGAGTTAAGTTACATATCCCTTACCAACCATCCTTTTTTTTCACGATGTTTCCACATTTTGGATAGAATTTTCTTGTTAGAAAATGTTAATTACAAAATATCCCAGAGGTACATTGTTACCAGCTATAACCGAGGAATGAAAAAATAAAATAGAAAGTTAAAAAGCATTGTAGTATTTTATGCAAACGCTCGAAATATACATAAGAGAAGAAATACCAGAAACATGCATGTAAAATACTCACGCATAAAGGAATTTTTTCCTCATCAAGATATTTTTTGTAATACCAATAACAATAAAGAGGTTACGTTTTGCGTAAATACTTTTGAAAGTTTTTCGTTGTACAGCCGCAATGTATCCTTTGAGAGTAAAAATTATTTATTCAACGTATTTGGTGCGCTGGAAAAGGCTTCGCTTCTCATGTAGGCAAATAAGCAGGAAGAGCTCATATTCCTTTATGAGGAAGCGGAAGCATGTTAACAATTTTTATTAACGTTTGTACAAAGGCAAATGTTTTTCATCCAGTTTAAGTTGTTAAGAAAATTTAGATTTATTCTGCTAAATAATTTTCCATAAATTTGCTAAGAAAATGCTAAATCATATTACCTTAGGAAACATTTTTAAGAGTTTTATGAATAAGGTAACAGTCCAGAAATTTTTTATTTCATTTTCTTTTCATTAAAATTTCGTTATTTACGAAATAATTACGTTCATGCCAGTTTGTTGATGCTTTAAATATTTATGTAATAATCAGGAAAATGAGAGTAAATAAATTTCACGATGTCTGTCTAATTCATCATAATAACTTGTATGCTTGGTGAAGAATAGCTTTAAAACAGAAATTTGTTGAAACTTATAATATTAAAGGTTTCGAAAAAAAAATCGCAAGAGACGTCGTGGATCAGAAATTCTATCCGTTGTTCAGTCCCTTGTATGATTTCCGTCTCTAGGCAGCTTATTTCAACGGAAAGTAAATAGACTTCAACAAAGTAGGACCAAGTACTCTTCGTAGCGCGACGTTTATGCAGAACAGTTTCCCTCTTCTATTATCATTTTGCAATTACTCCTCATAAATATTCATCTTCAGGCGCATTTTACAGTCAAATTTATGTAAAGTTCCCCCTTAATTAATTACATTCAGCGCTGATGATTTTGTAATTGATTTCTTTGTTTCTCGTCCGAAGGATATCTTCAGTGCAGAGTAGTAATTGTCACCACATACCTTTTTTTAGTCCCTCTGTAGCTAATCCTACCACATTTGTTCAATATTAAACTCTAAGGGTGTTTGATTTATAATCATGGAAATATGCTTGGTTTTCATTGTTGACTTACGACTTATTTTATATTCAATTGCCATGAAATTTTCGAACACTGGAACAGAAAGCTTGAATTACTAACCACTCATTTTTTTCTCAGTGTAGAGACTAGGCGCTAGAAAACCCTTGTAGTTATACATATATTTGAAATATTGACGAAGATGGCGAATTTCAAAATGATAGTTTAAAATTTTCAACTTTAAACGATTTCCATGAATATTGATAAATGGATTTTAATTGACACTGATTCTGAATGTAATATAGTATTATCTTTTAGTTATACAGCCGCTGTTTGTTTGGTTTTTATATTAACATCTATTCCTTGCTTAATTATGAGACAACAGAGGACTAATAAAATGAACTTCCTCTTAAAGAAAATAAGTAGCACAAAAAACAGAAATGAATTCATATGTGTTCCTCAATTTTTCTAGGAAAATTTTAATTATAGCCCTTTGAGTTGCATTCCCTTTTTAATTCCATTTACAAAGCCATAGCAAAGGCTTCCTCAAAAGGAATCAACATCCATAGTGATGCACTCAATTAAAAATAGCTTTTCTATTACATACACCATATTCAACTTTTTCCTCTTTCACTCAAGCTTTTTGCTTAAAAATGTGCAACGGCAGTTCATATGGAAAATTTGGCTTTCTTAAAAATAGTTCAAAGGTGTTCAACTCGTTTCAAGTAATTTTTCCATAAATGTCATTTTTGAGATGTGTATTTTACCTGTAAGTAAAGCAGATTTGCTCAATTTTATTTATCGAAAGAAAAAGAGGTCTGGAGTATTTGGAGGGTTTCAAATCATTTCTTTTATCTAGTATTTTAAGGTTTTCGGACAGCAAACTGCTGTTTAACTTTGATTTTTTAAAGTTGTAATCTAGGCAAAGTAGGAATTGATTAAATACATACATCCAAATCATATGGTTATCGTAGATAAAAAAATTCTTATTTAATGTCGGAAGAGACAAGTTATTCGTACTCAATATATGTACCTTTACAAAATGACCAACCATATCAGGCTCAGATTAAAAGAGGGAAAAAAATTGTGCAAGATTTATTAGAATCGGTGACAAGCGCTTAGTGCTGGTAAGGTATACGAAAGAGTCGAAAAGAAACAAATCCCTTTATCACTTTCTACCGTACATTCGACCCTCAGCTCAGTGTGTTCTAATCAATTTGATTTAGGTGAATTAATATTGCTGGCAATTATTCATTTTGCAAGGCAGCCCCATTTAGATTGCTTCTCAGACCGTTTTGCACCTATAGATTTTGTCGTCAACAATTATTCTTCATTTATTTTCACTTTTTGATTAATTCTGCGGACTATTGCCTTTATAAGACCCAACTGCCCTCGGTGGGAAAATTAGTCTAAACAGTTTATTTAATGCTGGCCTTAATAAAATTTAGTCTAATTGTAAGCAAAACTATGGAATTAGTATTATAGGTACATAGCAATTACAGTACTTAATCAATTTCAAATCTTAAATATCTGAAATATCAATGAAGATTCAAAGATTGTTTTTTTTTTATTTTTCTTCAGACAACTCTGTCGAAGTGATGACTTCGTTGTTTATAGATAGAAATTTATCACAATTGTAATGAAGCTCCAGACCTTGTTGATGTTGCAATCGATTTTATCACACCTTGGTTCGTTGGTTGTAAAACAGACTTTGTGTTGGAAAGCAAAAATACATGTTGGATGGATAGCAAATTATTGACTTTTGGATGAATCGGACAGTTGTATTATATAATAATAATTTGTTGTATGTATAATATAATAATTGTATTTCCATTTTCTCAAATATCTCAAAATGAGATAAAATTCATGCTCTCTTACTGCTTTCACAAGAAACCGGCAACATCTTTTTTTTGAATTTCCAAGAGATGTTACAATATTTTTGGTTCTTTGTACTTTGAATCAATCTATCAAACAGACCGACATTATCAAATTCTGATTTTTGAATTTTTAACAATTTAAATTTATCTTGTTCAAAGTTTTCATTTATTGTTTTTTTTTTATTTATAGTTGTAGATTACCCTATATTTATGAGCCGACAATAGTAATAATAAATTTAACTTAATATGATACTTTTATCTCTAAACAAAATAGAAAAAATTGAACTACTCGTAGGTCCATTTTCAAAATAAATAACTTGTATAATTCTTTATTACAGACTATATATAATTCATAAATCAGTAGTTATATTTTTTTTTTACTTTTTGGCAGTTTTTGGTAATACACTTATAATAATAATAATAATAATAATAGCTAATTTAATATTTGTTTGTAACTTAGTTATCTCATTTGAAGTTGTTAACGACTCAATGGTAACTGATACATAAATCGCATCAAAATGTGGTATGACAACATGATAAGCATAATAACATATTTTGTACCGAATAATTCAGAAATAATTAATCTAATTTAATTTATAATCAGGAAATACCGAAGTGGGATTAAATTGAAAGCCTGTTTTGTTATAAATGCCTTAAGCAGAAAAGCACATTTTAAATTTCCAAGAATAATTTTCCATTCAGATACTTTCTGAATACACTTGAATTAGGTTTAAATTCTTTAAATTATTAAGCAAATCTTGCCAAGCCACCCTAAATCGCGCAAATCAACATTTTATTTACATTTGCTTCGAGTTTTCTTCGAACTCCCTAGTCACAGAGCAATAAAAAAATCTGAAGAAAATTTCCTCTCGGTAAATAAGACGTTTCAATAAAGTTTTACAGAAGTCTAAACGATTCCCCCTCAGGGTCTCAGGAGGCGTTGCGAACTTTAATTAAACACGGAAAATCGTCCACATCACCTGGAAAAATTTATTTTATTTATTTTTTTTTTTTTGGTTCAATTTAGCGTCTTCCGTCCTCCATGGCGTAACAGCATGACTTCGAGATGGATTTGCCTAATCAAATTTGATTTGTGCCTTTTGACTTTCTTGACAATTTTTGTATTTCTCGAGGGCGGGAGACAATATCTCTTACTTAGCCATAACAATAAATAAAGGCGGCACATAAAAGCCCTCCGTTCCCTCTCAATTTCTCTTAAACATTTCCGAAACTTCTGGGGCCCTTATCCAGCCTCACTTCACCTAATAATAATTTTCGATAAGTCATAAGCAGCCCTAGCCAAATAACAAATGACAGAGATATTCCCCGTCGGAATGCCCCCATTCCGGGCTATTTCCGCCCGGATTGGTCACGTCGACACTTGATGGTCGTAGGGTTATATTGGACATTGACTATTCAATATTCGGATTTCGGGATTTCCAATTTAGCAATTGTGCGCGCACCGGTGTATGCGAATCGATGGATTCCCTTAGGGGAGCCATCATCATCTTTAGAGGGTTCATTTTTGTTATTGTTGCCTTTGTTTCTTCGGTTTTTTCTTCCTTCTTAGAGGGTCCCCATAGCTCGAGGAAATTGAGAAATAATTCATTGAATGAAGGGCAAAGACTATCTCATTTGGATAATTGCAATTTATTTTATTTATGAGAATTCCTCTTCGATTGGAAATGGACTGTACTCGAAGCGGTGTAGATCTTTGGCGGATAATGGACCATTCGGAAAATTATAGCCGTTGTTCTTTCTCGACCCCAAATTGTTATTTACGGCCAATAGTCGCGGAGGGGAAGATTTATTTTCGGTTCGTTAATGATTCTTTTGATAAATTAATTAAAATTAGCAAAATTCCAAATTACATCTGATGCAAACTACAACAGTTTGGAGAATTTCAATATACAAAACTAGAGAGCTGCTTCCCAACATTACAAGAATTTATTTAACGAAATTCTCTCAAAAAATCAATTTATTTTCCACAAAGTTTTTTCAAATTAAATTCCTTTAGAACAGAAACAAACGTTTCAATGCAACTTATATTTGTATAGCGTTGTATTTCAGACACATTCACACATACATTGAGCATTTTTTCGAGGAAAGCAATACCGGAAAATTCATTTGTTTTTTAAAGCAAAGGGAGAATTTCCGATAAAGAAAATAATTAGATTTATAATTGTTTTGTTTTAAATTCCAATAGCATAGACAGAATAATCATTTATAAAACAGAAAATCTATTTGTTTGATTGCTTAATTTCCTGTCGGAAGTAATATATACATTCCTGCTGTTATATTATAAGTTTCCAAAATTATCACCGAACATTTTAAGGAATTACCACGAAAATAGGTATTTTAAGGTCTTTGAAGTAATTGATTTTTAAAGTCCTATCAAAACTAGGAAATCTTCATTATGTTTGAGAGAAAAATAAAATCATTAATAAATAAAATAATTAATTAATTGTATTAGATGATCCGTTTAGAAGAAAGTGACTTTCGCGGAAGTAACAAGCCCCTATAACATTTCTTAAGTTTCTTTAACAATTTGCAAGAATGTAGAATAAATTATGATAATTTGTTTTTTAGTATTCCATAGTAAAATTGGAAAAATGGAACAAGTATGGCATCAAACCAGTGTACATATGTCCGTCTGTTTGTCTGTTTCTGAACTTCAGGTGCCGATTTGTGCGTAAGAAACAGAGAAACCAGAAACATAACCAAAAATCATAAATAATAAAAACACGCCTGGCAATATTTTCAAATGAAAATAATTAATAGCTTACTCATAGTAAGCATTTATAGCTGGGGTACCAGACGACCCCAGTGTGGCAGCTATGTGACTCTAGGAGAGGTGAGGCAGCTAATGGTTAAATATGGATACGATTTAATATGAATAAATTCAACATTTCGTTTTTATATATTGCTTTATAATGAAAATTTGTTCAAGATTTTGTTCATAAGTTTTACTCTGAATGTAAGTATGTTATAAATACATATGTTTACAAATGGGCTTTATGTCTACATAATGAAATAATTTAAATTGCCATATCGATACCACTAATACCGCTTCAATGTTTCTCTTACATGTTTCATTATCAGCTAAGCGAACGTTATTGTATGAATCTGATTTTCTTCGCATGTATGTGCGATTATGTGCATTTTATATGAAATTTCAATTTAACTTAATTCCAGTTCAGTGAGTTGCACAAAATAGTTTCCCATCTATTTTCCAAGATAGTTTACCTGCTTTCCTCCCCCATTCTAACCTTAAAGTTGTACATAACTCCTTGCAGTTGTTAAGCATTTCTCTATTCTGTGCTATTGTGACCATAATTTTATGGGTAAGTTCCTTCAGGTCATGAAATAGAATAGCTCGATTCGTACAATCTAAATCCAATAAATTGTGCAAAATTTTCAAATTGATTCGAGCCCACTTGGGATAAACATTCGAATTTTGTTACCATATCTTTACAGGGCGAGTTTTCCAAAGTTATCTTAGAGTTCCGATTGTAACTGGAGCAGAACTACATTGCAAGCAATGAAAATATTATATTTGTGCAATAAATGAATAGGTACACAATACATATGTGCTTCGTATCGTACTGCTACTTCTATAAATTGTATGATTTCTTTTTTCTGGATATTTTCTAAAGAAAAATAAGTCAATAATATTTATTTGTGAAAATAAATCAATCGTATCACTTTCTGCCTATGGACGATGGACTTAAGTAGGTATTTAAGAAAAATTGAAATCTCCGAGCCCCCAACCTGTCCTAGTTCATTTTATTTTGGACTTCTTAGGGCTCGATGGAAGAGAGTCTGTTTATGATTAAAGTCAGTGACAGTGTTTTATATAATAAATAGGCAGACAAGGAAATAAAAAGTTTTATTTTATAACTTTACAAACTTCAAAGTTGACACTTCAATATTAATTTAAAAATTTGATCCAGATTTACAATAAAAAAATTTTTCGGTGGCGATCATAAGAGCGGGAAAAATTTTTGTTTTGGTTCAATGAATGACAATTACATAAATATATTTATGTATATTAATTTTATTATATATATATAACGAGGTACGCACTCACTTGTCTTTCTCGTAATGTGACTTTCGTCTGGTCTGTTTAAATAGTCTCTGAGTCGTACGTTGCCTTTTCTTCGTTGCTCCCCTTGGTAGAACGAAAATGTAAATGCAATTTCCCATGCAAATACAATACACAAAAAGGATCTATTTGCATATACCATTTTATTGTGATTTTATTTCAGCGCACAGTTCTCTCCATTGTTGGCACGACCTCCTTTTAAGGCGGAGGTATGACCTACTCTTTACCATCTTTCTTCCGGAGGCTTTTGCCCAATAGGTGGGCGCCTCAATAGGTCTCTCCCGCCACAATAAGAAAGCTGGGGTGATGGTATCTTAAACACTTGCAAATTGAATCAGAAGTCTCAGCCAATTCGGGTCATTTGTTAAACACCTCGGAGCTGAATATGACTAAAGTCGGAGGTACCTGCCCTAATTTATTCTGGTGTGGCGGAAACTTGGATTTGGATAAGAATGCGATGGATACAAATGGATGACTTGACATCTTGGCGTCAGATTTTGATGAACATACGTACATATAAAATATATAGCCCAAAATATTATCAGCTCTTAAAAAAAAATTTATTAATTTGGTTTACAATATTATCGTTGGATAATTTTTCTAAATGCGTATGTCGTTTTCGAAGGTTACCTGAAATACGAAGATTTTTTTAAATTTTAATAAATTTAATATGGGTAAAGCGAAGTATATCAGAGCTCTGACTCAAGCGAATATTTCGATATTTTTGGAAGTCGGACAATATTTTCATGGATAAATAGCTCAAATCATTTGTTAGCAAGTTTGCAAAAAATAGAGCTACGCAGTTGTAAACAAGTCGTAAAAGAAAAGGAAAATGTGGCCATGGCCGAAAAACAACAGACAGTTTTGCCTATTTGTTGCGGAAAGCTAAGGGCTACCGAACCCTATCCAATAAGTCTCTTAGGGCTACAATGTCTGACGTTGGTGCAGAAATATCGGAGCGGACAGTGAGATGTCGACTTTTTAAATCTGGGCTATGTGCAACAAAGAAAAATATGGGAGAGTGAACGTCTGACATTGACTAGAGATGATTCGTAAAAATTAAAGTTGAAATAAGCACTCTTTCTGATATTATTCTGCAAACATATTTCCGAATAAATATTGGTGAGTTTGACACTACCAACGGCCAGGACTGTTCGGAGATCCAAGGGAGAAGAGTATTTAACTTCCTGTATCCAACAGCACCTCAAACAGCTAGTACAGGTCATGGTTTGGTCGGAAATATCGTTAAAAGCGCTCTTCCCACTTTATGCCGTTGACCGGATAATAAACTCGTATTTAAAAGTCCTTCAGGCACAAATAATCCCAACCATGAACGCAAAATTTAACGAAGAGGGAATCTTCATGTACGAGAAAGCCCCTTGGCAAACAGCGCATAGAGTTACTGAGTTTTTAAGGACTAACAGCATCTAAATCCTTGACTGGCTCCTTGACTGGCCAGCGAATATCCCAGATATGAACGCTATCGAAAATATCTGAGATATTTTTAAACTGGAAGTGGCGGTTCAAATCAGAATTTATTGTAACCTTGAAGAAAGTTTGAAAATGGCTTCCATTTGGTCACGAAAGCTAAAAATTTTATCAGTAGAATGCTTGAAAAATGCAAAGGAAATGTTCACTAAATATTTATAAATGTCTTTATAAAAAAATCTCTCTCGTTGGAGTTATAAAGCTACGTTTTTACACAATTTTGCTAAAAATCTCTAGAGCTGATAATTTAGCCATATCTGTTATTAATCTTTAAAAGTAATGATTTAAACGTTTAAAATAAAGGGATAAAATATTTTTAAATTTTATGTTTGATATGCAATGTAGGAATTAAACCTAGCAAAGGAACTAAAATTAGCAATTACTGATGGTTCGAGGTTTTAATCTTATAGTTTAAGGAACAAGATCGTCGTAATATATCTACATATAGTCTGTGAAGGCAATTAAAACTAAATCCAATTTATTTTGGTAGTCATCAAACCTGGTAGCTTCTATCAGTTTTATGTTTTCTGATTATTGTGTTGGTCGAATTTATTGTATTGTAGATAACTCCTCGTTTATTCTTACAATTCCATTGACTGTGTATAGAGGATTTACTGCTAAAAAAAAATTAGGTGTAATTCCCTTGGACTATGTAGGGAAAGAAAATTTATGTATGGTCAATTACTGCTAAAATAGAAAAATAGAGATTTTTTTAAAATAAGTCGAACATTTTCTTTATCTTGTAATAAACAAACAATAGAAAATTTTTTTTTTGTGATATGGGCATTTTTCTGACATATAGATAAGAGAGTCTTTCCAAAAGTTTGGGCAAGGAGCCGTCACATTTATTGTGCGATATTCTTTTATGACGCAGGCATTAATTTTTAAATTTTGAAATGGACGTCATTCTGGCAATTTTCCATGGTTGAGGAAATATAAATTTTGTAATAGGTACGTGATTTTATCTTACGTATCTTATTTTATTTGACATATAATCTCTTGAACGTGTATCATGATATGTCTTCATACGTGTATGTGACAATGTCGCAAAAATCGCAGTAATAAGTTGAATGAAAAATTCATTAAACACAACAAATCAAGTTTAGTTAAGGTCTCAAGCATTTTTAAATCAAGACATTCCTGGCTGTAATTTACGTTCTCTTTTCGTGTTAATATTAAATTGTCTACAATTATATTTAATAAATGTTTCCACACATGACATCCTTATTAGGATTATTACTCATAACAAGGAAATATGCAAAATTAAACTGAAAGAATTCACATAAACCTGTCTAGAAGCAATATAATGCAAGCTCTGGCCAAATAAAGCTTTATTCTGAAATTTCCAGGTACCGATGTAAATCATTTAATGGAGCATTACAGGAGAACGACAATTGCACCATGTGCATTTAATCATATCCTCAGGGGCATAGTAAATTGACATTTAATGACTGAATTGATTACATTCTACAGGCTACGTATGCTGGGTACGCATGTTACAAAATCCATCAAAATATTCTGTACATACCCTGCTGGACATATTCGTGAAAATGATATTGTATTGTACATCGGCTCCGACAATGATTAGACAAGTTTTAGGTGAGGTGTCCAATGCTGTTGCACAATTTGAGCAATTAGTGTGAGAGGAATGACAGAGGTAAAACAAATATTCAAAAATTTTACCTTCATTTCAAGTACGAATGAGCTGGTAAAGGAATGATATAGTGTGAAATGGAAGTTTCTGTTTCTGTTAGGCAACTATCAGAAAATGCAGCAATGTACTGTGGTAACATCAAACTATAATTAAACTTCGAAAATACAGCACTGATGGAAATGGATCGTTATAATAATGCATTTCCTACAGATGATGCTCGTTGTTTTCAGGATGTTCACAGAGTATAGCGAATGAGAAAAATATCTTCTTGCACGTATAAGCATAGATAAAAATATAATAAAAAGCCTGGTGCGAGAGGTTTCACAATAAAGGTATAATGTGAACTTAAAATCATAAAATGTTTTGCGATTTGGTCATATAGATACATGGAGATTTTGGGGCCCACTAATTCCAAATATAAGCCCCAATTTTGGGAATTTAAAATTCTAGACTTCAGTATATTCTTTTTTTATTTCAAATTTCAAAATTTGTGCTCAATTTAAAAAAGTAAAGATGTATTGTTTATATTTTGTCTAGAATGTAGAAAACTAAAAAAAATTTCCAGAATATTTGCGTTTTTGTATATAAGTACATAATTAGAAAATGGTCGAAATAAATATAAATCAGGATTTTTCAAATTCTTTCGGATTTTATTGTATTTTCGGTTCAGACTCCATTTAATACTAAAACTTGCTTTTGATTTCATCCAGGTAGGAAGGTACACTATTTTAGTATTGTTTTAATACTGCAGTATGTATTTCGTTTAGTTATTCAAATGGTATTTCTCAAATTAACTTTTATTTCATTCTGCCCGTTAAATGTTTCGTGAATATCTATTGGTATCTAACTTAAAAAATGTTGTCTGGTTAAGTTCAATTAAATCACAAAAATTAAAATGTTGCTCACCTACACAAAACTCCTCTACAAAAACAAAATTAAAATAAAGTTGTCAACATCCATTTCGTTAACGACATTTCCAACAACAAGGCAAAAATACACATTTACCATAATTTTGGCATCGTTCGAATTCATTTATAATTTTAATGGCAACCAGAGGAGACCGGAATCGCCCATCTTTCCCTGTGCAATTCATCTTTTAGATATGTAAATATTCTCCACAAATTCTGAAAAGTTTTGCTCATTTCGGTCATTTTATCTGCAGTAGTATACACGTATTTACGTATGGAAATATGTGTGATATGAAAAAAAGAAGAAAATGAATTTACTGTGTTTTCTACGTCGACAGTTTCTAAAGTGGACAAATTTACATTATTCACTAGTAAATTAAATTTAAATTTTTAATCTGACGCAAAGTTAGAGTGAGTTTTTGCTGGTCTCTGTGGGATATTTCCGACATGGAATGGGCTGCTTGAGGATTGGAAATTTGAACAGCTGGTGCAGATACATTTTGCATTATAATGTTTTAGTATAAGTGCTCTGAATGTCATATTATTACATCTGGTACATAATATGTACATATATGGAAATTAGGGTGTTTATTTTTTCATGTTCGGTCCCATAGGTCAATGGTTTAGCTCTAGATCTAAAACTAATACTGCCGAAATTTCACACTCCTGGATCAAACCTATGAACTCTGTTTGCGCCGTTCATAGGTTTGATCCAGGAGTGTAGGCAATTTGTATGGGAAAAATTACTCTTTTCCAAAAACTTGAATTATTCGTTCAAAACAAATTTTAAAAAACTTTCTCATAGCAGCATTTTGTTGACAATTAAATTTCCTACCAAAAAGATCTTAAAGAATAAATTCAGTAATCAGTTTTAGAACGTATTAAGAGTATGATGAGATGTAAGCTGAAAATTAACTTTCCGATTGAAATATTGTCGAAAAAATCTTTAAATCCGCACATAGTTATAAAGTCCCAGTAGCCATAAATCAAATACTTTTAATAAATTTAAAAAAAAAATAGTCACATTTATCAATAGTAGGTATACCTAAGATTTCCATATCGACAATGTAAGAAAATAAATGTCCCCAAAGGCTTCGCAATAAATTCGTTTCGACGCAGACGGGGAAAGAAGGCGTTTCATACACCACAAGAAAGTAGTTATTTTTAAGAAAAAAAAAATTTAACTTCTCACACATCCTCTTTCACTATTGATTCTAAATTTCCACTTAGTTCGATGATTTATTTTTAGTCTTGCTCGGTTTCGAATTCAACGCTTTTTTCATACCAAGAAGTAGTAATATTTTTCTAATATCGTAGAGAAAAAACTACAACAGAAACGATTCCGAGCTGTAAGAAAATTTTTCGTTGGAACGTGATTCTTGGAAGAAATAGAGGAAAACCAGAAGTCGGCTTCCGTCTGTTACACTGCTGTAGCAGCAAGAAAATTACTCTCAAATATGCGATCAGCCTGGCATCCGTTTGTGTGGTGGTTTGGCTACCTTCTTCTTAATGGCATAAAACTGTTTAAATGACGCAATTTGGGCACTCAAATTCAACCTGGAACTACTCTTGAGCGCATTTGGTGAAGAGAAAATTGCCAAAAGTGAATTTTATTCGTGCTTTCGCCGGAAAAAGGGACATTCGCATGCTGCTCGAAACCTGAAAATAGGTATAGCAAAAGAGCACCTGTATTTTTAATGTTGGAGCGAGATTCGAATCATTGCCACTTTCCAGTGCGAGATTTGGTTAAGTGCAGTTTTATTGCCGCAGCTTCCTCAAACTTAAATTGTAGAAATATTTGCCTTTTTGGCTCGTTTTTAGCGTTCATGGAGTAACTTTAAACAAATTAACAGGGCGAAGAAGATTTAAAATTTTTTGGAAAATATCAACAATTTTCCATGTCCCTAATATTGGCTGGTTGTATACAACTGTCAAAATTATGCATTTGTAATTTGCAGTTTTATGAAATGTCGGATTGATTAGAACAAACGAATTATTAGTAACTTAATTTCGAAAAATTTTATCATATAGATAGTAAAATTCTTCTTATTCGAACGCATTTTGAGCTAGAAATATTTCGTTTTTTACGTATAGTGGTCGACTTTTGAATTTCTTTGAGATCATCCGAACGTATTTTGATAAAAAAAAATGTGTACACAATTTCAAAATTATGCGACAATATTAATATTAATTAGCTGAAAATTACATTTACTTTTTTTTTTTTAAACAGATATATTTTTGCGAAGATTTATAGGACTTTCATGGGCTAAAAAAAATGTTAAAGTTGACCCTACATACATATATTATAGAATTAGAAAAATTGTATGAACAAATATAAGAAACTTCATGTTTAAAAATTTAAAAACTCATAAATTTCAATTCGTGTGATGGTTAAAACAAATTATTATGTATGTTATTTTTGGATCCTCTCATAAATACAAATAAATTTTTTTTATTGTGCCACTAAGTTTCTAAATCTAATATTCCTTATGTAAATCAATCATGAACCTTCATCTTTCATACATTCTACACTTTTTTTCACAAAACAATTGAAATTTGAATTTTTTAGGACATTATATTTTATATAAGTACCTACCTACTATCAGAAAAATTCAAAAATTTCGAGGACAAATTAATGGAATCAACCAGACATTGTAAAAATTAGTTAAAAATTCATCCAGTTAGGATACACAACTAATAGTAATATAATTTCTAATAAATAGTAATATAATTTTAGATTCAACTTTAACATGAGGGGAAATTAAGACGAGTTTTTCCAGTATGGAAAAACAATTGCTGAAATTGAGTCATTTCATTTTATTCAATTCGAATTTTGGTGCCCTATCATTTCATTTTATTGAGCAATTCAAAGGATCTAAAACGAAATTTTCCACTCCATTAAATTGATTATTTCTGTTGTTGGAGCGCGTAAAAGTGTAAGAAAGAAATCGCTTTACGCCTTACCTTTTTCTTTTCTAAGGAAGAAAGTTTTTAAAATCTTATTTTTCTGTGATTATACTTTTCATAGGAATGTTATTATTACTTTTTTTAATACATATAACTAGTATCCATACACCTCTTTGATAATGATCCTATATTTCATAATACATTCACAAGTGTTCGAGCATTGGGACCTTAATTTTGAACTTTTATAAAACTTTTCACAAAGTAATTGTCGTAATTATAATAATTGACTCTTTTTCTTAACCCAGGTACCCATCACTGTACTTTTTGCATGTACCGAGTAGGTTGAGTAAAAATTAGTCAATTAAAACAAGTCAATTAATTTGGAAATGTCTGTGATAACCACTTTCGATAAATATTATTTGAAATAAACGCGAAGTAAGGAGCAAAATTGTATGTGGTATGGTTCAATAATATGCTCATATGTTTTTTAAATAAATACATTTTTTCTTATTTATTATATTGAATAATTAAAAAAAATACGCCGGAAGGTCAGGAAATGAAATATGTGTTTAACCATGATAGATCTAGCTTTTATAATAATTTCCTTCTCAGTATCCGTCCAGGTAGAGGAGAGACCAGATTTGCATGGTTCGCAAAGGAAATTCGTCAATCATTGCGTTCTACGGGAAAGATTTTTTCCCTCTTCCATATTCCCTTTGTTTTTAGTGATGATAATTTCAGGATCACAACAGGAATATAAATACGTGCCGGGACAATGCAAGAGTTTCTTGGTTTTTTCATTCTGCCCTTAAATTTTCAAGTCACGTTCTGGGTCACTTCGTATCCGTATTTACTAGAGTAGCAGCGCCGTCATGGTGTCTAGAAATACCATCAGCCACTTGGCAAACATTTTATGAACACTTCACCTGAGCGTTAACTCTTTGTTGTTTTGAGTTTTATTGAAAGAAAGTCTTATAAATATATAAAATTCGTTCAAAATTATTTACGAGCACTTATCGAATTAGAACATTTCTCGTTCCGAGCAGAATTGGTTAGTTGGTGTGATACATGCATATCTTCATATGTGCATCCAAAATATTCTGGCTCGCCTCTTTTTACTTGAAAATTTTTAATTAAAAACTTCAAAATGAAATTCCGAGCAAAGTGGTTTGAAGCAGAAAAAGTTTGGGGCAATAATCTACTATAACCGTCAGTTCAGCTGATACTGAAACTTTATAAGAACAAGAAAAATTCAATAACTCCAAGAGAAGATGCTTTGGAATTTTTGCCGTGCTCAGTGAATATATTGTATAAGAAATCATCATTTCTTTTGAAACTACTTAATCTCATTTAATTATCTCCTTAAGAAGAAAAGTCAGAAAATGAGTGCATCAGAAGCGCATAGGAGGCAAACTTTTTCGTAAGCTTCTTGCTGCGGGGCTCAAGAACGTGACTACAATTTCAATAATAGGAGTCAGTAGATAATACAAAGCTGCAAAGAAGCTGGAAAATAGCGTGAATATTTTTATTTTGTTTCTTGGAGCATCTGCATCAAACAGAAGCCCTAAAGCGAAAAATCCCCTATTGGCTTTGGAAGAAGTTAATTGAAAAATGCCATTTCCAAATATCGAATTAACGACCAGTGATTTTTAAAAAACGTTTATGGTTGCTTTAACTGTAGCCATTTCATTTGAATTCTAATATTCTACCAAGAAGGAAAACTAATTTCCAATTACAGGAGTATCTTTCAATGACAAGACGTTTCCAGTGACTAGCACAATCTTTGTTTTGTTTTATACTTTTCTATCACGTTCAAGAGTTTTAATTTGTTTGAAATCTGTTTTCTTGTAGGAATATCTACTACTCTTTTTAATGTTAATATTATAGGTTTCTATTTCTGATTACCCTTTTCGAAGCAATGTTTTCGATTATTTATTTATTTATTTCATCACAGGCTGATTACTTGAATACAAATATATACAAACTAATATTATTAAGTAAGACTAGAACGATAAATACAATGCGACATCACAACTACTTACTTAATAAAGATGACTTTACAATATGTTTTGAAAAGTTAAAGTCTAAGGTTTTAAAATCTTTGTTGAAGCATCGAGACATTGATGTGATTGGTTCGTTATACCCGTAATTAGTTCTGTGTGGAGGTATACAGAAGAAGTCCCGCTTTCTCAAGGTGCGATTGGGAACTGATATGTCGTAAGAAGAGAGCAAACTTGGAGAATCGATACGGCCCTGTAGACAATCCATTACAAAAACAGTTTTAAAGATATTGCGTCTCAGCTCCAAAGAGTCGAGTCTAATTAGTTTAAGGCGTTCAGAGTATGGGGGCAAAATATGTGGATCGCTCCAAGGGAGTCCTCTAAGAGCAAAACGGAGGAATCTGCGCTGAACTGCCTCCACCCGACTAATTTGGGAAGTTAGAAATGGTGACCAAACGCAACAAGCGTACTCAAGAATTGGTCTCACAAAGGTGCAGAATAAAAGACGAGTAATATAGGGATCGTTGAACTCCTTTGCCCATCTCTTAATAAAACCCAAAGTCGAGTTTGCCTTGTTGACAATGTCGTCAATGTGGTCATCGAAACTAAAGCGGCTATTTAACCATACACCCAAATCTTTAGTCTTGTCAAGTTTAGTTAAAGTATGGTTATTTATGGTATAGTCAAAGCTGAAGGGTACCTTCTTGCGTGAAAAAGACAAATACATACATTTAGTCACATTAAGGGGAAGGCAATTAATAGAGCACCATCTGAAAAAGGTGTCTAAATCAGAGTTTAAAAGCTCACAGTCCTGTTCAGATGTTATGACACGAAAGATCTTGGCGTCGTCAGCATAACAGAGAATATTGGAATGACTCAAACACGTAGATAAGTCATTAACATAAATTATGAAAAGAAGTGGGCCAAGATGGCTTCCCTGTGGTACACCAGAGGAATTGTGAATCTCATTAGACAAAGCTCCGCGAAAAGATACTCTTTGGGTTCGGTCTGACAAGTAGGAACGAAGCCAATCTACAAATCGAGGAGGAAAGCCAAGGGCTGTCAATTTCAGGATGAGGATGTCATGGTTAATTTTATCGAAGGCTTTACTGAAGTCAGTAAAGATGCAGTCCACTTGTGTCCCAGCTTCTAAAGTGGAAATGCAAAAGTTTGAAAATTCAAGAAGATTGGTCGTGGTTGATTTTCCCTGCCTGAAACCATGCTGAAAAGAACCCAGGAGAGATTTGCAGTGAAAGCGAAGAACATCATATATAAGAGCCTCAAAGATTTTAGCAATGGAAGAAAGTTTAGCAACAGGTCTGTAATTTAATATATCGTTCCTGTTACCCTTCTTATGCAGAGGAACAATATAAGAAGACTTCCAGATCTTGGGGAATGTACCACAGGAGATAGATAAATTAAATAAATAACACAAAACACGAACCAGTGGACGTGAACAATTTTTAAATAGAGAGACTGGGATACCATCAGGACCGCATGAAAAATTATCAGCCGAGCTATTGAGGTGTTGCAGGACTGCGTCGTCATCAATTAAAAGGTCTTTCATTTCCAGCGTAGTTGTTGGAAATGACCTCAAGTGAGTAAAACTTAAAGAACTAATATCACAGGTACTACAGCTTTGAAAAGCTGTTTTGAAATGATCAGCAAAAAGATTCGCGATCGATTGAGGGTCGCCGCTTTCAGCATCACCCAGCCGCAGTAGAGAGGGATAACCATCAGAACAACGTTTGGAGTTAACAAATCTAAAAAACTGTTTAGGATCGTCAAACAAAGCCTTCTTAATATCTTCAATATAATTATAATATGAACATTCAGCACCAATAATATATTCATCCCGCAGATTCGAAAAAATAACGTAATCAGCATCACTCCTTGATAAACAGAACCTCTTCCAGGCCTTTCTTTTACGATTTTTTAGATGTCTGAGAGATTTATTGAGCCATGGAGTCGTAAAAGACGAACTGTTGGTTCTTGTCATGGGAACATATAAAAATATACCAGCGAACAATTTATTATAAAAAGTATCCAAGGCTGCATCAATGTCTCGATCGAGAAGAACATCATCCCAATTACGACTACTAAAAAAATCATTAAGTTTAGAATAATCAGCCTTTCTAAAATTGAAACAGCAATTGTCAGCAATGGAAAATTTCGTTGCCGCAGGATCGAAGAAAAATGCAACATGCAAAGCCGGATGGTGAGACGACTCGGGAAGCAGGGGGACGGAGCATCGCTTGACCAAGGTGGAATCGGAATCGGTGCTGAGAACAAGATCCAGGTATTTGCCCGCACCATTGGCCACGCTGCAACATTGTGAGAGTCCGAAAGAAGCCAGATCGTCGATGAAGGAAGAATAGTAAGGCGGGGCCGATACATAGACAGGTAAAAGCCCATTGTCTGAAGAAGTCCTCCAGTCAATCAATGGCAGATTAAAATCCCCAAAGAGCAACATCTCATCATACGGATTCAAAGTACTGGAAAGTCTTTCCATATATGCGACAAAAGCAGCATAGGTATCCGCGCCTGAATTCGGAGGAATATATGTCGTCACTATAAAAATATCTTTCTGCGCCAATTTCAAGCAAACGCATAACAACTCCAGGCCATAGGGGTTTTGGAAGTCCGCTAGAGAGCACGATATGCTGCGGCGAATGGCGCAGAGAACACCACCTCCGACTGGAGACTGCAGGGCATCAGCATGGCGGTCACGCCGAAAAACTATGTAGTCGGGTCCGAAGAGTTCGGCGTCCTTAATGGAACCGCACAGCCAAGTTTCGGTCATACAGACCACGTCGAAGAAAGAGTCAGATGAATTGATAAAGAGGCTAGCGGTCTTAGACCGAAGTCCAGTTACGTTTGCGTAATAGATGCTGATTTCGCCGATGAGTTTTTTGAAGAGGCTTTTGAAGATGAACGACTTCTTGGGACAAATTCACGAGCAATAGCAGATCTAGGCCACAGTGTGGGCGAGGTGATGGCGTCGAACAATGAGTCGGGCACAATGACCTTGAATGATGCCGAAAAAGAGGTAGTATTGTTCCGTGACTTGTCGATGCGCATACAGGAGATAGATTCACGGCAAACTCCCAGCCTAGCAGATATATGGCACATGACTTCATCTGAAGTAGTTTCCGGATGAAGCCGAGACACAAAGACGCATCGAGGAAGCACAGCAGGTCTCAGTGTCATAGGTGCGCTAATTGAGGGTTTCTCAGGCAATTTCCCCATTTCAGACACCTCAGAAGTCAAGTCAACCGTTGACGTACTTGCAGGTTTGCAGCAGTCGCGTTGTCCAGAAACACGTTGGTTTTTCCTTTTCTTAGTTTTATCTGGCTTCCTTGACACAACTGTCTTAGAGTTCACGGTCGAGGGGACAGAAGTAAGTGGCGAGTCAGCAGCAGGCTCAGTACCAGCAGGGTTGTTGCAGTCCTTGTCTTTTAGTTTTGTCGTTGGCTTGAGTGAGTCCCGTGGTGGAGAAGACGCAGCCAAGTCCTGAGCCTCCCCAAGGGGTGGAGAAGACACTCCGCTGTCACGCACAGAGCCCAGAATCGAAAAATGCGCCGAAAAAGAGTCCAAATTTGCTGCAAGTGAGCCCAGCATTGCAGTGTTCGCTGAAACAGAAGCATTCCATGATCCCAGATCGCCCCTGACCTGCCTCACACCTCTGCGAATATCCTCCACTACAGGCAAGACAGAGGCCGGAAGATCAACGTCCGATAATGCAGCATGCAAATCATCCGTAGCGTTGGACATCAGGGACACTTTAGTAGTAAGTTCATGCGTCTTCTCCAAGAGTGCAGCGGAGTTGGATTCTATTGCATTCATTGAGCTTAACAATTTATCGAGTTTCTCATTGAGCACAAACATGTCCTCGGCCATAGACTGCACGCTAGCCCAGCTCGATGAGAATTGGTGCAGCCTATTAGCAAGCAGAGATTGCTCGGTCGAGAAAGAATCCACAAAGCCCTGCATGAACTTCAAGATCTGATAGGGCTTAATCTCTACACACTCCGGGCAGGTCGAGAGCGATGAAGCGTTGTTGAGCCTGGTGCTGCGTTTCAGGCAAGAGACATGAAAAAAGCTTTTACAGATCCCATCGCACTCAGTCAGCTCCCCACCGACCGTGCCGCCGCAATATTTGCAAAGGTTCATTGTAAAGAGAAATTGAGATCGATCAGTGTATAACAGTAGCGAAGCGTGTATAACAGAGTCCAGAGAGGTTAACGTCCTCGTCGTCAAGAAAGAGATTGAGCCTTATACTTACGGATAAGAGAGAGAGAGCAGAAGAAAAAAGAAAAAAGGCGGGAAAACTCCTAACCTAATAACATAAAGTCACTGACCGATGAAGATGTCAAGGTCAAATCACAGATGATAATGTTTATCACAGATGCTATTGTTTATCACAGCGGATCGTTAATCACAGCAGAATTAGAGCGCAGGGCCGATGAACAAAACAATCCAATCCAAATATCACAGTCGGGGCAATAGATTGATAACTAACGACGAAAGCGCTGAGGCTTAGCACCAAGTCATGGGGCAAATGAATCACAGTACAAATCTGTTATGATTATATCATGTCATTATCGTATTAGAGGCTCGTAACATCACCAATTTATTTGAAGAGGAGTAATTGCTTTTCGAAAAGTAAATAAAACATAATTTTAACAAGTCTTGATTTTATGCTTGAATTCATTCAAATGATAAATACTAAATACTATTAAATGAGTAGTAAACCAATTTTGAAAAATTAAAAACTAGCCCATTGTATGCAGTATTATATAAAAGGAGATTAAATGGGTATTTCAAAAACATAATATTCATCAATAAAAACAAGTTTTCAAAAGAGCATTAAAAATCGTTTGAATCAGTAGGACTAAAAATATTAACAAATTCTAAAAGACATTCGAGACCACTCGGCTTGATTATTCAAAGAGTTCCGGGAACCCTTATATGATTACTTTGTTGTCTGACCGTTCGTCCGTCATGGCCATTTTTCTCAGTAACGGCTAGAGTTATTGAATTGAAATTAATACCAAATATTAAACTCAACAGCCTTTTAGTCTTGTCAAAAATTTTCTAATTTAATGCAATAAAAAGATACGGCGAGTTGTACTCGCACTTGGCCGTTTTTTTGTTTAACTTCATTTACTTCGGTAGATAAGCATCATACTTAAAAAAGTGTTTCCTATAAAAATTTTGAAATTTTATAAACCAGATAGTATAAATACCTAATTAATTTAATTTAAAGGTTGCCAAATTTGTATTGTTCTATAATTTGGCTTATTGATTACATACATATGTACACATATGTCGTAGAAATAAAGTTAGTGCTTAGAATTATACAATGTAAGTATCATGTAACAATCTAGAGTCCCTTATCACCATATTTTTTGTATAATATCCTTCAAAATCGAATTGAGACAAAATGGGAAAAAATATGGGACTATTATTAGACTAATTCATTCCGCAGAAACACCTGATCCTGGTTGCATACACATTCGACCGATCCGGAACTCCCCTCGTGACAAATAATTTCATCTCATTTTAAGATGTAAACCAGAAGACAAAGCGTTCGAAACTATTTGGGCCAGAGGTGAGGACTTTATTAGGGATTTTCCCTTTATTGCACCATTCTCTTTCAGTCGAATGCTTTTAGCCTTTTCTCCCCTAGTGAAGGTCTATGCCATCTGTGTTCTAGTTTATAAGCCGGCAGTTATCATACACCTGAATATGAGCAGCAATTTCCTCTTTTGTCCATTTCAAGCTGCCAGGAATGTAGTTAGCTCCTTCAAAGAATTAGTTAGCCCTTTTGCCATGAAGGAATGGGCTGGGCAACAAGAGGGACCTAAATTCGAAGTCGACAACACGTTTGGCTGTAAAAATAAATAGGTGGAGGGCTCGCAAAAAGGTAACGTGTAAACTTGGCTCGTTAAAACGTTATGTTAATGACCTTCCATAAAGTTTCCACAAGTTTTACGCTGGCAGATGTTAACTAGAAATGAACAAGTGTTTTTAGCGTCTTAGCCCTTGGTAATTACGTTAATGATGTACTTTTTCTCTAGGACGACCGCATTCCCCAGCGCCTTGTCTACACGATGTTTATATAAATTACCTTCCGCTATCGTCCCTTAATCGCTTGTAAATATTAACTTTGTCGGAAGAAAAGTGTCGCTGTAATTGTGAGAGAATATTTCAACGCTTTATTATAAATAAGATTGAAAGTACCTTTAAAAGTAAAAAGAAAGATATAAACATTTTTAGGAGTCACTAGTGCACATGGAGATACATTTTTTTTTAGCTCAAATAAAAACATGCTAACATTGGTTAACGACTTGGAAACAAGATATTCCATGAAAAAATTTATTAATTCGAAAGTAGCAAGAATATTACATTAGGAAATGGAAAAATGTATATACAAATCTGATCATACCCATTTTTGCCATTATTTTTTGTGGTTTACGGACTTACTGATTTTGAGTCTGTTACCTAAAAATATATTTTCAAGATTTTGATAAAAATTTCATAAAACCCGACCTCGACGACTCCTATGTAAAATTTTTAATAGAATTAAACCAAAAATGATAAGATCCATCCGCCCCACATTTATATGTACATTCATTTATTAAAAGTGTGTAAAAACGTGCTATCCTGAGCGTTTTCATAACTTCCCGAGTAAAAATATCTAAATTCTTTAGCACGCCCGCAACGCGCCCGATGTATACCCAACCATCTTTCATTTTTTAAGCCCGAAACAGGCACGGTTATCGAACAATCGCGTCTGCATCGAGCCTGCAACAAGCCCGCATTTATTAAAATATCATAGAACCAGATAACAATATAGAATATTGTGAATAAAACTTGAAAATTAATAAATAAATTATTTTACAAAAATATAATTTGAGTATTAATTCTTCATATAAAGAGTCTACGTCTATTGATTTGATAACATTCGAACTTTAAATTTTTATTTTTATTTTAAACAGACGTGTTGCAGTTGTTTCTATGATCTTATTTCTCTTCAAAAATGTTACGGACCCGATTCGGGCGTATATCGGGCGCTTCTTTAATTTCGGGCGTGTTGCGTGTTCGTTTTTAGTCTACATAGTTTTACTCGGGTTTGTATAAATTTAATTTCAATAACCACTCCTGCCAGGAAAGAAATAATTTTATTTACATACTTTCAATTGTTACAATTCTGCCGGGAAATCTTTTGTTCTGAATTATTTGCATCCTCTTTCCAATTATGTCTTCCATTTCTTTCCATCTGATTGAACTGACTTCCTGTCGTAATAATGGAATGATTGGAATTGTTTTTTTTTTTTTTTGTCCTTTCGCGAAAAATCTCTTAATCAGTCAAGTAAGAAATTGGATAATGAAAGATGACAGTGGACAAAGAAACATCGAAAAATTGCTTTTCTGAATGACTTCCTCCCCTGGAAGCAGTAACAATTAATTAAATTCTCCAGGGGTGTGATTCTTAATCAAGATGTTCATTAACATCAAATGACTCAGCATAGCCTCCAATTTTTTTTTTTTTTTTATATAGGCTTGGGTGTCGACAGAACTATTTTTAGGTGGGTGCACCCAAATTGATTGAATGATACAATAAAACAATGATAAATCGTAATAAATTCTTAAAATCAAGATATTTTTTCAATATAAAATGAGTAAACGTATGCACTATTTATAAATTTATATGAATATGATTCTTAACGTAATTTTATTTTAACAGAATAAATTAATTGACCCAAGACGCGTCAACTCCAAATGCCTTTATTTAAGAATTTTTAAGAAAATAGGGTTAAAAATTAAAAATCAAAAATATTTGGAGACATAAAGCGAAAGATTTACATATTTAGTTATTTGGATTGCATCCTTATTGCATCATTAAGGTTTTTCCCTTCTCAAGACATCGAATTGCTTTTAATTACACTTTTATCTTCGTGAAAATTTCTTTAAATTGTCTATTGGAAAGTGACAAAAACAGACGCTTACTTTTCACCCGACTGACTAAATTAAAGTGGAAATAGAAAATGCTGTCAGATGCTGCATTGACGGTCCTTGCTTGTACCAATGGGAAGGACTCTGGATGTCTATGCCGAATAAATTCATTTCTATTTAAATTAAAAGAATCCGCTCAGCCTTATTTTAATGGGAGTTCCGCGAACGCGTCTGCTGAATATTTGCAATGCTATTCGAATGATTATCTTTAGTTGGTTTGAGAGCTCTTTAAATAAATTCCAATTTGTTGGAGATTCTTTCCTCTTTTAAGCTCGTAACTCCATTAAAAAAAAAAATTCGTAGTACATAAAAGTCGAAAATTAAATCTGTAAAAAGACATCACCGTTTAGGTAAATTTGTTTAAATGCCTTATTAATAAATTATGATTTAAATTAAGTACTAATGGTACCTTCCGAGATTTAAATTTTTTATGTCCTAGTTTAAGGGTTTCGTACTTCAAAAGCGAAAAATACAAAACATTTATGCAATCATGAATCATTTATGCGTCTCCCTGTTTTCGGAATTTTTCAGAGACTATTTGACGTAGAAAGTAAAGGATTTATACCAAATTTTTTCCAATGCTCTTTTATAAATAGTGTTTTGCGATGACTATAAGTAGGTACGTACTTCTTAGTGGCTAGCACTAGTTTGCTATGCCTAGAAATTCCATTTACATAGATCCTGTCAAATGATTTTTAAAATATAGTGGTTACCGTCTTTGAAAATGTGGTTTTGAAAAAAACGTATCTTAAGTTTCACACTTAATTAATAGTATAAGAGGAACCTATGGTTATTATTGGATATTTCTAAAAATTTGCATTAGATCAACTTAAAATTTTCAGCTAATATTATACTTCAAGTAAATGCACAAAAAAAAAAAAATATATATATATACATATATATTTACGTATATATATAATTTTTGAATTTTTGTACAATCTGACTATCTCTAACCGTTTAGCACTGTCACTATATTCAGAAATGCGCTTTGGAAAATAAATGAATGTTTTTAAAAGTGATAATGAAAAATGAGAAAAAAAATAGGAAATAAAATTGTTTTCGTCTGTATATTCATCATCATGAATTCCCAAACTTCGACAACCTGCATTTGAAATTGAAAAGTTCTAGGTATTCTAAGTTTTGGAATTTTAAAATGGGAGCAAGGGTCAAAAATAAAGTTCGTTTAAAAAAAAGTCAACTAAAATTTTGAAAATTTCACCGATGAGCAGCGTGTAACAACTTTCCAGGATAATTGCGCATCAATTAAAGCCAGCAGTCGCCATCAAACATTTAGTTGCAAATCGTGTTGGCAAATGGGCATTATTAGGGAAATGGCCTGGTAGTCAATAGAAATATTCCGAATCCAGCTCACGGGGCGTATGAACTCGCCAGGTAATTGTTTCATTACACATTGCCGTCGCATGTTCAATTAATGCCACGGGCAGAACGCTGAACGCCGAACGAGCCGCCGAATCAATTCGTTCGATTCACCTCGACTTTGTCTACATCCGGCAAGCTTCCTTAATTGCTTGTATGCGGTGCGGTGTGACGCGGTGTCCGCGATGGTCGTGTTTTCATGTTGGTTGATGTCCCGAAAGGAAATATTCAGGGTCCTTTGTTGTAATCACTGTAATCAATGCAGTTTAGGGGGATAATTGGCAATTTTTTGAACATACAACACAAAATTTAAATGGTTGTTATCAACTAATTAAGGCGGGCACAAAAACCCTTTTGAAATACCCTGGCGAATAGAAGGCAAGAATTCGTTGAATTTCTTAAATTATATTCCATTCCGTCAGCACGCAAAATTCTCTGGAAGAAGAAATTTTTGCTTTATTGTTCCCCATTTGTTTTTACAAGCTTTTATTTAGTTTCACCTGTCCCGGTGTCTGTAATGAAATCTTGCAAGTTAAATTTAACCCACTTCCCGGTTTCCGATTGAGCTGAAATTTTGCATGCATATGTATATCGCGTGACAATGCAATATTATAATGACATGGAGCTGATCTGATGCTGAAGCTGGAAGGTGGCCATAAGAACTCCGCAATAAAATGACACAACCCCATCAAGTTTGGGCCCGTTTGATTCGTATTGATGAGTACTTTGGTCCTAGATAATATCCGTATGCAACCCCATCAAATTTGGGAAGCACGTGCCGAACACGTCATCGCGAGACACAGAAAAATCACGAGTAATATTTAAATACTCCAGATGCTCTGTAAGTTTTTGTTTAAATTGCTGAAAAATCAAGCCAACCGTTGCCATGCCAAGACTGTCGTTAAAGTGTGCGCTCTAACAAGGGTCGCAGCGCGTCTGATTGGAGGCTCTAAAACGTATCTATATTACATACATATATAACGACAACCCTCCACCCTTTTTGCGAATATGAACCAAATATTGCTCCGAAAAATACATGGGTAAACTTTGATAGAATAAACAAAGTAATCTTCATAGAAATGGGTTATGCCGCTACTTTTAAGAAATAGTTACCAACACCTTTCCCCAAAAAGTCAATCCTGTATATGTTCATATGAAATCTACCTAAAATAAATGGTTACGTTTTAATATCGTTTGTCTAATGAGCTAATTATTTTTAAATTTGTGCCACTTACCAGCTCTCTACCTAAATTATCTAATTTAGTTAGAAGGCCAATAATTTCATAAAACTTCTAGGATATCTCCAGCAGAACTAGAAACTTAAAATTTTCAAAAATACAGTCTGACGAGTTCAATAAATTACAATTTTTCATTATTGTAGACGTTACACAAATGATTTAAATAATTTAAATTTCCCGCCCAAGTGCCTTTTTCATATTTTCCACTGCACTTTGAATGCAGGAGCTGTTTCCCGCCCATTTTTCCAGTGGGAAGTGACGTTTTACGCAAGCAGCTCGCCCAGCACTGCCTCGGAATGAAAAACCCAATTACAAATATTTCAATCGGCTAATTACCGGCTAAATAAAGCCACTGTAGTTTAATATCATATAATTTCTAAAAATTCGCCGTGGAAATGTGTTAAAAGTGTGAAAATTCCGCGGGTCGGAAAGTGGTCGTAAATTGATTAATTTGGCATGATCGTGTGAAATTCGGCTTCCTAAACCGCGTTTTCTCGAATTTCGCAGGCTGGGACGGCGCGGGTGTAATTATTTTTAGTTGCAAAATTCCGTTGGTAAGTTGCAAAATTCTTTGTTCCTATTTCCAGCTGACTCCCAATTCGATCGGGATGTTTGTTCCCGAACTTGTTGAATGGAATTCATTTTGGTTTGACTAGCGAAAATTGTTAAACTGCTGCGGTTGATTCACTCAAAACTAATTAAATATTAAATAAAATATTAAAATTTTACAAAATATGCTTCAGAACTTATTTTTATCTTCCGTATATTAAACGTTTGTTTTAAAGGACCCTCACCCATAAACTGAACAAAGAGGATAGGCGTCCTAATTATATTTAGACTCTTATTGTTCATAATACCAGCGAACAAAAATATCGAATAAGAATATTGTAAAACTTAAATATTTCTCTATCACCTCGATTACTTTCTTTCATATTTAACCACAACGTAAAATTTACAAGAAATACAGTCTGACGAGTTCAATAAATTGAAATTTTCCATTATTGTATCACTTATTTTTTCGTTTAATGAACTACTTTAAAATTTTGGCGGACACTAAAAATTCATAAGACTATAATACCTCGTATATCCCTACTCTAAGCTTCAGTTCCTTCTCTTTATCCCCTTTCACTGAAGGAATTCCCAAAAAACCAACTGCAAAACTAATTCGTTTAAAATTTTCCCTGAATTTCAATTAGAAAGTATTGAACTTTAGCGAATATTTGTCACATGTTCACTGCGCGACCTCACGGCTCGCTGGGCAGAAAATTAGAAAGCAGAAAAGTGGCACAGCAGCAGCCGGGATTTTGGTTACAGATAGAGGGCGCGATGCGTACCTGCCCCTGGTCTGCAGCGGTGGGGTATCATTCACCCCTAAAATGGACAAAATGCTACTCTAAAACCAATAGAAAACTTGCTCAATTTTTTCTATTATATTTTATTAAAAAAAAATTAAATAATAAAAAAATATTTTTAAAAAAAGCTTTTATTTCCTTTTTAGTATATTTTTATATTTTATTGTTAAATAAAAGCTGTTTTTTTAAAATATTTTTTTATTATTTAATTTTTATTTATTGTATTAATATTCTCTTAAAAATTGGGTTAAGAAACTCAACTTATTATTATTTTCTACTTAGGCGTTGAGGAGGTTAAGATAAAAGGCGTAGTTTTCCTAGACTATCGTAAATAACGAGATGCATATATTTTCCCATGTTTTGGGAGATATAGAAATACATTTTTGGGGTTATTTTCTACAAAGCGATTGAAGGGATGAAAATAGGAGACATTTGTTTTTTGTTTGAAATTATTGCAAATATTATAAAAAAATGTACATCCTTTTAGAGAACATAGAAAACCTTTTTGTCTATAGAAGAAAGTTTTATGATTAACCCTATTTCTTGACAAATTGAGCTATTACATACCTACATAAAATACAATACAAGAAATTTATGGCATTTTTTGTACCTTAATTTAAACTGTGACTAATGTAGATTACTTTTAATTTTTCTTTACCATTATTGGACACGTTTTAATTTTACACTATACTATTAAATAGATGTGCTGATTGCTATCCTTTCTGTAATATGCTTGAGTTGGTTTATTTTAAAAATTAAAAATTTAAAAACTTTATTTTCAGACACTATAATCTTTGGGGATAGGAAAAGTTTTTTCGTGATTGTGAAACTTTAGATGCGTTTTGCTCAAAACTACATTTTCAAAGACGGTAAGGTGATTTTTAAAATTACTCGACGGATCTAAATGTAATTTATAGAGTATATATTCTAGGCATAACACCTCTGATTACCCCTAACCCCTTAATACCACTTTCACCTTACTAAATCAATCCTCATTTTGTATCATATTCATGTTCATAAAATTTGTAAAGAGAAGAGAATTTTAAATATTTTAAAAATATATTTTAGCTGCAACGAATAATTTGAATTTCATACTGGTCAAAATAAAGGTGATTTTTAGTGCTGGTCAAATTTAAAGGTGCTTTACACGATTATGAGATGCCCTTGGCCTCTTTTCCGCCAATACATGTATAGCCCTTTGGAGTTATTTAATATGCATGCCCAAAGTGAAATATATCACTGCATGGGAATTAGGCCGAATCTTCCGACTCGAACTGAGTCGAATAAATAATTGAATTTTCAGACAGGTAGATACGCCACGTTAAAGCGATTTGGGTCTGGTGAATTGAAATGGACGGCTTACGTGCCGCAGGGACTATGTGGCGGAAATATTGTCGTATTTATCTCTCTGGTTTTATTCGTAAATTACAATAATTTCAAATAGTTTTGATGGGTTTAGGAGTGATGTGATTAATGCTTCTATTCATAAAATTAAGATTAATGATACTGGCCCACGTTTTTCTCGGTCATTTAAAATAACATCAATGACTGCGAGCTCAACCTTTCGAAATTCGAAGCTCAAGTAAAAAATCTCTGCAATGTTAAGACACAAATTAAATAATAAAATTCCCTCTTTGAAGCAGGGCTCCACACATTGCCTCCATTAAAAGTGCTCGGGCACGGTGAGCCTCGGAAGGATAAAGTCTGAATGGTGGCAATCGGAAGATGGCATTTAAAGTTGGCAGTGTTCCAGGATCCAATAATCAAATATGCATGTAAACAGAAAGTCCCTTCCCTCGCATGTGTCGTGTCTCTTCTGGCAGGAGCAGACTTCCAATCCGCAGGGCATTCGCATATTGCTCGCTGCATGTGGATTTCGACTATACACGCCAGGACCAAGGAATGTCAACCCGAATATGGGGGGACAATTCCAGAATTTTATTGAAGCTCCATTGTTTCATCCGCTGATGTTTACCAATTGTCTGTACTCTGCCCGAATCCCAAGAGGGATGCGAGTGAACCGGGCGAAGGACAACCAGCCGATATCCAAAGTGCGAAATTAAGCATAAATTTCCAAAACTTCTGGTGACCAGTGAATCTCATCACGTATGTAGTTAACCCTCATGGTGGACCGAAAGGACTGTGAGACTACGTTTTTGGGAATGGGAATGATCTAAACATTCTTATCCTGTTGAATTCAATTGCTGAGCAGGAAGTATTAACGTTGGCGAATACAATCAATTATCTTTAAAATCACGTCTGTACATAGAAGGGCAATAACTTGACTCACATAAATTCTATGCTAAATTCTATGCTATAGGGGCCATTCATTAATTACGTAAGGACAATTTTGGTGACTTTTGACCCCCCCCCCCCCCCCCCCCCCCTACCCCCATGTAAGGATACATACGAATTCTCGAACTCCCCCTCCCCTTTCTTACGTAAGATTTTATATCGTTCATCTAAATAATAAAATGTTAGAAAAAGATCAATTGCACTAAAACTTACAGTTTAGCGTGAATCAAAGATTTTTATTTTTTAACAAATAATAATTCAAATTATACTCTTCTATTGCTATAAGATCTAGATTAAAACTATATTATTATTAGACAAGTATTTAGTATTAGAATTAAAAGTGATTTGCCAAATAATTAAAATACGATTAATACACGGGAAAATGTACTATGATTTTTTCTATAATATCAAAAATGGATAAAAATAAAAACATTTAAAATTTTAATAAGTAATTTTTTTTGTAATAAGCAATAACAATTTTTCAAATAGGATTTAAATTACACTGTGTACACTATAGAATGAAGAAGACCATTCGGAATCCAAAATGGAATGAGATTCCTAATATTGAATATCGATTTACAAAATATTACGTAAGAATGAGTGTAAGGCCATGTAGAGATTTTCTTAACCCCTCCTCCCCCTCGGATAGCTTACGTAATTAATGAATGGCCCCATACCTACCTATAGGATATCAATAATCTGTGGGAATTATTTTGTACTTTTTATGACTTCTGATTTTTGTTTTAATAAATACATTTTGAGACATTATTTGAATATCTTATACAAAGTATTTACTTTCCTTTTAAATCTATATATCTGTAGTTTCATAAATAAATCTACCTTTTTTTTTTAAAGGTTTTTGTCGAAAGAAAATGGTTACATCTCCAAAAAAAATGTTTGAGCTTACTAAAAATTTGAAAACAATTTTGAGCTTTCAAAACTTTGGCACAACATTTTATTGAAACAAAATATCTAAAAGAACTAAATATAAAGAATAGAGTAAAAATACAATACAAACAAAATTATTTTGCTTACGACTTAAATAAGTATTTACTTATTTGTTTATAATTTTTTTTTTTTCGAAAATGTCTTGAAGAGGTCATTTTTATTAATTAATTAATTATTTACTAAAAAATTGCTCCTTCAGAATCAACCATTGCTCCAATTAAAAAGTTATTATTATTATTATTATTTTTTTTTCGAATATAATACTGAGGATACGTGAAGATTTGTTCTATTAGAAGCTATAATTATTGCGCAAATTGCCATATTTTGTAGATTGTACAAAATTATTTTAGCTATAATTTTTTGCTCCCATAAATTAATGCGATCACTATTTCGACTATAATTATAGGAAGAAGCGTATATAAAATTAGGTCGTGGTGGTTATTATATTTTGTTTCTTTACAGACTTTATAAAAAAAAACCATATGCAGAGTAAGGATTTTTCTAAGAGTCTGAATTTCATTAATTCAAATAGAAATTCCAATGACTAGAAATGTGGTTACTACTTATTATTATTATATTATATAATAATACATAAATTCAGTGAAAGTTACTCTCCCCCGGTCATGCAAATTGAATTAGGACGTGACATGAAATTAACTTAAATTAAAGGACAGAAAACAGAAAACGATGACGTCTGTCACTCTGTGATAGCGATGGCGAAAGCGGCGAAAGTAGCGAGCCCAAGAGCCCGGCTAATTAACACATTTCGTAGATTGTCCCTGATATCAGGCGCTCAAAAGTTCCGACAATGATAAACGACGCGTCCCACCCTCCTCAGGGACGACGTCGGCGTCGCGGCGCTGTTGCTAGGGATTTTAAAAGTGATTTAATAAAATTGAGACGCCGAGAAGACTGAGGCCAACGTCGGGGAAGACAATAAGTGGGAATAGTATGCTTTATTTTTTTTCCTCACGTTACTTCACAGATGGAAATTTCAACCAGTATAATGAAAGCAAAATTGAATTTCCGCCTTTTCAATTCGATTCCATTTTACAACATCGTTCTTTTGAAAATCCCTTTGACTTTTTCAATTTATATATTTTTTTCATTGATATGTTTGAATTGAATATTCAATAAAAATAACTTCAAACTCTCTGGAAAATTCCATCTACAACAAAAGCCAGAATTTCGAGCAGTTTACTGAAATTTCTCTTAGCCGTTAAAGCGAAATTTTGTAACTAAGATAAAATCTTTTGTAACCAGAATATGCTTTTGGTCAGCAGGAAGGCAAGTTATTAAAATCTATTTAAATGTGACTTCACAGCCGAAAAATGTATTTCCAAGATTTTCTTCAAGTTTGTGCTCCCATCATTGACAGTAGACCAGGAGCAAAAGATCGGCACTAAGTATATTTTTTTATGGTATGGAATGAATTCAAAACATAAACCGCAAGCAAACCATTCCCACGCAACTTAAAATGTAAGAAAACTGTCAAATAATACAATATTAAAATTAAATTTACAATTTAAATAAATAAATAAATGTGTTAATACTATGAAAATACTGCAACACGATTAATTATACAAAAAGCATTAGTTTAGGCCAAACAAGATTTTCAATCTAAACTGCTCTTCCGCTGAAATTTGCACTATCCTCTGCGTAAAAGAATTCCGATTTTCGGGTACTAACAGAATTGATAGAAATTAGTTAGCTAGCTCAGAGTTTTTGCATTTATTGCTGAGTTTGGATAGTACTTAATCTTTTAAATTTTTGATTGGTATTTTATACAAAAATCCTGGGTTACGCGTGGATGGTCGTTTATAAAAGCATGGAGTTTTCTACCATAAATAATTTTAGGTACGTAGTTTTTTTATATCTTCCATACCGGTAGTGCAAAAGAGCTAAGACAATTTTACCTGAATCCCTTCATTGAATCATGATACTGTCGTTTTTCGGAGTTCTTGAGTTCTCTTGAAGTTGGTGTAATTTCGAGAACCTAATTTCAGTAGGTACTCGAATAAATTAGCAAAGTGATGAAGTATTTTTTATTGAATTCCAAAAAAAAAATTTTTAAATTATCCAGATAACTCTGACGTGTATGATTGTAGTATTTGTGTATATACGAATTTTGTGAAATTGATACTTTTAAAATTTGATTGAAATCAAGGAGCGGAAGAAAAGAAGGGTAAAATTAATTTAAAACGATAAATCTGTGACTTGAGTGAAAAATGACTTCATGGAGATTTTGGGATCGATAATTTCGAATTTTTGGGAGTTGTATACAAAATTACCCCAAAAGACCGGTGTAAAAGAGATGCATCTCAAATTATCGGTGATAATAAGTACTGAAATTCTAAATAGTTAGTAGAACAAAATTTCTTCATTCTTGGCATCTTGGAAATTGTACATACCTGTAAATTGCCACCTGAATTGAACCGTTTAAATGGAAAATGGTGTAATATGGTTCAACATACTTGAAACAGGAGAAGACATCCATGCCGAAATCTACACGTTTTGACAATGCTGAAAATGTTTGTACCTGCAGTGTTGTCCTATGCGTACAAATATCTACATACAACTATTCCGAAAACCAAGAAGCAAAATAGCAGAAGTAATTTTGAAAATTTATTCAATATTTAATTGTTAAATTTAATTCTGGTAATTTTGGGATATAAATGAAAATTCAATGTGGCGAGTTTACAAGTATTGCAAATATTATGGTGTCATGGTTCTATCGGAAAAAATCTGTAGATTATACAATTTATTTTTTCTCAGTGTCGTTTTCATTTTAGCTATATTCCTAGAATTTTGCTATTGATCAGGTTACATCGGAATGTTTAATACATTTTTCGTGGAATGAAATTTTAGTATTCAATAGCTTAGTATAGGAGAAGGCAGACACAATGTTATTATATTCAAGGTTCCTTATAAAGAAATTGGAATTCTGGTAAATAAAATCTCAAGATGCTTTAATAAATCAGAAATTTTAATTTCCATATTACATAACATCTTAAGTTCGATAAATTATTAAAGTTTGGCTGTGCAAATTTGGTTGTGATGGCGATTGACTGAGTGTCGAATATTCTCGTTGATGGTATAACTATAATATCATCTCTGTTGGTAACTATAAATATCCCTTTAATGAAAAATTAAGAATTGCTAGTTTTTTTTTCAAATGTAATGATACTATGTAGTAACTTGGGTTCAACCGATCATGGTAATCTACTTGAAATCAAAATTGCCGAAAAAATGAAAATTTCATCAATATATTTTACACACGCTTTATTCATTTTAATTTTTTGATTTATCACATTGTTCCCAATCTGTATTTTATCATTTACATATATATAATATATACATAATACTATCTTGTATTGTATTTTTCTGAGTATTGCTGCTTTAAAGATCCATAACCATATATCTAAATACTTTTTTAAAGTACCTATACAATTTTCAAACATACATATTGTTGTATTGTTTATCACATTATGCAAAAATCCAAAGCATAAATCTATAACAAACTATTTTGCTTATTTTAGAAAAATTAAATAAATACATAAATACGTTCTGAGATGTTCAAAACGTGGCTATTCTTCGTAATCTGTGAATTTCTTCTATTCGGCAGTTTTTGCTCATTCTGAAACGATATTTAAATGAAAATTAAATTAATAAATTAATGTACGAGAACTTATAATTTAAGGAAATTAATGTCGAATAAGTAAAGTATTAGTTGAAATTTTCGTTTTATTCAAAATCTAACTATCGTGGCAAAAATCAAATCAAATCTGTAGCAACACACGGAGAGGTAAAATTTTTCCCAACCTGCCAGAGTGCTTCTAATGGGGTCGAGGGAAAGGTGCTAGGATCGATAAACCTTTTCAAACCTTTATGCTGCCCTACAGTGGGATTAATGCATGATCCGGAAAGGAAAGTTGCCCCTCCTCTTTTTGGTGTTTTACTAGGCATCCTCTAATATCCTCCAATTTTGGCAATCTTGCCTTATGAAAGGTCGGATAAAATTTGACAAGTTTTGGGTAAATATTTTGTTTGAAGAAATGTTCACATTGATTGCCCTGGAATAAGAAGGATCAATCGGAGCTGGTGGACATATTACGAGGGGTGTTGATGGAGAAAGTAGGTGACGACGACATCCAGAGTAATGGAGGCAAAATGGAATAAGGGCAGGACCAGGACAAGCCATAATCGAGGGATGAGATGGCAAGTGGGATAAGCATTAACAAGTAGGATAATAATTGGAGTTAATTAAGCAGTTAAGAAGGATAACGACGGGTAAATTTTCGATTTTCTTTACCCAACTATAATTAGTTGGGACGAGATTAAATCCAGTTGGACCATGCGAATGATATGAACTTTCCCCAAAAGTTGATTCAATTAGCTGGAAATGAGTGTGCTGTAAGGGGATTTCGCCAGAAGAATTATAAGGAGTTTAGAAAGAGACGAGGAAAAGTTTGAAACGAGGAAGAGCGCTTTTATTTATTCTTTGTATTTACTTATCGAACACATTAAATAATCCTACGAGATGCTTAGTTATTCAAACCCTTTAAATGTAATTTAGTAGTAACTTTTAGTTGAACAAATGTTAAATAACAGTGATATAATTTTAATATATCTACATAAATCTATAGAAGTTTAACATACACATGTAATTTTTTTCCGTGTCACATGATTGACTTCATCCGTATTTTCTCAGGTATCCTGGCGTCTAACTTTTTCTGAGAAATTTATTATTAATTTTCTATTAAACCCGGAAGTTTCTAATGACTTCACACAACTTTTCTCTTCATTCCATGCTTTTTACATCAAATTTTTTTTAATTAAAAGACATATTAAAACGTATGAAATGTGATTGGGATAAAAATAAGTAATCATGGAGAAGTCGTCTTTGTGGATAGTGTTTCAAGAAGAAATGAGAAAAATTAAAGCACTTCAAACTGAAGGATGTCTATAACTTATTACATAGATGCGAAAGAGAGATTCTGAAATAAATATAATTTATTATCAATGAATATAAGTTAGTATTATATAATGATATGAGCGTTCATTTTATAAAATTAATTAAATTTGATTCAGCCGTGGTGCAGCCGAATTGCAACTGTTTTCGTTTGAACTTGAATTCAGTTTTCAGCCGTTTTCGCTTTTAGTCGAGTTCGGCCCTTGCACGGTCAAGCGTGTGGCCTTTAAATTTTTTCACAAACTATTCGTACCTACTCTGTGTGGCCGTGGGTGTAGCCTATGCAAATTTTTCAAAGTCATTACAAATCGTGTACAGCCGTCGTTCCGCTAATATTTGTATATATGTATGTAATTTACATTTACGACTCAAAACAAAGTTTATATAAAATTAAAATGGAATAGCAAAGCATTTCTTTACTTACTAAGTTTCCAGTACTAACTAACTAAAAAGATAGGAACTGCTGCATTTGAGTTCTGATAATTTAACCCTCAACCAATGTTCCTATATTTTATATATTTTATATAGGCGGAAGAAGACATACATATGTACGCATGAGGGTATAACATTTTTTTGCTTTTTAGCGAAAATACACCTTTTTACGGCATAAAAAATATGAAGTGGAACGCGAAATGGTTCGCAGACCCGAATTGGTGCATTTACTCTACTACTTTTTAGGTTAAAATTTGTGAAAACTCCAAACGCAACCAATGCAACAAAAAGTTGCATAAAGTAATTAGGAATTTATGGCGTTAAAAAAACTTTTCAGAAATAATTAATCGTCATGATAATTGAGAAAATGACGGTGAGTGTACGAACCTTTTCAAAGTGGCTAACTTTTAAATTAAAATAAAATGCAGTGTTTTTCGTGGTGAAAAAACGCAAATATGTCGGTAACTTCTAAACTACAGCTCTAATTTAAAATTTTCACCCACATTTACCTTGAGAAGTTCTCTTTTCAATTTACAAAACTTTTTATCATTTTTTCGCATATAAAAAAATGTTTGAGTTTAAATCCAAATTAATGGAAAACACTAGCCGCAGACAACCGACGAAGGGTTAATTAACAGTGGAAGAAAGACTTGGCTTCTGCAAACAGGAAAATATTGCACTTTCATTAGGAGTTAATTAATTTATGTATGTAGTGTATGTGAAATAAAATTTACTGCGTTTGAAATTATTTGATAAATTTTAACCACATCGTGTACATAGTTGAAATTTTCTTAGCTTGGGTTTCTGAGGTTGTGTAGGTTTTCCTGGAATTTTAGGGTTTCTTTAATTCAGGTTGGTTTGAAACATTTTAATTTCGGTTATCTAACTAGTTGTTTACCATGAATTTTTACAAGAATTATGTGTGCTGGGCTAAACATCAAACTATCTAACTAGCACAATCCCAGATTTCTAGCTATTATTGTTGTTAGGACGCGTGATCTGGGGTTTTAAATATCATTTTCACTTGCTAGATTTAGTGTTTACTGCTTATCACATTGATTATTTTACATGTAGAACAGAGGTAAAGTTAATAAACGAGACTGTGAAACGTAAAAAGTAGTGAATTACAGCCGACGTTAAACGATTTTCGTTTTCCAAGTGCAACTGGGGCACATCGTTTGATGTTATGCATAAATGTGCGCCATTTGTCTTCGCTCTAAACCTGAAAATCGTAATTATGTAAAATCCAACTGCAAAGATAAATTTATGTCTGCTCTAGGTGGATATATCCCAGAGGACGTTGAGATTAAAGTGAATTGAATTTCGAGTATTCCACGGTTGTCCTCCAACCAGCCAGCTATGCACCTATGTAGATATATACATATATTTATATATATGTATGCATTCACGTGACGTAACGCTGTCTGTTTGTGCAACGAACGGAAACCTTTATTATGGAAAATACCCTCAGACAGAATCGAAGTTTCAAGATTTTTCGGGAGGATATAGAGAAAAATACAAGAAAGTTGCCATTTTTACACCATGCAGAATAATAAGATAAAATCAATTTTCTTTCAAGACATTTTATCAGATTCTGTAGAGGTGCAGGAAGAAAATGTCCTTTTTGGCAAATTGCAAGTAGGTCACTTAGCAGTGAAATTCTCAGAAAAATGCTTTTCATTGGAAACTAAGCCAAAAAGCAAAATCCAGTGATTTTTAATAGCGATTTACCTTATAAAAGTAGGTATTATATGCCAATTTCATTTATCTTAACTATGTGCGAAAAAAAGTTTCCTTTGGTTTTATACATAAAATTGAAATACGTAATTATGGCAAATACTGAATTGGATTTTATACAATTTATATCAGTTTCAAAAACTAGCAAAGTTGTATTCCAAGCAATTATGCTTTATGATGTACACCTCTGGTATCGGATGTGCTCGCACTCATATCAATAAATTACAAATCGTCCAAAACAAAATTCTCACAAGGATCATGAACCTGTCTTGGCGTTTGTACACCTAAGATAAAATAAGATTAAATACTACTAGTAAAGCTGTATTAAATTTTTTGAACACTGTTCTCTGTAAAACAATTCTCCTAATCCGGCAACTTGTCGATAGTAGTAATTAAGTAGAAAATAGTAGATAAGTAATAAGTTAAATAGTACTAAGTACGATTTTAACTGAATTTTACTGGGTTTTTGAACAATTTTACACATACGAAATATTTTTCTAAATGAATAAAGTACCTACTATTTCACAGATTGAGAATCTGAAATTGAAAATATTCCATCGCATCACGTTTTTGAGAAAAATAGTGTTAGAAAATGCGTGTGAAAATCGTGGAGACTCGAAAAAACTCAAAACGACATTCAAATGATATTCATTCAATATTTATTGTATGAACTAAATTCGTTTAAGAAAAAGGTTAAATTAAAAAAAATTGTCGTGGAAGTCTTTAAGCTTTTCATATTTGTATGTAAAAACAGTAATTCTGAATTATTTAGCAACGTAAAAGCTTTATACGTTTCGATATTTTTTAAAGACTTTTCAGAAATTGACAAAAATGATTTTTTAATTTCGAACGCAATTTTTACTTGAAAATGTTATGTGATAGAACATTTTTGACTTTGGATTCGTATTAAGAGCCGCATAAAATTACATAAAATAATTAAAATTAAAAAGAGTTTTGATCAGCCCCATTTTTAAGGCCTGTGTTATTTTTGTAAATAGATATATGCAATGGTAGAGCTAACACAACTCCTGGGTATACATTCAATATATATGTATGTATTCTTAATAACCATGTCCTTATGCTTGCATACCATTGTAAAGGGTACAAATGCGGGTATTATGGCTACAGCATCCCTGCAGGGATTGTATCACCTGGTCGGGAACCCGTACACATCTAACTTAAACTATTAATTTTAGAGCCTAGACTGTGCAAGCAAAATATTACTTCGACTGCAGAGAGGAAACAAAGTAATGAAACTACGAAGAAAATTTGCAGTATCTCAGGGGACGTATGTAGGTCCATATATTTTGCTAGTTTTCCTTGTGCAAGGGTGAGAAAGTTAGACTACATTTCTTCTGCAGAATCGCAAAACCTCCGAAGTTCGAGAGTGGCATCGTTATCCTTATCATATTACAATTATACCTCTGAATATCACATTTACTTATTATTTTAAGGCGCAGAATTGCAATTGATTCAACTGATTTAGGCATCCTGATAATGGAGTTGGTGGTGCTGCAGTGCGGCCACCGTACCCCAGTTGTGCCTGGGTATTGATTGCTCTTTATGCGACTATTTTGTCGGTAAGCCCTGAGTAATTATCGGTTTATTAATTTACGAAATGGGACTGCTAACATCCCGAGGTCGGAGCTGCGGAGAAATCTGCAGAAAATTGCAACTACAGCGGAAAGGTGTAAGGTTCCATTTCTCGTACAGGCAAAATGCGGGCTCAGCATCATGGCACCATTAGAGATTTCCTTAATTATAATGATATCAGCGAATGCCGGGATACTTCGTAGCTATCCGGAAAAAGAAACGAGAGAACTATCGCAACTTTGCTGCAGATATGGGCTTATTCAAATTACTTTTTTCTTACAAATTCTCTCGTAATTTTCACATTCAAGGGAGGTTGTTTTTTTGAATCCGTTGCATCATTGAAAGGCGCATAGTTTTAATGATACACTGATTAAAAATTAAATTAACATAAAATTAAACAAAAATCATTAACTATTACTATTGGTTTTTTTTTGCGCTGAAAAAAATATACCTGGAATGTGAACAAGATGTCGGATTCAAAATTGTGGCTTTAGATTTTCAACTTATAATTAAATGGATTGAGAACTACTATTACATTTAAGTTAAATAATAGTAGCCTGGGCAACACCGGGAGCGCATAAGCTGTTAAAAAATATTTTTTGGATAAATACATTTGTCCTGCCTTGTTTGGTTAACTTTATACTATATTTTACTTAATATGCTCGGAAGTTTTCATATTTCATATTTCATATTTCATATTTATTTCCAGAATAAAGTTTTACATGTTCTTATACACAAATAAAAATCACGCAAAACTCCACAGAGGGAGAAAATCCCTGTATGTGGACTGGTATAAACTTAAAATTATCACTTACTAACTAAATTCAAATAATCCAACTCATTTAAGATTCTAGTAACTTAAAATTCTAGTAACTTAAATAATATTGTTTTTAATCCATTTTTTGATCTTCTTTTTTAAAACTTTCCTATTAACTTTTAATATTTTATATTCTTTTGGCAAGGAATTGAATAATGATAATGCCTTAAAAAGGCTGCTTTTTTTACTTACGGTTTTTTTTATTTTAGGCAACAAAATACTTTTATTTCTGGTAATACTGCAAGAGGATAGATACTGTTGTTGTAAGTAGTCATAATGGTAGCATAAAGACTCGATACTGAATTTTTGAACAAGGGTTGTCGGATAATTTTCTTCGCTTACAAATTTATTCTTATTTATAATTTTTAATAATTTCGTTTGCAGAGTTTGTAGTATTTGTAAATTATTACTATATGCTCCACCCCAAGCAATATTACCATAACTAATTATACTGTCAAAAAACGCATAATATATCATCATTAAGGTAGACTTATTCATAAATTTAGCTAGTTTACAAAAAACAAAAATAAGATACCTGGTCTTCTTTATAATATATTCAATATGAGTATTCCATTTAACATTATAATCGAAAAATACCCCTAGGTATTTACAGTTAGTAGTTCGTGTTATAGATTTATTATTTATTTTAATATCTATTTGTGTCGGAACACTATCACAAAAGCTCCCAAACGTCATAAATGTCGTTTTTTCTACATTTAACGACAGCTTGTTTAATGCAAGCCAATCAGCAATATCCTTTAACATAATATTCATTTTCTCTTGGGAATGTGCCCAAGTATCAGCAGTTGATATTATTGCCATATCATCAGCATATGATATAATTTCATCATCATTTAATAGAAACAGTAAATCATTAATATATAGGACAAAAAATAAAGGACCCAAAATCGTACCCTGAGGTACTCCTGTATTAACAGTTTCATATTGACTATATTTATTATTTATTTTTACTCTTTGCTGCCTGTTAGTTAAGTAGCTTTTTATGAGTTCAAGGGCCTTACCCCTTATCCCCATATAACTTAATTTATCCAATAAAATATCATGATGTACTGTATCGAATGCTTTTGCTAAATCTATAAAAGTTATAATAATCGGTCTACTCTTATCTATGTTATTGTAAATCATATTTACAATATATTGTAATGCTTGAGTTGTACCTATATTTTTAATAAAACCATATTGGCGCTTTGATAGTATTTTACAATCCAAAACAAAATTAAAAATACGAGAATAAATTATTTTTTCAAATATCTTTGCCACATTCGAAATAAGTGAAATTGGTCTATAATTACTAGTTTTCTCCTTATTTCCAGCTTTATGGATAGGTACAACTTCAGCTTTTTTTAAAGCATCAGGCCATACACCTGCTTCTATACATAAGTTAAAAATATAAGCTAGCAGACTAGAAATATGCATAGAAAGAGCTTTCAAGACTTTCGAATTGATATTATCAATTCCTCCTTGTTTTATTTTTAATTTATTTACAATATTAGAAATTTCCACAGTGCTAGTCGGTCTTAAAAATATGCTTTTATTATTATTAGGTGGCATTTGTAATTGACCATGAGGTTTAATAATTTTGTCGCTCAAGCTCTTACCAACATTTATATAATAATTATTAAAGTACTTTGCAATTTCCTCAGATTCATATACCTTTTGATTATTTTCAATACTTATACAGCGTATTATACCTTTCTTATTATTTATTTTTATTTTTTTATTAATAATATCCCATAATTTCTTACTATTTGATTTTTTGATTTTGAATCTACTAAGAAAAACCAAAATTTCAATTAACTCGCAGGGTAAAATTGTGGTATACGGCAAACCGTTTTCACAATTTTAATTTTTGATTCAATTAGAAGGCTTATTTGTGTTTTTTTTTATCTGCAACATTATTATATATTGTTAAAAATTATCTCTCTTTAAACAAAAAATATTAAATTAATATTTTTAAAATAAATTATTTGTGAAATTGAGGTTAAATAAAAGGCTTTCCACTTCATGTTTCACATGATTTCTTCTATAGTATAAATCGAAGAATCCGGATATTTCAAAAAGATTCTTGTAAAGTAAAGTAGTCATTATAGTCTGTAGAGTCTGCGAGACTCTTCGAGTTGTCGTGCAAACTGTGCAGATATATTTGTTTTTGTTTTAATTCTGGAGGTATGTACATATGAAATACCCCTTTAATTCAGATAACATAAACCGCAATGAGACTAAATGTTGTAGGCCGAAAACATGTTGCGTTTATCAAGGTTACATGAAGGTGAAAATATTGCTCCATTATTTACAGAAAGGGTACAATAATTTTCCTTCTTAACAACGTTCCAAATGTACGGAAATGTCCTTAATGCCCCATTAAAATGGTCCGCCCAGATGGTGAGCGAAAATAACTCATTCCCAAAAGGTGTCCGAGCCGTGACTTAACCGGACAATAAACTCACCAGGTCAAGAGTCTTAATTAGAAGCGGAGACTTCCACACGGGGACGAGGACAACCACATAGCAGCAAAATAATTTCCCAGAGTGAAAACGGGCGAATTCCCGGATTGAATAATTTTTGCTCCCCGGGGCGAGAAGGATGGGTTTTAAGCACGGGCTCATTAAATTAAGCCACTTACACTCTCCATTATGTTCGCCATTTCAATTTCATTTGCCAAGACGACTGTGAAGAATTTTAATAATTTGCAAATTTATGGGTTAGCAGCTACATTTTACTTTTGCCCCTTTGGGGGAACTGCTCCCGTTTTGTCTCGCTGGGTTTCATCTTCCCAGCCTTCTCTATTCAAGAGCATCTTAAGAAAGTTTTTTCATCTCTGACTTCAATAAAATTTTAAATTCGTCCCTTCCAGGAATGTCTACTTTAAATCGACCGCGGGAGGGATGGTTTTGATGCATTTATCGAGTAACACTGTGGCGCGCACGGGTGCATTCAGAAATATAATCTTGAATTATTCGAGAAATTATACAACTTCTTTCGCCAGAATGCATCCAGAGAAAATAATGTTTTTTGAGTGAAATTTTAGGAAATAGCACTCCTTTGTTGGAATCAGAAAGTTGCCAAAAGACCCATGTATTGATTTTTGGAAGAGTTGATTGGAGACACTTTGTGTTTTTTTAGCATAAAATTTGGTCTATATGTTATGTTAAAAGGTAGTGCATTCTAGAAACAAAGGGAGAAAATAGTCAACACCTACAACATAATTAAAAATCCAGAAGCCTTTAAGATTTAGCACCATTCGATTTATTGAAAAAGGCAAATGTATGCTAACCATCCACTGTTATAAATTGTGAAATAATTTCAACGACATGTTGACATATTATTGAAAATTTCGATATTCGAATTCATGATCCAATTGATCGTTTCGAATAATAACAAAATTCGAAAGGTACATAGTTTTTGATGTAGGTGCGCTTTTTGATCCTTTGTTTTTTTTTGCGTTAAGAAAAAATTAATAAAAAAACACCCTAATATATAATATATTACAAATAACTATTTAAGTGTATTATAATGGATAACACTAGATTGATAAAAATAATATTCAAAGTTGAATAACGGCAAGCTTTTTGATAGAGAAAAATTTCGTATGTAGTAGCATGGGTATATACATATTTGTGATAATTAGATTAAATTAGTTAAATTGTACAATTTGGTCTTAGTCAGTCCGCAATTAAAAAAAGATTCAAGTCAATTCCGTATATAGGATGTTTCTAACAAAGTGTTAAAAAAACATATACCAATCGATTCTTTGAAGAGTTGCGATCACCGCTTGTAAGAAAACCTTCTGCCTTTCAAATTAGCCCTTTACCCTCAAAAGTGCAATGGAAAGTTTTATGTTTTGAACGCGCGCTCATAAAAATCGATATAATTTTTTTTTCTTTTCAATCATTCGCATCGCATTAGATGATTCGTTCATAAATTATGGAAATATTGATACTTAAATTTGCAGTTAATAAATATTTTAAGTAAAAATTCGTGATAAACTTTACCACCAAGTTAATATTGTTGAAATAAAAGGCTTTAATAAAAGGCTGTATGATGGTGGAGGGGGGAGGAAGAGAAAAGGGAGTCTTTTCACAAAATGTGATAGAAACACTTCAAAGTATCGATTGTTATATGTTAAAACACTTATTTCTGAAACACCCTGTATACCAACGTACTCGACAATTAGGTTATACCGAGGCTTTACATTTGCAAATTTTGTGGTTGGAACACTTCGTATAAACGATAAATTCCCATTACAATAATGAAACAAACCCTGGCGGAAGTGCGGCTACTAAAATTATTGTTGTACCTATAAAATAAAGCCAACACATACACATGTAGTGGATATCTGTACAGTGACATGGTAGTATGTATCTTGGTTGCTTTAAAATGTAAAATGAGGTTTAAAGTTGAAAACATTTATCGTAGTAGCACACGTGGTCAAACACCTATATTTACCTTATTTAACCGAATTAAGTATGTTGGTAGGTATGCTTAGCCAGAGAGAACGGTCAGTTCACTTTACACTTGTTGTACAAACTATGTAGTTCATATTTAGAATAGATATAATTTGTTTTTCAATTTTATTATATTTGTTGACATACAGAGTATTATGTTTGAAAAATAATTCGTTAGAATTGTAACACAATTTTTTTTTTTAATGGTAAAATCAGCCTCTCGTGCTGAAATCTCCTCGGTAACTGAGGCCTTTGAGATGTAAGACTTCATGCCAAAAGATGCTAACTCCCAGAGAGAAATATTTTCAGTCTAGAATAAGGACTCTTTTGGCTGCTTCTCCTACTGCTGCAATTTCTCTTACTGCTGTTGCTGCTTGCAGCGGGTATTTGCTGCTTGTTGTAACCGCTACAAATACTGGTAGGAATCTCTAACCCTATTTACTTGATCTACCGACAAACAGTATAATTTAAAGTGTATGTAGCTTCACTCCAGTTCTGTGTAATTCTTTCTGTTTTTCAGTTTTGATATGTATGCTTTTTACACCGGAAACTGTGCGCAGTTCACATGCAGCAAATCAAAGGATTAAAATAAATTAACAAAACAAACATACAAGAAAAATTCATGATAAAAGAATCGTACACATCAGAACGACTCATTCCACAAAGTTCCACAAGTTCCACATCACAAGTTTAACCGGCACTTGTTTGTGTTCGACAAGAGGCGAAAACTGCGCATAGGTCCTTTTACTCAAAATAGTTTCCCCTTTCAAGAGAAAATATTTGTTTTGCGGAAGAATATTTCCTTCGTCTGTAGTCGTCGACTTGTTTATGGTTGAGATTTGGCTAACCTTTGGTATATCTTAGATGATTTCTCGCTTTGACAAGAAGTATAAAAAGAAATGTAAGGGTTATTTGAGAAAGGTGAATATGCTTAAAAATCATCGATTTAACTCTTTACGCAATAGCGGCTCGGATAGACAATAAAAACTTGTTTCGAACAATTTAACACAAGGAGAATTTTTAATTTCTATATTTCCATTATTTTAAAACTGACTTTTAAAAGTGGAGGTTGCTAATTCGACCGGTATGGATTTTTATGTTTTATTTTTCTCCTAAAATTTTTACTGAAATCTCATCTCTTCAATTTCGACAAGAGAGTTTAGAGTTAAGCTTACTCTTCAATTGATGAGAAGAAAAATTAAAATCGAGAATATCACGATGCAAATTCAATAAATTAGCGATAGATGTGACTGGCTCATGTAGTCCGTAGTTAGTACGATGACAAGGTATCGCCACCATTCTATTAACTCTAAGACCAGGGCGAGGAACAGACAACAAAAATGAAGATAACAGCTGCGGACAGTTACATTCCCCACTTAAAATCTTGGAGCCGAGAACGAATCTGGAGATCAAACGCCTATCTGCTAGGGACTCCATGGAAATAAGCCCCAAGCGGTCTCTGTAAGGCGGTAAGCAAAACGAATCAGCCCATGGTAAACCCTTAAGGGCGAATTGCAAAAATCTTCTCTGGACAGCCTCAATGCGGTCAGAATGGAATTTATAAGAAGGTGCCCATACAGGACTTGCATATTCTAAAATGGGGCGAACGAATGATATGAATAAAGTTTTTGTAACATAAGGATCGTCAAAAATCTTAGACCATCTTTTAATAAATCCCAAAAGTGAATTAGCCTTATTAATAATCGTATTTAAGTGTTCGTGAAAGAGAAACTTAGAATTAAAAGTAACACCCAGGTCTTTCACCAAGGTAAGACGTACGAGTTCACTACCATCCATGGAATATTGGAAGCTAATTGGTGTTTTGATCCGTGTGAAAGACACAAAAGTACATTTACTCACGTTGACTGGTAAATAATTTAAGACACACCACATACAAAAATTATTTAAGTCATTATTAAGTAAAAGGCAGTCGTTAGGACAGCGAATAGAGCGGAAAATTTTTCCATCGTCAGCATATAAAAGAATTTTAGAGTGTGACAAAGCAGCGCTCAAGTCGTTTACGAATAAAATAAACAGCAAGGGTCCCAAGTGACTACCCTGCGGAACGCCGGAGGTATTATGGATAGGTGGCGAAAATCCACCTCGAAAGGATACCACCTGAAAACGATCACTTAAATAGGATGATATCCAACCCAAAAAGATCTCAGGGAAACCGAATCTCGCCAGTTTACGGATTAACGCTTTGTGGTTAATCCTGTCAAAGGCTTTACTGAAATCGGTGTAAATGCAGTCAACTTGTCCTCCACGTTCAATCTCATTGATGCAGAAAGAAGAGAAGCAGAGGAGATTTGAGACAGTTGACCTTCCCTTCACGAAACCATGTTGGCAATCAGTTAGTATAGATTTACAGTGAAAGTATAATACATCACAGACAATGGCTTCGTAAAGCTTGGGTAAAGCCGACAGCTTGGCAATTGGCCTATAGTTGCATATATCATCCTTAGCTCCTTTCTTGTGTAAGGGTATGATATAAGATAGTTTCCAGCAATTAGGGAAGGCACCCGAGATCATTGATAAGTTAAATAAATAACAAATAACATTCACCAAAGACGAAGCACAAGACTTTAAAACGATATCAGGAACACCATCAGGTCTGTAAGAATATTTAGAGGGCAAATCATTAAGATATTGTAAAATAGTAGTTTGGTCAAAATAAAGATCTTTAGTTTCCAAAGTAGTGGATGGTAGCTTCGTCGAGTGGTAAAAAGACTCTTTTTGGGGTCATTACTTTCAAATTAAGTGCCAATATTTAAATATTCAACAATTATATCCTCAACTCGACTTTTAGGGTTGCTGATTTCAAATTTAGTGTCTAATTTTAAAAATAAATTCAATTGCAAGGAAGGAGTAAGTTTATGGGCTTCATACCCCTCCCTCCTTTGTATTTAGAAGATGAAGTTGAATTCTGAGTGTCAAAATTAACTGGGTTAGATTCCATCTTATAATTAAGAAATCATTAGCAATCAGTTTGGGCTCCTTAATTTTGAAAACAGCTCGATTCTGGATTTTAAATTTAGTATAAAGGGTACCTACAAAAAATGTTATGAAATTGAACTAGGACTCTACGAACTTGAAACTATAATTAAATTTCGAATTTTTATTGGAATAATATAAAGAACAACAAATTAAATATTTCTATAACAAAAAAACCCATATAAAAAAATATATTTACTTACTTTTGCTGTTCATAACTCTCAGTGCGCAAAAACTTTCTTAAATTTCAACCATTTCATTTTGAGCTGTTTTTGAAGAATAGTTCTTACCAAATTTATTATTATCATTTAAATATCACAATCTATGATTTTCCACCTTAATCCAATGCGGTAATTTTCAATGTTTTCTTAAACATTAGAGAGATACTCTGATCCAAAATGGATCGACCAAATTTCTTTTGGTAAGAGTTACACAAAGGGGACGTAACCTTGGAGTTTTCTATTATCCCACGAAAAATCCTTTTTTGTTATCTTATCAAGTTTTATATTGATCTGACTATTGTAAAATATAAGTAGGAATTAAAATTTATAAAAAATGTATTCTTTTGAAGTCGTAATATTTTTTATTTGTTTTCAATGTAGATGACAATTAGGGATCCAGAACAGTATATTTTTGACTATATGTAAAACTACCTATCCTATAAAAAAGTTCTATTATCGAAATTCGAGAACAAATCTATTTTAAAACAATTAAAAGCAATGATACGACGTGAGAAAGCATATTTTATACTATAAACACCCTTTATATCTTAATTGTATAATACAATTAAAATAATATAAAAAAATAAAAATAAACTAATAAAGTCTACTTTTGCATATAAAAAATTAGATAATTTAAAATATAAGGCAGACTTTGAAAGATGTTATTATAGTTCTAAATGTCGTTTCGCAATTTAAAACAATTATTTTTATAATGGGTCATAGGTGGGTTGCTCCTTTAAAAACCAAACTAATCTTGTTATCCCTTTATATTACTTGATTATCCAATTCCTATATAAAACTTGTGTTCACATACATGAATTTAGGAAGGATTAGTAAAAGGCTTTTGGTATCAAAAATATCAAAAAGCTGAAAGAACTACCAAGATAAATTTGCCCTTTAATCCCCAGGATGGAACAATCATCAGCAGCAAAATCCGGTGAACACATCCTTCGTGTTCGATTGAATAATAAAAGCGGAAAAGTTCACCATCAAATCACAACGTGACCAATCCAAATCCAAACAATCAATAGAAGTGAAATCGCCGAAAATATGATTTCCTCGTCATTTCTTGTATTTCTGCTATTTTGGGGGCATTTCCCGTCCAAAAATTACACCACCATGATATGGGTTTCAGCAAAGTTGGATATTTTTTGGTATTTTTTCTCTACACCGGTGGGGGGCACGTGAATTGGAGAGGTGTAATACAAAATTAAGGCCGATGTTTTATATCTTTGGCTTTCTTTTACTGCCCTGACGCCAGGAGGGACATGCATTTGCCCATCTAAATATCGGGAAACAGTTCCACGTATGCCATATGTGGTATCAAGCATATGTAGGTAGCGCTCAACCGACCGTGGGTAGTTCGCCAGCCAATCAGACTGCGTTACGAGCCCTTTGGATGATTAAATCTGATAGCTCCCGAAGCCACCTTCCTATCGTTGCGCCAGCCATTCCAATAAATCGAATTCATCTGGATCAAGCTCAATAACAATAAAGTGAACTAGTATAAACTTGCGTATAAATTCCTGTAATGAGGTGTCAACGGGGAGCACCAGCTGCTCGGGAGAATGGTTCCCCCCGGATTGTGAATCCAGTCCCGAACCTTCGAAGGGGATTTTCTTCATAGCTTTGGTCCATGACGCCGATCGAATCACTAGAGATTTTCTAAAGTGGCGCAAATAAATTTTGGTATTGTTGGCCAGGGATATGCGATATAATTCACATTCCCTCCACCTAGGGTTATCATCAACCCACTTGCCTCTATTGCCGTCTTAAAATCTCACATTCTCGCCCAGAAGCGTGCCCTTCGACTTGTTTATACACAACCGGGCGAACCGAGAACCCTTTTAGTCCCGGTTTTTCCTGGTCTCTTGGTCTCGTTATTAATGCCTTATGCCCGTTTTTTATATTTATTTATTTTCTTCAGCGCCTTTGTTAGTTTTTGATGCCCAACTGGATGAAAGGTCTGCCCTAGATGGGTTTTCTTTTCACATTATGGTTTATTGTATGGCCATACAACTTGCATGTGATTTTCTTCTTTTTTTAATTTTTTATTCACACACGCAAGGACAAAGCCCTTCGTCGCCCACTTGCCGCTTTCGAGCAGGACAGTGAATTCTTCAAAGTAAGAAATTTTAATAATTCCACCGCATTTTCCTTTTGGTACCTCTAAGCTTCCCACAATCATAAATTTCTTTACTGTGAAACGTTTTTACCACGCATTCATTTCCTTTGTTTACGCATAGCTAAATCTTGATGCTAAACACATAAAATTCTTTAAATTATACGTTATTTTTGCTAAGCCAACGTCAATTAACATTTTTGCAGGCACGTTTAAACTGTTTAGACAATCGTTTTTGCTAAAAAAGGTTCAAAATGACGAACTGTTAAGTTCGTTGGTTTTTTCGTTTAAACCGAGTTTTATAAAAATAGGACTTGGTTTTTGGGGGTTGCTGATTTAAAATTATGATATACAACAAGATGAGAAGAATTATTTTGGCAGTTAGAAAAATACATAAAATCAACTTGGCTGTGAGGGAAAATTATTTTTCTAGTAGGATATAATGTCTAAAAGAAAAACTCAGTTTCCAGACACTTCAAACATACTTTTTTTTTTAATTCCGTCAAAAATTATTTAAATTATGTAGATATGTATATTCAATTTTTACTCTCTATTGACGAGTTTACAGAGAAAAAGTTAGGTCTCATTTGTGATAAAAAGCGACTTCTAGCGTCAGGTATCATTTAAAGAATTAATTCCTAAGATTAAATTGATTTTTAAAATTTTTTAGAAGTAATTCGTAACCAATACTGCTAAAATTTTCTAAGGAACATACTCTAAAACAAGTATAAGCTGAATAAAAAGTTTAAAAAAGAGAAAATAATGGTTTTTGGTAATGGTCCATTATAATACTTCTAGTTTTGACATCGGATGTCCGAATCCGAGAGGGAACAATTTTACAACCAGATACATGGTTTGGCCATGCATGAGGTCAGGCGGTCATGTGAGGTCAAACCAAGATCAAATTTCCTGAATTTTTTCCAAAGGATTGACACCAAATCGGGGAAACAATATAATCTATACAAAAGTTGTCTTTAGAGAGGAATTTGATAGTAGCCTTTGACGTAATTTTGTATGTGAACGTAAAATTGTTCGGCCAAGGTTCCTTTTTAAATTATCGAGTTGATTTTCGAATGACTTTGTCTCGGCCAAGATAAAGGTTGAACCATTAAATTCCTTACTTCCGCAAAGTTATCCGGGTGTTCCGGTATTTAACTAAATCATGTATATGTAAAATTATATAGTATTTATCCCAGTCTGGTTTTTAATTATAAGTCACTTAAATAAAATTAAATCTTTTATGATTCTCTGAGCACATGGCACAGCTCTAAATTTAGGTATACGCACGAAATTTTACATATATCTCGGGCCTATCTATTTTCTTGAGAAAAAATATATTTCGACTAAGCCCTGCACATATGAATTTCCCTGTAAAGCAGACATTTGCATAAATGTAAAAAATACAGATGGTGCAATCTGCAGTTGGCGACAAGGAAAAGAAGTCGCTTCTTCCTGAACGTACGAAGTCCCAATGTGACAGTTCTTTGGAGAATGAAAGAAAAATATTCTTTGTCATGTATGCCGTCAGCTTGGCGACATCTAATAAAAATTTGAACATAAAAAAATCCTTCCTCTCTGGGTTTTGGGATTGCTGTTACTGGTTTTCGTATTTTATTGCAATTTTACTTATTGTTTTTCTTTTTAAATTAAAGTTTTATTTGTCTAACCCTGAAATAATATTTTTAGATATATTTTATTTTCAATTGTTAAAATATTATTTTTATTTGCTATATCCTATACTATTAAATGAGTTAATTTAATTTGTGATATCAGAATTTAATTTTAAAAGATGGAAGTTAAAATCTAAATAATTGACTTGCATGAACTGTTTTACAAGCCACATAAACCATGGAACTCTTCTGTTAATAATAGTGAACTTAAGTTTAAAATAAAATTATAAATAAATGTTGTGCGTAATAATTTTTCGTACTGCGCTTCTTCTTCTTAACTATTATAAATATAATTTTCCAATCTACAAAAAAAAAAAAAAAATAGTTAGTCTTATCTTCGGTTTTTGCAAAAAACTCAACTTTTAACTCAATGTAAATTTGAATATGCCGCTCTATGATTTTACAAAATTTGTTGTTTGATTAGATTTTACTATAGATTTGAAAATGTCGTAATGATAATTTAAAATGTAAAACTTATCAAGTAACATTTTGCATTGTGAAAATTGGAATACATATTTTAATTTATTTTTCATTGCATAAGATTTTACAATGCCACTTTTCCCTAAATCATTATGACAAGTTTTTTTTGTATAATGTTTTTAAAATAGCGACAGAGAAGTTGATTGAAATAAAATGCAAATTGTTTTGGATAAAAATTTGCGATATGTATATTTTAAAATTGAGGTAAGAAAAGTTGTGAAATGCAAGAACTAATTTTTACACCACATCAACCATCAATATTCCAGCGATGGTGACATGTTAGCAATAAACTTAGAAATTGGCTAACAGAAATGATGCAACTGTTTGTCAAACAAATTGTCACCTACGGTGACCACGGTGATAGACGAGACATTCAGTCAAATTGAGTTGGACAGTCAAAATCGCAATATCAGCAGAATTTTGCCATTTAAATTCGCACAATGACAGCAATTCCACAGCGGTGTTGATTCGGAGGTTTCATGGACGCTGGAGATATGGAGATTTATGCTGTACGAGGAAAACCACGAGCATGGCGCTGGAAATTTAGCACCCTATCGCTTGCTCTGACTGCAGTTGGTGGGAAGGAAATTACTTTGGCGGGCTCTTCCACAATCATTAAAACCTCACGCCGCAATGCACTGCACCGAATCGTACTCATTTCCACAATTCATCAGGCTCGGCTAGCCCGTCTTTTTGGCTCTAGCCCGCAGTTTCAGATAGAACTCCTTTCAATTTTTGGGGACTAAGCCCTTTTCCTGACGCCCAAAAGCGGTTTAACTTAATTTAACCTTTAATTGCCGGAGAACTACGAATAGTATCTACATACATCCATTGAATGGGACGGAATTTTCATTTTTTCGGTCTCGTTGAGACTTTGGCTGTGTCACTTACTCCTACGCCTCTGTTAGTAGTTGCTTCCACTTTAAAAGTGTTTTTATCCTCCTAGGACTGCTGGATCTGCTTCGTAGGGCATGATTTGACAAACTTTCCAGCCGGAGACATTAAAAGTTCCCTAAGAGGAAAATGGTTGTAAAATTCTAAATGATTTTAGGACCCGTTCTTTTTAACACTTTAGGAACTTTTTCGAGAATATGCGATTAAGTTTAATGACACATATTTAGAAGTGATGGGATTTAAAATTAACTTTGGATACATAAGGTTTTTGACTAATTGCCGTCATGCTGCTAAGGGATCTTTCACTTTACCAATTTTAGTATTTTAATCTCTTTAAGTGAATTCTTTTGATTTTACTTTCGTAAGGGTATCTGATTTTGAAATTAAAGTTTGTTAATTTACAAATTCATATTAAAAAGGTAATTTAGTTTACATTATTTTCGTTAAAAAATGGGGCTAAATATTTTCTTTTATATGTATAAAAAAGCGATTAAAAATGTCTATGTAGTATAGAGGTTTACTTTTAATAATCTCTCACTTTATTTTATTCATTATTAGGTCTGTTTCTTGAATTTTAAGTGAAAATTTCCATCAATGCGGGTAAGGCTTTTTAGAAAATTTGTTTGTTTGTTGCTTAATCACGCCTAAACGCTTGTTTCGATATTTTTCATTTTTTGACTGAAGGTAGTACATCTTCCAACTTAACTATAGGCTACTTTTTATGCCCATAAAATAATAGGGTTTCAAAATGGCAGCCAACAATTGTAAATTTCAAGTGATTCCCATGAAAATTGGTAGTTGGCCTTTTCAAGAGCTACTGGTTGCGAATACACTTTCGAAATTTAAAGAATTAAGATGGCGGTTGCTCGAAAATTTCCTAAAACTATTTTGTGGTCAAAATTATATTTTTATATTAAACTTATTGTCAAAAATAATGCAATTAACCTTACCTAGTATATTTTTATGAGAATCAAGATCTTTTCTCGAATATAATCGGATTTTTCTCGAAATATGCCATTAAAAAAGCTGAAAATTTAGAAAAGGTGTGTTGCAAAAAAAACTATATCGAAATATAAAATCCAGAAGGTGGTTGAAGACGTTCAGCGCTATTTCCCAAATCGTCCCATCAAAAATGATTATGCTCGTGATAGGAGTCACTAATTCATCGACTTCCGCAACCCGTTCGTACCGGCAATCCATCTTTTCCCTAATTTCTCAGGGTTTAAGCAATTCTTTCCCCCTTTCGTTTATTTTCTATTATTTCCGGAACTTGGGCGAAAACAAACGAAAAAAGTAAAATCAACGGAGAGGAGCAGAAAACCCAGAAGCACGATTTATCCCTTCGCCATCTGAACCGATCTCCTCTGAGATTCCTTAAATTGATTTTCTCATGCTAGAACAACTTCAGCGGAGGAATGGTTGGGTCTCGTGGGGGGATTTACATTTCCTGGCGAAGGGATGAATTTCATTTTGTTTTTCTTGAGTTGCCGCCGACGCTTCTTGCAGTATTTTACTTCTTGGATTTTTCGATGATGTCTATTCAAAATGACGTAGAGATTGAAAGTTGGGCCTCGATCTCACATTGCAATGCCAAGAGTTTTTGAATCGAAGTATCATTCGAAGTAAACGGATGAGCCTTGAATTTCAAAAGAGCTAACAAAAAATATATGCCCAACATCCCACCCCCGCAGGGCCGTGTTTGCGCGAAATTTTGCGTGTTTGTAGTATTTGAATGAAGGGAACCGTCGCATGAGAAAATATCTTATCATATTTTCCAGATTTATGTTTTTATGGATGGACGATTCCTAAGCCAATTGCGTGGAATTTTTGTAACGCAAAGGAAAAAGCATAAGGTAATTTTAAAAGTAAATAGCTGAAGTTAATTATCATGAGTTAAATTTTGTATGGTATTTGAAATATTAATAATTGCCGGTATCAAGCTGATTATTTGTCAGCATAAATAGTCTCAACAGAATTAATGGCTATTTTAGATCACCGTCGAATAGAATTTTGAAAGAAGATGTCATTTAAGGTATACGTGACCCTAAAAAAGCCTGAGCTCTAACAATTTATTATAATTTACAATTGTTTTATAATGTATGTGAATTAAAATATCTTTAGCCACATAATAAGATTTTTCTCATTTCAGTGAGGATATTTTTGTTCCCTTACTTTATAAAGTCCTATAATTTAAATATTAGATGTATTTTAAGCACATGGATATTTTTGTTAATTATCTTTATAAAGTAATATCATAATATACCTACATGCGAAATATGTATGTAAATATCTAAATAAAAAAAAAACACTTAATTTCTTCATTATTGTTCAAAACTGCCCCAGACATATTCAAATCTGCCCCACATGGGGTACCTAGTTTTGAACAATTTGAACTTTTAAAAAAATATATTTTTTTTTAAATATCTTCTGATTATATATTAGCAATATTTGCGTTTTTAAATTATAGTGCAATATTTATAGTATCTCTTAATATTCATTTTTATCAATAAATTCGTAATTCGGAAAAAATTTATTTCTTAAGCAACTGTTTCGAAATATACCCCAAATACATATGTTTCACTTTCTTGATACAATTCCAGATGAAGAAAATGTTTCTGTGTCTAAATGACCATATCTTAACCAACTTCTGTGCAAAATTCAAGAGATAAAATTATAATTGGTACCGAATATGGGAGTATTTTACTAACATACTTATAAAAGCATTCATAATATCCAATAAAATGAAAAGATTGGCTCGAATAACCTGGTATATTGCAACATTTCAAAAGCATAAGTATCTAATCTATACATAAGCTGACAAGCTACATCCATAATTTTGAAATAAAAATTCTATAAATATTGGTTATAAACATCAATCTGGTGGCAATTTTCGTATGAATAGGGCCTGAGTTTCCCTCGAACGAGCATTTCGAAGAAGAGACACCATACGCGGTGGATATGGTGGGTCAAAACAATAAACCGAACGACGAACGAACGCAAACATAAGGATTCCTTCCGAATACGGGCAATAATAACCTAATGACCGTGGCCAATTAATGACTCTTCGTTACGTACCATAAAACATGACGGATTTTATTGCGAGTATTACGAAATCCTTGGTGGGCACTTACCTTCAGGTTGTTACACAAAAACCGGTCGTTTCGTGATATTTAAATAAGCGGAAAGAGAATAATGTTCCTTAGCAACGAAGTCAACTGAACATTTTCTTAGAATGATCATAGAATTTTAAAAGTACTATATTTTATGGTATTTTGTTTAAATTCAGATTATTTTATTGCCTTTTCTTTGATATTAGGTTATTTCATTGCCAGGGATCATCAATTTAGGAAGCCGTTTGAATAAATTTGTTTTCAATGCATGCACTATTTACAATTAAATATTTTTCAAATCTTACCACCAGTTAGTATTATTAAAAAAATGAAAATGTTACTCATTTACGTCGAAAACTAGAAATGATTGCATTTCATTTTAATAATACGTTTTTTTCCTACCTATTATATTATAGTTTAGGGAAAGGGGTTCTAATTATTGTGTGTTTGTCTTACCTTGTTCCAATTGACAATAAAAATCAAGTTAATATCTAAATAGAATATTTTAAAATTATTTTGGTCCCTTTTCGTCAGGAATATATCCGGGAAGATAATCAATTTTTTATAGTCCTATAAAAAGTGAAACTAAAAGTAAATAAATTTAAATTAGATTCATAAAAAGCGTAATAAAAAATAAATCGAAGGATACTGCTTCCTAAAACCTTTCCTTTCTTCAAATATTATTAGAATCACTCACTGTGTTGAAAAACAGATTTTCATAAAAAGAAAGTAATTCAATTTCACGTTCCCAAGTGCTAGTTCTATAAAAAAAAGGCAATAAAAAAAATAACAATCCAACAAATATTTTTGGGATGATGTGCGTTCTTTTATAGCTAAATATTGAGCCAGCACGTGGCGGGAACAAAAATCAAATACATCAGACTTATCTACCTAGGTATAAAAGAAAGAGGTTTCTTTTATAGTGTTGGTTTGGAAATTTGTATGTATCTTTGGTATATGTTGTGGTACATGGTATGATTGATTTTGACTCAGTGAACGATTATTATAATAGTCTATATCAGTAATGGCAAAATTTGAAATTTGCAAAGAATAAAAATTTCAAATTATATGTACATATATCCTAAAATTTGGTAAATTTTTAACGATTTTTATGAAGGCTGTATATAAAAAATGGCTAAACTTGCAAGTACAAATTAGCGTGGTACGGACACCTCAGTAATAATAATTAACATTTGAAAACTGAAAAAAGCAAAGAATCAATATAGTTAAACCTAACCAAGTTCAACTTATATATTCCCAATATTCTGTGCATTAAAATGTTCAACAACATACCTTTTTTTCCCGTAGAAATTATGAAATTTACCCTCAGCTGAACTTAAACTGAAGAGACTGAATCCATATGTCACAAAACTTGACAAAACTTTCCACTAAGTTTCTCATGTGGAGATAAACTAAGAACTTGGGGAGTTCTTAACTTTATAGCAAACTACCTACCTACATACTTACATTGTTCTATAGAACGGTGGTATTGAAAATTATCATGAAACTTCCAAGCGGAACGTATGGTTGGTACCTTGAAGTATGTACGTGAAAGCCAAATGACATATCTTTTGCTAAAATTAAGGGTAGTACATGTGCGCTTTCATTGAGTTCTGTTAATTGTAAGGTGAGAGTAGTAACCATATTGCTTAGTTTAAATTACTATCAATTTGGGTGGTGTGTTGCCCACTTTTATGAGCAGTTTCTAATTTTTAATGAGTACAGATGATGGAAAGTTATTGGGCATGTACATTGGATAGCTTATTTTATGGATGTGGAAGTTAACTTGGCAACTTGGTTTAAAATACATACTACTTTTTGTGTTTAAGAAAAAATTTTCTAAACTTGTCCAATGAATGAAATGGAGATTCTGATTCTATGAGTGGAAGGAATTATGGCTGATCGAATCTTATAACAAATTTGGGAGTTGGCGTGATGCATATACAGGTAGGCCCTTTACAACGCGTGTTCGCTCCAACACGGTTGAAAAAACGCAGAAATTTTCTTACAAAACGGTTTAGATAAACCTTGGATAAATCTTTAATCATTTCTTTTTGATTTTGACTTCAAATCATAATCTTTTTAGTTTTTATATGATGTTGAATTTTATTTAAATTTTTTATAAGTTTTTATGTACATATATAAATTTGAAAAAAAATGATGAAATTGTTACACAATAAAAGGTAGTTTTTCTCTTTTTGGAACCGAATCCCAGTTTTTATATTATATTATATTAAGTTGGTGTCTCTTATAACGCGATTTCCTACAACGCGGTATTTTCAAGGAATGTATCTACCGCCTTGTAGGAGTCCTACCTGTACCTATTTTCGTATTGAAATGAAACACCCACCTTGACCAATTTCCCGAATTTTAAACTTTTTGAACTAATTTTATGTACAAATTTAAACTATTCTTTTGTGTTATATCAAAATGAAATAATAGTCCTACTAAAGTTGAAAATGTTAATGTGGAGATTGGGGGCACGATGGAGTTTATTATTTATATAAACATAATATAAGAAAATTAAGTGATACGAATGAGTCATTCTGAAATAAACATTTTACGATTAATATTTTTCCCAACATGTGGGAGTTATTTTAAATACATATACATACATACATATATGTACATATTTAAAATATCAGCTTTATCACACAAGTTCTTTCATAATTCTGTTAAACAGAATTTTAAGCATTCGATACGTATGCTACTAATTAGTTTCATGACGAAAAATTCTTTAATCTCTTTTCTTTCAAATAAGCTTCTTTTTCATTTTTACAATACCAAAAATTGACAGGCTTCCTTCTACCGGGGCTTAAAAAATAATGAATGACTAGCTTTCATTTTGAGACATTTCAGGAACTAATATTGTGTTGTCAACTCTCTGAAATTAATCCGAGCACTGTGGCATAAAAAATGCTGTCAGCAGCATGTTCGAAGCAAAAGAAAATCGCTATTAAATCATTCCTGAAATATTTCGATATCTTCGACGAAAAAAATCGAATTCTCCTTTACTGCTGTAGAAATTTGTACCCTCGAAAGAGGATAATAGGAAACGATTTTAATCCCCATGCCTCACAAAAGCTTGAAAGAACACTAAATTTCTTTAATGAGGTGCTTACATATGTCAAAACAGCATATTTACGGCGACTCACTTCAATTATCAATTTAACATTAGATTTAAAAATAACTTTGTGAACATACATATGTGAGATATTGATCCAAATTCTGGCGAAGTAAGTGGTAGAAGGCATTTTATTTTGCATTTAAAAGAAAAAGGTCACACAAAGTGGACTTTATAATTTTATTAAATGTATTATTTTCCCCTGTCGAAAATTTTTTCTCTTAAAATATTTGTAGTATTACATTTTAGGCTTTTGTTTATTTATTTTCAATTAGGAATAAAACTTTTACGTAACTAGTCATTAAGTATTGTAATTTTGTAACATTTGTTGAACTTAATTAACTAAAAAATATTATCCGCAAGAAATTGAAGATGACCGAATTATTATTGAAGGTTTTTGCTACCAATGTTCGTTGCTGTGATGATAGTTATGCAGCACCATAACCATCTGATAATCTTTTTCAAAAGTAGGGTATTTGGTATCGTTTCGTTCGAATATTTCGTCTCGTTTCGTCTATCGTTTCATTTTCAAGAATAAGGTCCCTGTTCTTAATTGGCAGCTGATAAAATGTTTACTTTCCACTCTTAAGAGTGATAATGCTTCATTTTCGACTTAAGTACAGATTATAAAATATAATACAAAAGTCATTACGAACAGTCATATGGTCTTTACCTGACCTTTGGAATTGGAAAGAACTTCTAATGACTTTTTCATTATGTGAGAAAACTCTACAATAAGATGAAATATGCGACTCTATTTGACATTACAAAGTTCTTTAGAAACTTTATCCAGTCGATGCATCAATCGTCCCTTCATATTTCAAACTTTTTCGGGAGGTTCCTTAAATAAGAAAACTTTCAACCTAAGGAACAATTGAAAAATGTAATTAGTGATATTCCTGAAGGACTTACCGGTTTTCGTCTATCCTTGAGGAAGAGGAACCAAATAATATAAAACAATAGCACTAGCAAAAGAAAAATTACCCGCAATAAGATGGCTCTTCTTCCTTGTATTTTTTTCTTCTTTTCTTGAAAAATAGAACCAAAAGTTTTTAAGTGCTGTGGGGCTCTTCCAAATCATCTTGCGGAACGATTCAGCTGAGTTCTTTTTTTCCGGAAGTAAAGAAGGAAAAACTTTCTAGCAAGTACATAGAAAGTTTTCGATTAAAATATGAAAAATTCAAACCTATAACTGTTGCAGTGGGTGCATTTTGATAGTTCTCTTTAACGAAAAGCTTCAAGTTTTGTCGTTTTTTACCTCTATTAGCAAAATTTACTATTTTATTGATCGATATAATAATTTAAAAAAACATGACGGTAATAAGTTTGATATATTGATTATTGAACAAATTGAAGTCAATTTTAATTGGAATTCTGAAAATCTTAAAACGTATAGATCAGTCGAAATCTAGCAATATGAACTTTTACAGTAATGTTCAAACGAACATATGTTTGAAACTACTGGATTTACAAATTTAGTCTTTCAAACCTTTTTGGTAGGTAATTTAATTCCCAATAAAATGCTGCAATGAGAAATTTTTTGAATTCGTTTTTAAACAAGTTACTCACGTTTATGTAAAAGAGTAATTTTTCGCATATGTTAATTGTATGGGGAATTAAACTCTGCTTGCTTCTCCTAACGCTTTATTTAAAACTCAAAATTAGTTTTAATGTACATTTAACTCGACTTGTTATTGGTATATCTTGGATTTACTGCAAAACGTTTGAAATTTTCAGTAGCATAAATCATGATTTTGAAATGCGTTCCAATTAATTGCCGGAAATACAAAAACGTATGTATTACCAAAATATCTGCGGCGAATCGTAAGCTAGATATTTTCGATACCAATTTCTCTTCCGTATTTTTTGCCCTTTCGATTCCCCTCACGTAACTGAAAAGGTAATTCGTTTTAAATCAGTTTACCTGAAGGAATCTCTCAAGTTAACAAATGGGCCTCAACATTTTTTACTTGCTGTGTAAATTTTTCACATTTCGCCAATTGAAAAGACGTGAAAGCCCGGGGGAAAAAGCAACACGCAGCGAAATTGATTCATTCTATCTGGATTTACGTATTACCGCCGGAGCTAGTGTTCTTTGGGGTCGCGGTGGTGGATGGTGAGATTGAATTTTATCCTATGAAACTGGATACTTATCTCCAAATAGCTTTCTTGTTGAGGCGAATTTAATATATATGCTATCAAGAAGTCTTAAGACGGTAAACTGTTTAGCCGGAGGAAAATATTAGTAATAAGAGACTCATGCAATTAAATCCTCCTAAGTTTGAGAGGATCAACTGCTGGATATAATGCTCATTAGTGCTTATAACTAAATTCTCGAAACTTGAAGTAGATGTGGTACATGTATTTTTAAGAAAATATTATATTATGGTTAACTGAAAAAAAAAAAAAAAATCCAAAATAGGGTTTTTGAGAAAATATGATGACTGATCGTTTTTAGGATTCCGTACCAAAATGGTAAAAATGGAACCCTTATGGTGCGACTACGTCTGTTTGTCTGTCTGTCTGTCACAGCTGTTTATCTCAGGAACTACATAAGCTTTCGACTTAAAATTTGCCACAGTTATAGAACTTACTTATCCACATCCATCACAGTTCAAAGAATTATGAAACTATTTTTATTTTTATTGCAAATTAGTATAGATGGGGGTCCGAAATGGGGTGTTCAAATTAAAAAGTGAAGCAGCACAGTCGATTGGGGTATCATATGAAAGGGCTTTATTTACACGTTTAAACATTATTTTATAATTTTTGATTTATGACTAAAAATATGTGAAAAATGATTCGCAATAAACTTTTACAAACAAACTTAATCTTACGGTCTGAATAATGAACTTTATGAAATGTTCAGGAAACTTCCGCACATGAAATTGATAGAGGAGTAGGGACGGAAAGCTCGGCATACGAATCAGACTTGCTCTTATCTGGTTTTTTTTAATCATTAAATATATAGTCAGATAGAGTTGTTAATGGAGATATTATTTTATATGTGAAAATTACAGCATATATTATAGTGGGAGGTATAATTTTTCCGTCTTTATCATTTTTAGTTTTGTTATTTTTTAATAGCCAGCTTCCGCTCTAAAGGTTTTCAAATTTCGAACATTCGATGGATTGTAAATTTACCAGTGATTAATACGATGATTTGTATCAACTTAATCTTACCCTACTACGTTTTAATTGTGAAATCTGTAATCTCTATTTGGTTGCCTGTTATTGACGTAGAAACTTTTGGAATCATATAATTTTCTTGTTGGTGGATGTATAGTATATAAAAATACTACATTTTAACCGGCTTTGCTTGAATTAATATTATATTTTTAAACACAAATTAAATGTAGATATAAAATATATTTTTATTCGCAATGCTCAGTTTTTAGATATTCTATCTTAAAATGGAACACATTACAAATTAAAATGAAATAATTTAATCTCTGGTATTTTAATGTTTAGTTGTTTAAAAGGGATTGCATTACGTTAGATAATTTTTATGTATTATACATATGTAGATATGTGCATAAAAAGAAAGCTCTACGAAATTTTTTTTTTTTTACGTTTGTTACTATTCCTTTTTTAATGAAGTTAAAGTTTGGATTATTTAATATACGAAGTTTAACTCGCACTTTTAAAACTCACCGAAAATCCAGTTTTAATCCTATACTACTACTATCGTTATTTTCCCAGCCTATGTAGCTACATTCGAGTTATTAATTAAAATTTTGCGAATCGCTTACCTTTGGTATTCACTGCTTCGACTGCAGGTGAGTGCATACCGGATGCAATTCCTAAATTGGAATCTCACAAAAGGAAGGTTTGCTCTCCTCATAGTTACCTATCGCCGAAGGCATTGAGATTGCTCGCCAGCCGACTAGACGACTGCTCCAGAAAGTTGGTAATGTTCTACACGTCCTTGCCGAGATTTTAGCTAACAGGCAAACGAATCAGTTTTAGTTAAAAGTGGAGGCAAAAGGTGGATAAAGTAAAACCAGCAATGAAGTGAGCTGAAACTGGAGCAGGGCCGGCCTGAAAGCAAACAAACTACCTGGGTAATTAAGTCAACATTTATGTGAAGTTTGCACAAATAAATCTGAGTGTAACTCTTATTGGTATCAGGAAACGTGATAAGCTAACTCGAACCACTTCAATTAGTTAAATACTGAGAAATCCGATATAACAAGATTTGCTTCGTTCATGTTTGCTTTCCACGAAACGTTTCCTTTTCGTATTAGTAATGAAAAACATACATACATACATATGTAGGTTCAACGTGTCCCAAAATATTAAATGAAATTAATTTGCATATATACATTGATCTTAGAAAGAATAAAACTATATTTATGCAAAACAATGACTTTAAGTCCTTAAATTTATATCTGCATTGTCAAGCTTCATAAGTTACAAGAATCTGTGAGTTGCAGGTTTTTCTAATTTTCGAAAAGTCTTCACAAGAAAGCTCACAATAAACTAATTAATACCAGGGCATCGTAAATTTTTAGTCAGTAACTACATAATTGATATGATTTATTGATTAAATTATTATTACATATTATACAATAATAACGAAAGGTCATTATTTCTAACCAAATACAGATACGTATCGAAATTTTTACAATGTATATACATAAATTTACCAATTAAATAAATTTTATCAAAAGTGGCAATTTATTTATTTCAGTTTATTTCCACACAAATTCGTTGGAAATTGTGTTAAAACCATAAGTATTTTTCTTAAAAACGGAAAAATCCGTATAATAAACAAATTAAATATAAATGTCTTTTTCGACTTATCGACGGCGACAAGCACGCTTTGGTCGTGTGAAATGATAAATCGAATAAATTGAGAATTCACTTTTAATTTATATATTTTTAGGAATCTTTTAGTATTTTTTGAATAAAAGGGATAAAAATACTTTAAATGTAAGGATTCAATTCTCATCAAAATCTTTTGGGAAGGATTACATAAAAAATTAAAAAATTAAAGTTAAATATCTCGAGAAGTATAAGCGTTCCACAAAATGTTTTTGCATATTCGTCATTTTTAACTAAGTTACTAAATACGAAAATCTGAGAGTCTTGTGATCTATGTGGTGCCAGTGAGGTTTTGATAGAATATCTGTATTAAAATATCTCTTTAAAAAATTTGATTCTTAGCGTAAATTCAATAATCCAGATATGTACTCATTTCTTGACCATATTTTTAAAGACGAATTCTGCGGTCAAATGATGCAATGTCATATGGGTCTATTTTGAAAGAATATGTCAATCATATCTAAAAGAACGACAGTCCGAATTAGGAACCAATAACAATAAACAGCAGCGGCTTACAAAAATAAATCTATTCTCTATTCCTCTTTAATATTCCGAGGGATTTTGGGTTTACGTTCAGCCTGCTTCACCTCATAACCATTTTCGATAGGTCATAAGCATCTCAGCTTTGGGGTATAATAATAACAAATGTCAGAGGGAATTTATGGGGAACTGCGCCATTCTCTCGAATTATATTGACTTCGATTGGTCACGTCGAAACCTGATGGCCGGAGTACTGTATTGGACTTGGATTATTCAATCTTCCAAAGTTTGGGAAGTTCAAGTTACGCATGACAAAATTGATGTCACTTAAGCGAAAGCTATAAACCTTTGGGTATCCTTCAAAAGGCTCAATGTTTCCGGTTTGTATCTCTTGGGCTAAGGATAGGATGAGAGAAAAAGTGAAAAATAATTTATCTCCAAGGAAAACAGGAAGTTCAATCTCATTTGGATAATTGCTACTTATTTCGTCCAGTGATTCTCTTATGTTGACTTCGTCCTAAGCGACTTTCATCATCGGTAATACATAAAGTGCTCCAACGATTCATCTGCCTAATTTAAGTCCTCCTTTGTAAACAGAAGTAGGCACGTATTGCCATACAAAAATAGGTAATCCTGAAAATCGAGGCATGCCTACTACAAATCGTTTCATTTTATTAGAAGTTAAAGTAGAACGACTACGACTACGTTTAGATTATCAAGTCTTGGGATGCCTTACTGAGACTAATAGTATAAAACTATTATTTTATGTAAAATTATAAAATTGTAAAATTGCAATTTTTTATGAAAAATATTCAAAGCCCAATAGAAATAGCTTTCCTTCGAGTGCAAATAGCACCTTTTAATTGGGACAATAAAAATAATGCCACTATTAGTAAGAAACTAGACACTTTTGATCAAAAGTAATGACAGATTTATGTAGGATGATACATTAAAAGTGGAATTAGTAGAAAAAACGTTGAATCACAAAAAGTGTAAATAACTCCTCATTTATATTGCCACTTCGAGGCAATTTCAAAAGCCAAAAGAAAATTTTAATTGCGGACAGGAATGGATGTTAGTTGAATTAAAAATTAGTATAATTAGCAAGAGAGAAAAATTTATATTCATAATATAAATAACACAAGGCGGCATAAATTTCTGTAATGAGGTGACAACGTAAGAGCGCCAGCTGACGGAACAAATGGTTTTTTCGCACAGAGGCTTACTGCGCTGTAAGGGCTCCACCTCCACCTCCACCTCCGACGGAGCTCAATCTCAACAACAATGACTTAAAGATCTTTCCTTTCTTAGAACAGTTGAAAATAAATTTCGATAGCGCTGAAGGTTGGAGGGTGAGTGGCAAAACTTTATGGTGTATGGCATCTTCGAAACTTTTACAGAACCTCCCCCGCGCTGGAGTCACTCGGGAACGTCGCGGCCTGACTTACTCAGATGTATTATAGTTGAATGGAAGATGAAGTACTTTTGTACCTTATTTATATACGAAAATCCCTTTTTCTCCAGTTTGGACCTTATTAATGCTTCTCATGGCCTCCTTTGTTGGCTTACGACCCTTCAGAAATGGATGGTGAAAATCCACCTTTGAATGGATTTCCTTTCACGTTATAAGTTTTTACGCTCATAAAGGCAGTAGTCGTCATTCAACTTTGAACCTTGTATTTTTTTTTCACTTTTATTTGTTTACTTTTCCTGGACGGTTTTTACTTAAAAAAAATAATAATACCATTGCTGCTATAAAAATTTTGCTAAAAGATGACAGAAATTGAGGCATTTCTTTAGAATTATATGACTATAATAAGCGTTTATAAACATTTATGAAGCAATTTACTTTTTGTGTTACTATGTTTCTTATATTCAAGACCCTCCAATGAAGTCTTTCAAATCAATTTTGTAATTTCGATGTCAATTTATAATAATAGACGTATTTAAATACCATTAGCCTTTTATTCTTTTTGTTTCTTATAATAAATAAAATATCTTCTTTACCTTGTGATTTATTTTTCTAATGTTTATCAATAATAAATCCATGAATTGAATATTCTTCCCCGATGGAATTTTGAAAGCCTCCCTTTGACCTATGCTCTCAACATTTGTCGAGGAAACATTTTAAAATACTTTTCAATCTATTTCAAAACGTGATATTAAACATTTGAGTTATTTGCATATTTGCCAGGTCAGAGACTATATCATGAATATTCATTAAACCCTAAGGCAAAACAATGTTTAGTCGAAACTACAGCCGAAAAGAGTAAACATAATTTTTCCGGTTTCCTCAAAGTTCAATTTAGACATTTTGTAAAAGCGATTTTCGCTAACTTTTACCTTTTGGGCTACCTTTGGCATATCATGTGGTATTCATTTTTGTCTATCAGTAGACGAATTTTAATATTCATAAAAGAAAAATTCTTTCTCTCGAACCATTTATAACTTTTATGTTTAGTACTGTCAAATATTTTGTCGCACCTATGAAATGCGCTTTTTGGATTAATATATTTTAGATTGCTTTTCCAATTAAAATTGTATTCACGAGAAAAACTTCAAATAATTAATTGGATTTGACTAAGTTGAAATCTAACAAAGGTATTCAATTAATGTACAATAGGCTAGTGGTCATTGACGAGAATAATTTTAATTAACTCTTTTCGATTTATTTTTGTAAACTAAATACGTAATATTCAATATTTATTAAACTGAATCTGACATTTGGTTAATTAGGCGGGATCAAAAATGCCCAAAAGGGGCATGTTACAAATTATTATTCCTAGATTAACGATTACAGAGTTAAAATAAGAAATACGTTAAAAAAATAGCTAAAATACACATGTCTTATTGAACTGTAGCTAATATTTATTTTTAAAGTAAGTTCGATTTGAAAATTGTATTCCTTATTTAATTTTTTTTGGTTTTTTTAATCTATCTCATTTATACATATGTATATCCTATTTCCAATATCATAACTTAAGTATTTATAAGATAATTCTGAATCGTTTATGCTAACCACATGAATGTAAGGAAATGAGTCTCAATCATATGTTAAGACCTTATATCTGCATTTTAATTGAATACTAACACTTTTTTTTACCATCCAATTAAATTTTTCTCTATACAAATTAATTTAATAACACAAAAATGTAGGTACAAATAGAGTTAATTTACTAAATACCTAACTAAGGAAAAATTCGGGTATATTAAATTTTCTGGCACTCATATGCCCTTTTGGTTTCCCTCTACTCTACAGAAAAGTAAAGTCTTTTCAAAACTAATTCCTTTTGCTGCCGACCAAAGCCGTAATATAATACCTGGGTTAAAGTTTTGAAGAGCCTAGTGCTGCCTATTAATTAATAGGATGATCAAGGTGTGTATCCTTTAAGTTGTCTTTTACTTTACCTCCCTTCAAAGAAAATTAATTTCCTTTTATCATAAACTTTGAATTATAAGGTGGCGGGTGCTGCCTTTACAGTAGAATCTTATCAAGACTCTTGGACCTCTGACACAGTTTGCATAAATTGGAATCAGAGAGTCAACGACTGGAGGCAGAAAGAGATTGAGGAGACAGGGCTCTATTCATTTAGTAAAGGAAGATTTTTGGAAGCTTGAAATTCAATTAATTTTCAAGCACATACAATCGTCAGTATTGAATGCAAGTTCGATCTGGAAGGCGCTGAAAGGCGATTTTAAGAGTGTTTCGAACTCATTTTGCAGGGGTACTTTACTTAAACTGATTTGAAGAAGTTGCCCTCTGCTTCTGAAGCTGTTCCAGTCCTTTTGTTTTCAGAACTTTTAAATTTTGTGAAGAGGGGCCATTCTGTTTGAAGTAAATTCAATTTCTAAAGACTCTTGAAATTGTCGAGAGTAGAAGCTATAGCTTAAATTTGAAATTTTCAAACCGGTAAGAGTTCCTTAGGGAGACCTAAAACTGATCGTAAAACTTGTATTGTTTTTTAATTTAATATAATCACAGAATCTCTTTTATCCTTTATTTTCTACCGAGAATATGTTGATTAAAATGCCTTAAAGGTGTACTGAGTCTATGTTAAAAATGCGAAGAAATTTTTTTAATTGAATGTTTTAAATATTTCTAAATATAAATCTTTGGCTATCCTATAATAAATGTTATAGCTATATGCTTTTTTCTAGCAAATTAAAATTTAATTTCAATAACTCGAGATATTAAACGACAATTAAAGAGGAGTAAGTTTTCAATATATTTACATAAAATCTACAAATCTACAACATACTTCAAAAAATCACAGCAGTCAGCGAGGAAATATTAATAAAGTCTTGGTGATCCACATGGCTTAGAATTTAATAAATTTCACAGTCAAAAAAAATAAATTAGATGAACGCTGACTGAATCCAAAAAAATTACTCAAAACACCGCAGAACCAAGGGAAAAATCCATCACATGTCACCTGGAGCCTCGCAAGAATTCACAGGAAAAAGGGGGCAGAGGGAACACTTCTGCCCCGGCCATGTCTGTTCTGATTTACTTTCGAGGTACCATCACTTTTGTTATTTTCAACCCTGAAAAAGCAAAGACGTTTTCCAGGATGGAATCAGCATATGAGCGTCGCCTTATTTGTCGCCACATATCTGCATAATAAGGGCGACAGCTGGAGGGGAGGTACTATGATCGTTTTATTTTTGGTTCTTCTTTTTATATATATATTTTTCTCATAAACGAAGTCCTCTATCTTGAAGATGACTAACAGTGCAATATCAATAGCAAATTCGACTCTGTCTTATTTGCCTTTTATAGTATGTACTTTATTTTTTTTCAACAGCGACAAGTTACCTTCTTTAATTTTCTTTTATCCTATCTTCGGTCTTATTCCCATTTTTGTCCTCCAGAAGTGAAGTCGTATATCGCATAAAAATTTATAACCATCCGAGTTTACCTTTGCCTTAGCATATAACGCTAGCGATTTTCTTATTTATATTCTTCTGTAAGAAGAACACCTGTGGGATATCATCCTTTTTCACCAGGAATAATTTATAGAGCACAAAAAGTTGCTTCTTTCTTTCGGTTTCTTATGCTCGGCGCTGCTGTTGCTATTGGTAATGCACATACACTATCCTTGGTGGAACTCTGATGGTGGTGCGCAAAGGAATATATTTACAGCGAAAGTGTCTGATTTATCTGCTATTGGATAAGATTACTTGCTGCAGGATTTTCCAAGACACAGAACAACGTTTTTTCTATTCGGAGGGCGACTGCTCCGCGTTCAGAAATATTGCGGCAATAATCAACGCAAATATTTTAAATCCTATAAATAAAGTTAATAATACATATAATACCCAAATATGAAATATTTATAAAAAGTCCTTTGAGCTTGCTTACCTAAATTCTAAATTCTCAAAATGTAATCACAGGAATGGGAATCCTAAATTTTAAATTACTCAAAAATTTAATTTAAAGTACTCGTACGACTGACTCCGTCGACTAAAAAATAATAAGTGAGGAAAAACAATCTATTGTTTTAAAAATTCAAATTCACAGCAGACGTGATTAAAAAAAAATAGTGAGTGAAAAGTAATAAAATTCGTGGTGACTAGATTAGGTTATCAAAGTAGAAAATTTTAATTCATCACATGATTGCAAACTTATGTATTCTGAACTTAACCAACTAATGTTTTAATGGTTCTGAGATTATTAGAAACCTTTCTTATGGAAAAATTTATATGATTCCTCTTTTTTTAATTTTTATATTTAAGATACTATTCCATTCATAAAAAATGAAACTAAAACTGAAAAATATGATTTGAAAATCAAAAGTAAGAATTTACGTCATTAAATTATAATATGCATGTCACTTGAACTCACGTAGTCTCTGTATTCAGCTATTAACCTAATAATTAAGTAAACATAACAAATATGTCGCTGTGCAATCAAAATCTGATAGGATTCTGTGACGTACAGGCTAACAATTACGACGAGTACTTGATCAAAATAAGATTTCTGCTCTATATACAATTATCAAAAATTTCAAACCGTGTGCTTTGTATTAAAATGTAAACTAAAAGTTATAAGATATTCTCTTCAAAGTTTGAATTTTAAAATAATAATAGATTCCTAGCACGTGTAAATAAATACCTTCCACGTGTAAATAAATACCTAACACGTGTAACTAAGTACCATATCTTCTGAATTATAATGTGCAGAAGAAACCGCTAAACAGCCATGACAAAACATAAATATCCTCTAATTAGCACTACAAGTCATGAATATCATAAAGAGCGTTTTGTATAATTGTCGTCATTAAGAAAATTATTCAATCGATTCATAGATTTAAACAAGAGGATTTCCTTAACGGGTTTTAGTTGAAGCACGGACGGTGTTTAAAATGGCTACAAATAATAAAGTCGTGAATTTGGAGAGTTTATATTCAATTTTTTACAAATATCAAAAGTTTTATTTTATATTTCTAGGCATTTGGCCTTTGGAGGCGAAAGCATCCAATATTAGAAAAATCTGGCATTTTTTTCGTTTTTCGAAATTTTTCTGCTTTTGGACGATTTTATACATTTCCTGTATGGTCATTGAATTTTTTTGCTTTATCGATAATTTCGATAAAACCATGGATTCGCTTTTCGTGCTCAGCACAGAGTTTGCAATGTTTTCGAAGATTATTGAATTGAAGTTGCACAATCGTACTCATAAATATCTGGTTGATTTGTTCTCCACGGACACATTCAAACCGCGTAATGAACGTGAATCTGAAATCATAATAAAAGCAAATGGAATGACAAAGTTTGTGCGGGATAGCTATGGTGGAATTTCCCTGATAGCCTTAAATTGGATTATGTTTATGCCGTTGACTTTTAAAGTGCTAAAGCTACCCCTGGAGGGATACTATCCAATTGACAGAGACCAGCACTTTTTACTCCTCTATGTCTACCAATATTTTGGTATTCTCATGCATTGCTGCATTAATATCACATATGACTCTTGGGTAGCATCGCTCTTAATTTTTGTGGGATCTCAACTGGACATTTTGGCTGAACGTTTAAGGCAGCAAGGAAGTTTTAAAAAAGATATTGGATTAGTGGGAGTCGAAAACGAATTGAAAACGTCGATTCATTTCCATCAAGATATACTGCGATTGGCAAAACAAGTTGAAGGAGTTATAAAGGGTCCTTTCACAGTGCAAATGGGAATTTCAGTAGTAGTTATTTGCGTGAACTTCTACGGTCTAAGTTTTGTAAGTAAATATATGCTTAATGCATAGTCGTTTTACCACCTAAAATTTTTGTACTTACATATTTTTCCAACAGCTATCTCCTTTAGACGATATGATTAAATTTGCGGGATACGTTATCTACCAAATTACCATGATGTTCCAAATATTCCTTGTCTGCTATTTTGGAAATTTAGTGTCATGGAAGAGTGAAGCTTTATCTTTTGCTCTCTATGAAGCTAATTGGTTCGAATGGAACGCGGAGAGCAAGCAAATTATGCTTATTATGTTTCAAAGATTTACAGTACCTATCAAGATTCAAGCTATTAAGCTTTATATTTTTAATTTAACAACATTTACTTCGGTAAGGATATATTTTTATTTTTCTGTACCCTCATCTGATTTAGAATTTTTCACTACAGATTTTAAATTCATCGTATAGCTTTTTCGCAGTTCTTCGCAGGATGAATAATTAATTGATCATAATTCATAACAATTTCAAAATCGATAAATGGATATTTAAATAAGCAAAGAAATGTTAACAAAATGTAGGCACATATAAACTGGGAAATTTATAGAAAAGATGAAACTTATAAGAGGTTGGTGATTTTACGTTTAAAAGGTATAATTTTTAAGAAATATGTGCTTTAAAATTGTATAGGAAAAATAAACATAAAAATGTTGTTTCTTGATTCTATTTCCTCAAATGGGTATTTGGTAGTCCAAAACAAAAATCTTGTTGCAAAAATTTATAATGCTGCTACGATAAAATATTTTCAAGAATTTTTTTAAAAAGACTTAATGAAATTATTGAATAGAATTTCAATAGTCCGTGATCTTAATATTTTGCATAGTACTTGAAATAAACGATTTCAGTAAAAATCGTGCAACGTATTTAATATTAAAATTTATTATTAAATGTCTTTAGATTGGAGCCCTTTCAAGCGATCTGTCTAATATGAAATAGCAAATCATCGATCCATTTTAGACAAAAATGACTTGATAGCTAAGTAAATTTGAGAATTTGTGATTTTTGTTTTTCTATACATTTCCAGATTATTGTATTCTATGCGTTTTTGGAGGCCAGGAACTGGCAGTGAAAATATTATTTAGGTAATATTAATTACATTTTGGGCTCTGGTTCATCAAGAAGTCTAAAGTCACTTTTTGCGGTTGTATTGTAGATTAATTCGTAGTAGGATAGAGTATTATTAACCAGTATTTTTTTTTATTCTTAAAAATTAATGAAGACAAGCAATATGATAGTTTGGAAATCTAGAGGTGATGGACTTAAAGTTTTCTAGAAATATGGAAGTGAAAAATTTTTCAAACGAATTTGACTTCTAGGAACAAAATATAGTTCAAAGTTTATTATTTATTTATTTATTTCCGCTTTATAATTTATAATTTACAATATTGCCAGGAGTAAACAAATATCCTATCATATAGAGTTTTTATGCTAAATACATATTTCAACTAAAATATAATATTATATAATACTAATAATATCTAATACCTAGTTCACATGATCTAATATGAGTTTTCTTATTAAGGGATAGTCCGAGAACGAGCATCTTTCATAGAACTTTTCTGCTAGAGCTACACTTTTGTCTGCTATTGGTTGCATTTCCGAGATATTGTGTAAGTGGTGTGTCGAGAAACACCATGGAAAATTGTTAATAATTTTTAGTAATTTGTTCTGAGTAATCTGAAGTTTGTTAATATGACATTTTGCGGCTTTGTGCCACCGGGGTATAGTTCAAAGTGTTTCGTTGTGCAATTGAATTTAGTTGCTAACTTAAAAAGGGTTGATATAACACTTAAATCATTTGACTTACATAAACCACTTTGCGAGGGTGCGGATAAAACAACTTCTGAAAACCGCAAGAATACATAAAGCCAAATATCCGTCAAATCTGATTAAATGGCTTCTCATGCTCAGTACAATTTAATATCCAAGCCACCATTTGCTCTATAACAACAGGCAGGAGAGTGTTTTTCCACGAAGGAAGAGGAAATCTAATTTGCTTCAACGGCAGACGTAATCAATTTAATGGACTGGAAAACTCCTGTGAATCGGCGAGGAGCGAGGCGCACGTGTGAACAGCAGCTCCTCTGCCAATGAATGTAAAGAACAACAGCCGAAAAGCGCTCAAACACCTTTCAGGTGCTATTATACACTCGCCGCTAAATTTCACTTCCTTTTCAAATTAAATTTTTCCTTTCCGCCGCTGAGTCGACGAATTCTACACTTCGTCTATTACCCTACCATCGCATCTCTGTGGCAGCAACTATTTGCTCCGGCGGAGGAGGGATGGTTTCAGCACGGATGAAGATCGCCGGAGCATCGCTTCTATCCAAATTAATGGAGTCCAGTGATGCCTGAAATTAACAAATCTATGGTGTGAAATCATGCAAAAGTTTTACCAGCACCACTTGAATCTTTCATTAACTTTTTCGCTTTATATACGACCACGTGGTACAATTTATAGGTGTTTACAGTACCCACCTAAGCCTGAATAAATTCTCATGAGTTTTTAAGAAGAGCATAAACTTTTTATGTCACCCGGTGCCGAGGTTAACATTTTTACGTTATTAATCCTATTATTTTTATCGGGTTCTCAATTTAACAATAAACCTTAATACTGAGCTACATTAGTACAAAGTAAAACGTAAACATCAATTAATTAATGAAATATCTATTTTCGGCCTTATTACTTTTTTCATGTATGCTAAACAACTGAACTAGTTTCAAGTACATTAAGCAAATTAACGATTTTTAAACACAGGTTAGTCCAATCGATAAAGATAAAACGCATAAATAAAAATTCAAAATAAAACTCATACACTGAGAACAATTTTTATGGATTTGAGGGCTATAAAATAGTCACAATATCAATAATTTTTGCAATAAATTAAAAGACTCTATAGTTACTGTTCTGGCATTCGTAAATAGTGCGAGAATATAGTCCATCGAATTAAAAGAAAAATACTTCACACAAGCATTCTTTATTTTTTCCCCTTCATACCCTATATTAAGATTAAAATTATAGTAGACTAATTTCGCGAGAAAAATTTGAAACTATCCCTTAGATTGAAAATTTAATTAACTAAGAATCAGATGAAATATGATGTACACTTATGCTTAATGGACTATAGGGAATTTACTTAAAATAAACAGTAACAAAACGAATTTTGAGATAGTCTTCAATTTTATTTTAAAAGCACATTATTTAAATTCACTTAAAAAAAAACGGGGTATCAATTTTGACAAGCACGTTGACAAGAACGTCGAATTTATAAAGTTCTAATCATCCATAGTAGGGCTTTTAGAAATTAAATATTTGATCAAATATTACAATTTTAAGGTATGAATTAACTTTAACTTAACTCTAACTTTTTTGCTTGGCATGATAAAACTAAACTCTAAAGGCCCTTTATTTGCATTTCCTGTTGTGAAAATTTTCGACTAAAGGGATTAATTAATATAGTGCAAGGAACAATTTAAATAAATTAATGTATATTTTCCTATGTAAAAAAAAACTTACTTTTTCTAATAATTCATTAATTTTCCATATATACCTATATTTAAAAAAAAAAAGGATTAAAAGCTTATCTGAATTGAATACATCTGCAGATAAATGCCCGCATTTCTCAGTTCAGTTTCGTTCCAATAAATTAGTGGCGACGATAAGCCGAAAGTTGGAAAACTCTCATAAAATATGAAAGTCAGTAAATTTTCCAGACTAGTGTGGAATTTTTGGTTGGATTATGTCACGTTAACACCGCAATTGGTTTCACCAGATAAACTTAATCCTATTACGTAGCCCAGGTGCGGACGTGTGAGGATGTATGTAAATATATTACGAGAAGTAAGGAGCACCCGGAGGGGGATGCAACATAAAATCGAAGATTTGGCAACTACACTATTTAGGCTTGGGTGTTTGAGTACATACTTTTACATGTTTCATCGTTTTATATATAATTACTAGTACCGAATTAAATTTTCTGAGTTTTATAAAAATTTCTTGAAATACACGGAAAAGATCATTTTATTAGGAAGGGGAGTTTTCTGAAATTAGATTTAGGACCAGGAATAATCTATTCAAGCCTGGGTAGGGCATATTGCTTTCCTTATTTAATATTAATTAGAAAAGCCAAAAAGTCCCTAATAATTTGTAAAGGTTCCGCAGAGGAATGGGCTCCCATTTTGGACCCTTTGGAAAATTGATATCAGATTTAACAAAGTCTGGGACCGATAGCTGGCTGAGCTAGCGACTTTCCCAGGGATCACTTTATACGCGTGTTTAAGGGTTGAATCAGTTATCCTTTTGAAAGGTTCAGCTGGTCCTTGCCAACATATGCGTTCCGTAAATAATTACATCAAGTCCTCCTCGTGGGATCTTCGAATTGGGTCTTCGGGGATGTAATTTCTTTCCTTCGTTAAAAATGTACTTAGTCAAGTATAAGTTTATTAGATGTTAAGTATTTCCCCCAGAAGTTTTACACTCAATCCAGAAATTCTCCACAATCTAATGACTTTTTAATATTTTAAGGGCTCTCTGTCCTAATTTGCGGTTAGATGAAATATTTAATGACCTTAACTATGAGAATTCTCCATTAGGTTTATTCCGTATCTTGAGTATTTGCAAATTTCTGTAAGTATTAAAAGATGTTTTTTTTGGACTTTTTTGGAGACTTTTTTATATTATGTTTTATAATATTACATAATTTTAGAATGAAGGACAGGTGTTTTTTAACTAGAAAATTTAATCGTTTATAAATTAAAATACATTAATCGTACATTTCCGAAATCTTTCGCATACAACCAACTTCCATTTTTTCGTATCGTAGCAGTCCATGGCATACCGATTTTTCCAATTGTAAATTCTTTTCTGCTTTTCACAAGTCCGCGCACAAACTAATTGCCTTTCATTGCCAGAGTCTTCCTTTCATTGTCTGGAATGCTTACAAAAACCCAAAGGCAAAAAATTGGATTGTTTGACCACAAAATAAAAGACAGCGTTCTCTTGCCAGTTTCGGTATTTTGTTTTAGTTCTCACCCACTCCATGTTCCGCGCGGAAATAGTTCAATGCTCAGGAATTTAATTAGAAGAGCGTATTGAATGCTTATGTTCTTATCGATTTAATGGCAGGAGTTTTGCGAATAACAATACAATTTGAATTATTGGTTTCACGGTTCGATTTTGTTATGCATAATTAAGACGTGTGCGAAAGCGTCTAATCGTCTAATCTAATTATCAAACATATTTACTAAATCTATTGAATTTTCTATTTTCGGCCATTTGGCTAATTTTGTCTATTTCCTTTACCTTTATCTTTGATAGCATTTTTTAATCTATTATAGTATTCGAAGGGATTTGCATGAATAACCATTTAAAATACATATTTCTAAACTAGCTGCTCTAGTCTGATATTTTTATAGAATTTAAAGTACGGTATAAAACTTCCAAAAATAATTTTGTTTTGTTTTATCGGTGATAGAAAATTTGTCAAGGTACGTAAAATTTAGATATTTTTTGTTTTTTAGTTTTGATTATATGTTTAACATGTTGTATTTATGTTTACTTTAATATTTACGGGAAGATGTATTGTTTGGGTGTTGCTACTTCTAAAATACGAACGAATTTTTAAACCGGTCAGTAACTCTCGAGGTCTAAATATGAAATGCAGAGTGTATGTTCTGGCAACAACTTTTTTCGGAAAATACTCAACGAGAAATATGGGCCAAATATTTAATGTGTGGGCTTTGGGCATAAAGTTCAACACTTGGATTCACTCCCTTATCTCTTAAAATGTATATAATATTTTTTTCTTAGATGATTAAATATTTCAAAACCAAAATCCTAATTGTTCGAGATCACGTAAATAAATTACCATAAATGTTTGGAAGCTGCAGCTGGTTGTCCTTTAAAAGCACATCCCAAAAATCTTTGTATATGCGCGGAGTGAGTTTAGGAAACCAAATCTATGATATATAAATCAAGGATTTTAGTTAGGTATACATTTGCCGCAATTTCTCCAAGGATTATGTGTAATTTATCAGGAGTCAGTTGCTCAAATCAAAGCCTACGTTCAGGTTTTGCCTAAGGCTTCCTTCACACACTTCGTAAATCTCGACGCATTAATCAATCACATAAATGCTTTTGGCTTAAGTACCCCCTGTTTTACCAACCAATTTATCGTACCACCCACCCGTCACCCGAAGCACCCTACACTTTCTAATTCATTCTCACAGCTCTAAATTTTGTTACCGTCATTTCAATTTCATTACTATCATCACTAAACTCATTATAATCAACGTTCCAAACTGCATTACTAACTTGGAATTTGTTTTTGAAGGATGAATTTGAAAAAAAATTTTCGTTTTTATTGGAAATTAAGTTTTGAAGTTACATACACATATGTGGATATTGAAGAAAATGTAAAATTTTGTAAATATTTAACTAATAAATAAATCTGCACTACAAAAATTATAGCTATGAATAAATATCTCATGAAAAGTACCAATACTTCACGGTATCGATAATATACAAGATTTTTCTATTCACGTTGTCCACCTATGGTAAAAAATCCAAAAATATGATATAATTTAAATAAAATATAATATTTATGCACATATTATTTTAAAAGTAAATAACAATGGTCAGAATCACTTCGTGTCGAAAGCCACAAAAGTTGGGTTGAGCAAACTTTAAATTATGTTGTTTGTTCAATAATTTAAGAATGACTTTCGAGTCAAAGGTTCCGCACTTAATAGAGATTTGCTAATTTTGCAAAAACTATGATATTTATAGACTCCATACTAGATTTTATGTTAAAATTTTATAAATAAAAGAAGTGGCTTCAAAATGACTTAATCCTTTTCAAAAATGTAGGTACTGAATTAATAATTCGTTTTGATGAAAAGTTTATATAAAAATACATACAAATGGTACGTGCATATTTCATAAATTAAAATAATTAGGATATTGTATTTCGAAAATTAACAATTTCTAGAGTTTATATTCTGAAGTGTCTCTAAGTCTCCAAACGTAAAAAAACTGTTTTCAAACTATTACATCCAAAAGTAATTTTTAACAAATTGGTTATTTTTCATATTTTAATAAAATGAAAGGTTTTTAAATTTTGGTGCAGGCCCCTTGCAAAAATTTGCAGAATTGAATGCACCGGGAAGAGAAAGTTTAAAAGCTCTTTTATTGAAACCATATGTTTGAAATCGGTTTTTTGGACAAATTTTAATTAGATTGGCTTGAAATTTTAAGTACAGTACAAAGTACATGAACTTTTTTTCGATTAGTTAACAATTGTTTTTTTTTAGTTAGTTCGTCTTTATTTCTAATATTACCTTGAATAGTGATGTAAAACTGCAGGTACGTACTATTAAAGTAATTTCTCAAAATTTTAATTTTACTAAATGACCGTGCTAACCCAACAGCGCTAATAAATAATAAGTGAAAATATAATACTTAAACACATTTACATCACCTTTGCTCCCTGAATCTGTTAGCGCTTAATAAATAATAGAGAATGGAAGACAATTTTTTGCACTAAAGGCATGGCATGTTCATTTATTATTTTCTCCCGTGAAAGCTGAATAAATCTGCTGAAAACATTGAAATCAAGCAGCAGCAACACCACACATCGCACGATCCACTCGGTGGTTCTCGTGCTCCCTGGAGATAGAACATGATTTCGGGAAGAATAAAGTCATCAATCTTATTTCCATGCACTCTAAGTAATATGTCAACCGGATCTGCAGCGATGTGATAAGCTATCGATTTTCGTATAGTTATGCTTTGCTCGTTGGGACGTCCGCCCATGCATAACATATACATAGTGCAATAAAAATCTCATCGTGATATCTACTCACAGGACTGCAAAGAAGATTAAGTGAAAGTTACATACACTTGAATAATACCATAAAGAGCAGAAAAGATAGATTTACAGAATTATTAAAGGCTAGGGCACTTGCAACTTAAGATTTATGCTTTTTCTGACTGATGACGGATGACTCATATTGTGGAAATGTCAAACAAGTAGAATATATGTACTTACATATGTTAGGGTCGTAAAAGCTTAAATTTTAAGGAACTATTTCACAAAAATTATTTTAGTTGGCTATTTAAACACGAAAACTAAGGATAATGCAATTTTTGTAATAAAGATGAAACACCATTTTGTATTCAAATGTCAAAAATAAGATAACTCTACACTTTAAAAAATTTGAAATTATTCATCGATGAACAGGAAAATAATGATACAGTGTGTATACATTTTTTATTAAATAACGTAAATATTCTCCAGGAGATTTGCATTCTGTACTTGTAAAAATACTACTTGAATAAATAAATTTGCTAAAGAGTAAAAATACACAAAAAGATATAAAATATATATGTAGATATATTGGAATTTAGATTTGAATATCTGCATTAAATTAAACCAAGGTATACTCTTTTTCAGAGTTTAACAGTGCTTTGCAGTTTAAATCTAGTCCAGCTTTATATTAAAGTATATTAGAGGTTAACATTTTAAAATTAATGATAAAACTAAGTCTCCAAAGAGCGTATTTTTTATTTGTCATAAAGAATTTTCCATTAGTAGAATTACATTTCTGTTACTAATATACGAATAAATACGTTCGAAAAATGTTGAGTGAGATAATTTAACGTTTATTGGATTACTCCCAAAGGACTATCGTAAATTGTCGTATTATAATGTGAATGACAGAATGCACGTTTTAATCAAAACGTTATAATACAATTCCCAGTACCCTGTTCTCGAAAATGACTATTTGCAATGTAAATGATGGACGAAGTCTAAAGCTCTTAATTGAATTTATCGGACATTTCTGTGCTAGTTGCGCTTAACCTTCTCACAAAATTTAATTACTCTGGGTGCATTTAATAGCTACACGTCGCCTCCAATGGCAATTTTGTCCGTTTTAGAGGGACACAATAATGCAACATCAGCATCGTTGGCATCGAGAATTTCAACTACTGCTCCGGACACAATGCCGAAAAATGTGTCAGTTTTAAAATTCCGCGAGTTGAATTAAATTAATTTCAGTGGAAAATTTTCCGCGTGAATAGTGAATGAAGCAATATGAAGTGACACTTGAATAACTAGAATTCGATTAACAGATTTTAGTGGGTGCAAAACGGCTGAATTGTTTCGGCGACTACTGAATAAAGTTAAACTCATTTATAGATCCACTAATCGCAGCAATTGTTTAAAGACAATCTATACTTAGTATAAGTGAGGAATTAGCATAAGTAGTAAGTAATGTATCTTATACAAATCCTTGTTGAACATTCGTATTTAAATAAGTTTTTTGAAAATAATTTTTTAAAAGCATTTATTAAAATATAAGGGTTACGATCATTCCAGAAAAAGTCCAATTAGATTCGAAACATCTGCCAACATTTTACTGTTTACGAACATTTTAAATAAATTTTTAACTGCTTAGTGGTATTATTTTATATCTATTATCTGAGGGTTTCTAATTCCATTAAAATAGTATGAAAGTGCCCAGCTAAGCGCCTTCTAAAATCGAAGTTTGTGACAATGAGTTCGATTCTATTGTACACTTGACCTTCCCAAAATCTTGGGCTGTGATCGCGTCTCATTGGTTCCTCAATTTAAATTTTATTTTAAAAAAAAATTAAAACAAATTCTACAAACGTTTTTCCGCTGGCGTTAAGCAATCTAAAAATGTTCCTTTGAAGTTTTATATAAATTAAATATTTATTGCACCCCAATCCATTCTAGCGATAATCCCCTATCCCAACATTTTGGCTTAACCTGGCCAAACACATGGGAAGGATTAGTTACTTAACTCTTACCTGCATGATCGACACTTGGTCACAGTTAATTGCATTTAACATCAATAGACCTTGCATACAAATCAAAGGATTTTCTGTCTTTGCTATAATCCATTCGACGTGTACTTTAGTAAGAGTGATCCTATTTATGAACCCCCTGAGGAAACAAGCATTAATAAATTTGTTTAATTTATATCCATGCCTTTGAATGTCAGCAAATTGATTGCTTTAACCCTACAATAATTCGTGCTGATTTTCGAAGCGTTAAAAGAATTACGAGAATCGGAAGTTTTCAAAATATGTTCACCATATTGTTTGAAAACACAATATTTAACTCGTAAATATTTGAAAACTTCCATAAATAAGGGCATAAGAAATAAAAAGCTTGATACATTTTATGTAATTATGCTTTAAATACAGCCTGTTTTAATACAAAACCTATACTTTTATATTTGGCTAAGTTTGGTTCACACTTGACAGAAGCCTGACCTAAGCTTGACTAAAGCCTGTCCTAAGTTTGACTTGAACTTATGTAAATTAGGTTCAAAACTGGATAAAACCAGGTTGAAGCCTAATTAACCTTAAGCTGATTCAAACCTGCCTGGCATAAATCTGATTTAGATTGGATTCAAGTTTTAATCAAAATTTTGTTTCTCGGATTTTGTAGTTGACATCCTTACTTTGGTCAGCTAAAACCCAGGTAAACGAATCTTATCAGAAAAATAATTTAATTTAATAATTTACGAGAAAAAAAAATCCGTATGCTTGTAAGTGTTACCTTCTTTGTCGTAAAGTATCAATTTTTACTAGTTTTACCATAAAAGAAGTAAATTAAAAATTTAAATTTTCAGTTTATATTAAATCCTTAAAGTATTACTGGTTTTTTTAGGAGTTTAGTAAGCATGACTGGGGTCTGGAAGACCCATGCGTCTTTTAAAGCATTCAAATATACAAAATATTACATGCCGGTAAAACACTATGCGAATTTTATGTATTATATAATTTCAATTTTTAAAGCAATATTCCTCTCAATACTTTTTGATGTGTGGGTATCTGAATTCAGTAGCTGAACCGTTTTAATAAATCATTTATATATAAAAATAAAAGGAGGATTTGGTTCCTTCTTTTCCCAACCATTGAAAATATGAAAGCAAGAAGAGATTTTTGCTAAGGGAGAAGCTGCTACTATGAATATTTAATGGAAACTCAGCCACTCACGTTTCATAATAATTACCGCGGTATCATTTTGCTGAAATTGTTTTTGGTTTATCCCCGGATGACGTATTTCTTCTAGTTGTGTAAGTTTTTGGGCTCTCTTGCACCAATAGCTGGTCTCGTACGTTCCGAGCGGAACCTATTTTATTATCATCGTTCTGAATATCGATGAAAGTCAAGGCATGATCAATTTCCGTGCAATTAATGCTGGTCTATCACCACCCGCCATTGTGCTTATAAATTGCGCACAGAACGGAGCGCCCTCGTGTATTTCCACGAACTTTTCCTACTATTCATAATTAAGACATTAGACGTTAATTATCCCCAATGAGTTCGCTAGGCCAGCCTCGTTCTCTGGCAGCGGGGTCAGAAAGGGACCTGCCTACACCTCGTCCGGATAGCAAGAAAAGGCGTGAAGATTCCTGCAATTTTGCTTCTTCTATCGATTTTACCTTACTTAGGACGCCTCAGGCCGAGTAGTGCACGTAGCACCGAGCACAACTTACAAATTAGTTCGAATGCTTACTGCGCGAGTTTGCGTTTGCTAACTTGTAAGAAGTGGTTTTAAGTGCTATTAGGACGGATTTAGTCAGTTTTAAGAACACAGTTCAAACCTAATTTATTGCAGTAATTAAATTTTGCACTAGAGAGCTTCTTCCCTGGCTTTTTATAAGGGGTATTCACTCTTTGCTATTTTTATTTAAAAAGCAAATTTTTAGTAATTTTCTAATATGCTAGACAGACGGGCACGGTCGAATGAACGTAGACGAAGAATGATCATTGCCGTGTCGTCTGTCACCAAGAATGACGTTTAAACGAACGTTTATAACTACATTCTCGTCCTCATCAGCGATCATGGAAATACTGTAGCAAGATAATAAAGAAAGTTTAGAATACATTATTTAGAATATTGAAGGTAATTTAAAATGTAATTCAGCAGCTTCTGATATAATATAATTGTCAGAATTAAGAGAAATTTTCACACGAGTACTGATCGAAAAATTAATGCAAAAACGCGGACTTTTTAAGTTAAGATATTAAAAATATAAGAATTATATCTTGATAATATTATCGTGATTGTATCGGTTTTCCGATTATTTTCAATAGTATCTACAACAATTTTATCTGTTACAAAATTTCACCGAACTGGAATAACATCTTTAATAAGCATGGTTCTGAGTTTGCATTTCGATATTCAAATAATCTGCATTTTATGAAAAATTCATTCAAAGCAAAATAAAGAAAATTAAGCTTTTTCTCATTTCATATCTCCTTTTCTCTAGTGTTCACTGCGACCGCGGCCTAAGGAAAAAATTTTAATAATCAAGAGAAGGATCTGAATTTGTACTCTGACTTTAATATGCAGAAAAAAAATTTGCTGATTACGGCGGCTCAAGTACTTACACCATGTAAAGTTTTTTAATTAAACTTCAAAACAAAATTTTCATTTGCTCTGCGATATTAACATCTTTCACAAAATTCCTTAAGTATTACATTCATTTTGCCTGGAGCATGGTAACGACTCAATGTAGTGCCGGAGGAAAAACTTGTGATAGTGATTGTGGGGTGCAAATTGTACTTATTAGTTATATTTTAGCTATGTAAATTTTCAAGCATTTTAATGCAAACTCAAAAGTTTTTTCGCTTATTTGACATTTCCTAATTGGAAAAATACACAGTCTTAAAAAATTAGAACATTCACCGCACATGGGATCATTCATTCAGTAAATTTGTTCCCGATTTAATTAAAACTTCTACCTTAAGGAAAATTTGAAACTGTCGACATCACTGTGCAGCTGCAGTCGACTTCAGTCGGCTTCAGCATCCGCCAAGGTTCGGCAGTTACATAAGACACGATATCGCATGAATTTGGGAAAACTTTAAATAAATCGATATGTAGGAAGATAATGCGAAAAACAAGATTACTTAATCACTTAAATATTCGCATGCTCCTGCTGAAGACAGACAGTTGCACCCACAGAGTAATGTCTTCGAAATTGCATATAGGCACTATCTCAAAGAAAATTGAATTAAAATAAGATTCTGCGAAGTCATATGCCGACAGACAGCACTTTTGTTTGCAGACTTCTGTCTAAACATCGTGTCGTGTGATGCAAAACCAGCCCCTTGTACAGGATCCTTTTGCATTGCCTGAAAGGATGAATGTATGCGAATATGTAACTATTTGTGAAGTGACTAAATATAATTCGTCGTCTATATTTTTATTCTGCATATAGACCTGCATCCCATTTTCTCTTACCTTATTTTTATCTATGTTTATGTTTTTCTTTTAATCATACTCCAGACGTTATGCAAGACAAAATTTTCAAAGCATACATATGTTGGTTTTCTTGTCTCCGAAAAATTTATTTTATCCCGCTTCAAAGTTATGTGCAGCAAGTGAGCACACTTACTTTTTGATTTAAGAATGGTTTATAAGGATAGAGGAGAAAAACTTAAAATAAATAAAAAAAGATTTATATTTTATTTGATTTTCAGAAGTGGCAGTCACTTTGGTAGAAAAGATTGCATTTTACAATCAGTAGAAGCAAGAAAGCTAGGGAAATTGTAGCTAGTTTCTTGAGGCGTAAGCATCGTTGGAAAAAGAGCCAAAGGTTTCGTATGTCGTTTCGTTTCGCTAGACGGATGCAACTTCTTTAATCATTGCAACCCCAGAAAGCGAAAGCTGCCGACCAAGGAGTGTTTTACACATCTTTTGGCGGCTTTCATCTTTGCTAACGATGAAAAAACTAAAGATATCATACTAATGTCTCACCGTTGCCACATACATAAGAGTTTTTATTAAAAAAAAAAACAGGTCAAAAGTATAATGTATGTCCCATTGTGTAGCGCCATCTATGGTAATTTTATTCATTTGAATAGTCGTAGGATCTCAGGTGATTAACATATCGTTTTTTTTTATCAGAAGTAGTTTATCTGCTATGATTTTAAAACTCTGCATTGCTTTAACTCTTTCAGTCTATGGTTTAAATGTTTTTTTTTTACATACATATGTATGTACATATAATGTAAAAGATCTAAGTAACATAGAGCCTTTCAAAAATTTCATTCAAACTATGAGATATGTGGTAAAAGCGTGACTGAAAGGATTAATACTACAAAATCCTTTTTGATATTCTGAGAGAAATCGAAGCAAAAGTATTTGGTATTAAAGTTTCCAACTATTGACAATAAAAATACTATGTGACGTATTAATTTGTACACTGAGAAACGATTAAAGGTTAAAATTGTTTTAAATATTATTTTATTTCTGGGTTATCTATTAAAGTGTGTTGTCGTAGATATTAAAATGAAATAAATAATAAAATGTAATGATATTTCATACTTATAAGCAAATTTTGACATATTTTTTATATGATATGCGACATAACTAACTTCAAAATTTTTTTCTGATTTCTAGCTTTTCATATTTCAAGTTTGTTATGCTTTTTTGATGATTTGATCCGGATCAGATTTTGTGAAAAGAAGCATTTATTTATGCCCACTTTGCATCAAAAATTAAATCGAATATTTTTTTCAGTTCACGACTTGAAGCTTCAATTATTACGATTATAAGGTTATATTTTGATCTATTAAATTTTATTCAACAGCTTAAATTATTTTAAACTAGTTTTAGTTTTAAAATTTCTCATTCAAGACTTATAAAAGAAGGTATAAATTCAGGTGCAGATTTACCATTTTGCCTCGTAAACCTTTCGTTTTTCTGAAACCTTGTTATTTTCAGATCTAACAAACATTATGGGTATTGTTATCGGCATCACTTCGGAAACGCTACTCTTTTAAACTATGTATTTACGTGCAATCGTACCAATTTGTAACAATTTCCGCTGTTACTCTCTAAACAAGAGCTGCTTCCGGTCACGTTTTATCGTTCAACACCTTATCCCAGAACAAAATTGAAAAGGTTGCAGCCCACGTAAACTAGTTCATTAAGGATAATAAAGAGCACACGTCTGGTTAAATATGTATCAATAGTGCCACTTACAGCAGATTTCTTAAATTGAATTGTCTTTAAATTAATTGAGGATCATTTTGAAGACTTAGATGCAAACAGGAGATTTCTTCATGATTCTTAACTCAATGAAGCAAAAGATAACATAATTATGTATTGTATATTAAATGTTCCCTTTTTACCTTTGCATGATTTTGGTACAAGTTTAATATGATCATTTTAATTAACTAACATTAGCCCTCACATGTATAGAGTAAAAAAAAAATACGTTGTGTGTACGTTGGCTATATTACGTCTCGTCTTTCCGATATCAAACTGGTTTATGTGGCGTCTGCAAACAGCTTGAGTCTCATTCATGACATCAAATATTTCCACTTTGTTAGGCTATTCACTCCTTCAAATCGTTCTTTGATCCTCCCCCACATCATGTTGAATATTTTGGCTTCGAAAAGTATTCCCAGACTTATTGAAATGAGAAAATTTAATAATACACATGGCTGCATATTTCGACGTACGTCGTGCATTTCCCCAATGGGTTTCGATTGAAAAAAGGTCGAAACGAAGCAAGAAGCTATTTAACTCACATTTCTTCACTTTTTTCATATCGTAGTGGCGTCTTTATTATCTCGTTTATTTGAGCAATTGAATTGAACTCAATTTTGAAGTCCTTTATGAACAAAAGAGGACAGAAATTCATGCAATTGGCCGCTTTGGATTTACACACTTATTTTAGGGGATATTTCGGTGAAAAGATTTTGAAAAATAATTTTTTTTCCTTCATATTTCGATTCTTTATACAGATACAAAAATACATTATGAAATTTTGAATCCAAAATTCTTATTATTTTGGCTTTTATACTCGAAGTTTCATAAAAATTTATTCTATATTTATTGATAAGTCAATTTCTAAAAATATACTTCTTTTTCAACCCTTCTTACAGGAATATTCTGAAGATTTTCCCCCTCCCAATCACAAATATGAAGCACTTTTCTTCTGTTTGGGGTATGTTTTACTAAAATGGTGAAGGGATTTTGTCTATAAACTTTCAATTGTAAATACATAATCCATTTTTACTCAACGCTGCTGCAATTTTTATCATAGAAAATAATAAGTTTTATTTTGTCACTATTAAAAGAATCAGAGGTTTATGAATTAATCGTCTGATATAACACCATCTGACAATTTTAGAAGTAAATAATGAGTTCTATTGACTAAAAGTAAAAATTATAATTCCTGGACATGACCGATACTAGTTCAAAACAGCCATAATTCGTTCTGTGATGTACAACAATTTAAAAAGTTTTGTCCTCGGGTTACTCGTGGACTAGAGTTAAAATTGATAAGGTTTAAAAGACAGGGGGGAATTAATAACGTGAGTTATAACAACGTGCATGAAAATATCCCTTGCAATTTCCCTACGTTTTGAAAGAGTCATCAATCTCAAAGATATTAGCCTAAATATTTTTTGTTTTTTTAATATGGACAGTGTAACGAGGGTTTCATATTAAGTTCGTTTCAAATAGTCTGTGAAAATATTTTGAATTTACAACATTTTTCAAAATCAAGTTAAATGAATTTAATGGGAAAACAAAGTCGAGCGAAGCAAATCGCTTTTATTTTAATTCTCCAAATACGCACTCATAAATTAAAAGGAATTCTTGGCATCCTGTCGCGTTGTAAAGTTCTTTTTCCATTTTCGCATGGAACGTTACAAAATAAATTAATTTAAAATTTATGAGTCGGAAAGAACAATAAAATTAAATTACTTTCTTTCGTTTTATTGGAAATTCCTCCAAAGAGCAGAGTAACCTAAAAAAAGCTAACATGAAGGAAAACACACCTGAAAGGCATACAATTACAGCAAATAAAAGCTGATCCTCCTTCAAAGTGGATTCACAAGACTCCTTACTTGATTCAAAGCAATCAATTTAATTTTCCAGTAAATTTGCAAAAATAATTTTGTTCTTATTTTGCTGAATTTTATACCCAAGTCAGGAAGTAATAAAGTAGCCCTGGACTACCTATTTTAAAGCTAAACTTGTTGTGTTTCATCAAAATTATTATGTATAGAGAGAAATGAATCGAAAAACATTTTAATAGGAAAGTTGTATGAGTAAGGATTTTTAAATAACACCAAGCAAAATAAAATGGTATTTTATACTTTTAAGAGCAAAACATATTCTTCGAACACTTTAGGTTTTATGTTATGGTGGAAAATGTTTGAACAAAAACTGAAACTTGAAAACAAATCTTCATAACCTCTTGATTTTTACATATTACACACCAGATTAATTTTAACATATTAAAATACTCATCAGAAAAGTTCACACTCTTTCGCTATTTGTAGTTTTGATATTGTGCTTATGGTCATGGCTTTGGTCTACCTTTCTTATTGTCGCTGTAATTTGATAAGTTTTTAATAATGGCTACGAATTTCTTTATCAGAATACAATAGTTACTAACCCTTTTTTTCTGTTAAGAAAATTTGGGTCCATTACCTTGGTTTCTCAATTTGGAATCAGCATCTCCAAAAACCCCAAATACTATTATTCATGGCAATCCCTTGAAATTTACAATTGATGGCCGACATCTTAAGTCTGCCATTTTGAAATACTATATTTTATGCCCTAAAACATCTTAGTACTAATTCGTTGAATTTTGAAAGTTTTCGAATTATTCTTGAATTATTAGATTTTATTAGAAGTAAATTCACAATCAGGATCTCTAAAAACTGCCAATGGCGGTCATTTTGAAATCCGTGAATAAAAATTAGCTTTTATGTTAAGTTAGGATAAATAAAAAATAAAAATTATGTCACCAAACGTTTAGGCGTGATTAAGTAAGAAACAAATAAACTTTAATCTTACCCTGTGGACAAACAAATAGTAATTGATCCCATGAGATCGATGTAAACAAATCGGGTTCAAAAATTATAGGTGGTGTTTGGTTAAATTCTTCGTATTGCACCTTTACTTCAATATAAAAATAAATTTCTACTTCAGTTTCTTTACTAAACAAATTTTAATCCGAATGCACTACAACCATCCATTAATTAATTGTACTTTTATATTTTAATATTTTTCAGAGTCAGAAAAAAGGGGCCGGTAACAGGTTTAGCACAAGTAAAAATCAAAGTAAGTAAAATATGTAAATATTAAATAACTATTGCTCAAATTTTGATTTTATTACGAATATTACTGCCATCATGAGCTATGTATGTTTATTTGTAATTTTGTAGTTTAGTTTGTTTAAAATGCAATAAATTGAATTGAAGTGCACTTGCAGGAAGCTCTGTAAAAATAAACTTTGTACCAGAGTTCTGGAGGTCAATTTATACTAACTTTTGCTATACTCTAGTTAAAGCCAATTATGGCCGGAATTCTCCTAATCAAATTGATTTGCGTCTTTGCTTGACAACATTTCGCCATACGATTCAACAATATGGCGCACAGGAGACGCAAGCAGGCATTTTATTTGATTTTGCTGATTTCGCAAACAGTACCAAGAGCAGAGCAGTAAATGTGAGAGGTCGCATAAAAGGATATTTCCGTCCGTTCATTATCCTTAGCTATTTTTATATTTCCTGATTTTTCTGGGAAGGTGCTGCCATATACCTAGTAGTAACAATTTGCGATAACTCATAAAATTTCTGGCAAATAGCGAACATTTCGGAAAATTATTATGACTCAAGAGAATTATTGCTTTCTCTTTTTCGTGTGACATTTTCTTATTCTTGGCAAGATTGCAACGTAATGGCGCTTTTCTTATAAGTTCACGTTGAAAGGAGGTAAAATTGGTAAAACTGTTAAGATTGGATATCTGGATAAGCATTCCTCGGGTGTTTGCTAGTGATATTGCTCAATTTATTCGTTTTATGACTTTGATTTACGACGGTCGGATTTTTTGTGTACTTGACACAAATGATAACCACTTTTCATGGAAAAAGTATCGCTCGAGCTAAGCTCGAAATGCGGATAACCTTAGGCTGCTGTCACAGTGGGCGCGAGAAATGAAGTGAAGCGATAAGCCAAACAATGTAAAAGCACTACCGAATTAAACTGAATACGAGCAATGCGCTAAAATGCTGGTATTTAGTTGATATGAATTTATGCTTTAATACCTCGATGATTAATTCGGGTTTGTAAAGTATTTTTTAATTACAAATCTATATCTACATGTATATGTTTATAATTGTAAATCAACTAGTTCATTTATGCCCAGTCTCAATCAGTAGTAGGTCTATGACATGAAGCATGCAAATTTAGCAATGACTAAAAATTCTATTATATAAAAAATAATTTCTACTAAAGCTGGTTTATTTGAGCATGTAGGGTACTGATTTTCATATAGAACTCTGAAAATTGTGGATTTTGTTTTAATTAAATTTTATTATACACGTAAATATAATTTCCAATGTATTCAAATGAAGGTTTTTGATAACAAGAGGTGTAAATTTTATTATAGATTGAATTTATGCAATCATAATACTAGAATGCGCAACGTTTCCAGGTAAAAAGAAATATATTCAATATATAAAAGATTTTCATATATAAAAGTACACACAGAATATTTAATAAGTACTATTAGAATTTTAGTCTAATGTCTCCATAACGTTCTTAAATTATATACATACAAATATCAGAGACGATTCCATGTACAGATGAATTAAATTGCTTTTTGTGTATTATTAATAGGGAAAGATGCTTCCAAATTTCTTTTCCGGAAATTTTAGATATTAATGATATGTCAACAGATCAAATTAGATGTACATATGTACATGTACATACATATATATGATTTTTTTTTCAAAAGTAAAGAAAATCCACTGTTCGAGTATATCTAAAAATAAAAATAAATAAGGTCACTAAATATATCGAATTTCCCAATAAAAAGCGCTTATTCATATTACTTGCCGGTAATGGTTATTCTTAATGCATAGGTAGGCATTCGTAGATAAAAAAAAATATATATATTTAGTTAAGAATTTGAAAGATGAGAGTCAATATCATCAAAGTTTGGATATTAGTAGACTGAACAATATTTTAAGCTGTCGTGCACGTAGTGTAATATTGTATAATATTCCCTGATTGTTTAAAAGCTGTAGAAATATAATAGAGCTTTTATCTTCTTCATATTCTAAAACAATTATTAATTTTACTACGAAACATAAGGTTTTAGTTTTTCAATAACAATTAAATAAGATCTAAAACAGAAGATGGAATATTCTTAATATGTGTCATTCCGTAGGTAAAGGGCCCATTTGGCCGATCACAGTTTTCTCTAAAAACGCGTTTTAAGTGAAAAATCAAAAAATTTGTTTTCGCAGTTTTTTACATAGTATATAGTATACTATCACGTGTTAAAATTGCAGAGCCTCAGGTGCACTCTGAGGGGCTAAACATTTTTTTTTTTTCAATTTTTTTAAATTTTTTCAGCAATTTTGAAAATTTTAAATTTTTAGTTTTTTAACTTCAAAATGATTTTTTTTCGCGAATTTTACATCTTTTGAGCTCGGACGACTTCTATTCGATTTTTTATAGTCTACTACATTGCACTCTGGTCATAACTCAATTTCGGCCAAATGGGCCCTTTACCTACGGAATGACACATATTTACATGTTTTTCTATGCAAAAATTTTGAAATCCTAAGTCTGAAAATATTGATCCATCATTTTAGATTCTATCAAAATATATAATAGTATAAAAGTCTGAAGAACATATTTTTCATTTCCGGACTTAAGCCGTATTCACACAGGAGTATACAGAATATAATACAATAATACAAGATAATATGATCTTTTGTAGACAAATAATTTCGTCTTCTCTCATTGTCTTATCTAAATGTAAAAAGCTAAAGATAAGACACTGAAACCATAAATTTGAGCACACACACAGCCCGTTTATTTAAAAATCTATTACCCGTTTCTGCAGCTATTAAAAAATAAAGTTAAAATTATATCTATTATGTTATTTGGCGGCGTATTTATAAGCATATTTCTTTATTTGCCGCAAGTAAAAACTAGAAACTTTCATAAAAAATAAACTTAAAGTTACCTCTAATTTGGCCCGAAAATTATTCCCAAATGAGATGACGTAAAACAATTTCATCCTGGCAGAAAACGTACCGATTTAATCTAGAGAGCCTCCTACGAATTGTTTATTTATACAACAGAAGCATGAGTATTTCAAGGCTGTACTTTCTTTCGTTGTTGTCAAGAGAAGTCAACAAAAATAATATTCATTGGGATTCCCACCCACGAAAAAATTCAAAAAAGAACAAAATGAATTCGCCACGAGTCCAGTGAAGGGCTACAGCAACAACAGCCTCATCTTGCCTGCATAGTGACCAGAGTGTCGAGATTTTGGAGAATTTTCATAAATTTCACAGCACTCAAAAGGACACGATAATGGTGCACTCCGGTAGTTGGGCATGATAATTTTATGAAAATTGTTCTGCTCGTGGTATGGTTGTCATGAGGCAGCAGTTCGGAAGCAGGAGAAATCTTATTAAAGCCCTAGAGGTGTTTAACCCTTGACTCCCATAATGATAATAAAGCTACCAGGTCAAGTGCGGAATTGGAGGTGGTCGAGTTTCATATATTTTATGAAGACGGTCATGGACAGACTCAAATTTCGAAAGAAATAGAAAGTGGGAACTAAACCACTGTTATGTTTAAAAAGCAAAAACTTTGATGCTCTATAATTCAGTTAAATTCAAACTCTCAGAGTCTTAATAGAAATATACATTTTTACTCTTACATTACAAATTTAATAATGTTTCCTTTATTTTCAAAATTCAAAAGATGAATGAATGACGGACTTGTACACCATATGATTTTTACAAAAGTAAACCTAATAAACCTATTTTTTAGTAACTATACATACATACCTTTGAATTATTTAAAAAAAAACATGTTGTGGTATTATATATTTTAAGTTGCTGAGTGGAAATCTAAAGGTAGATTTTCAAATTTCAAATTAGTGGATTTAATATTGTGGACATCAAATTTAAATCTCTGTACCAGAATTTATATCATTTGGTGTTTTGGATTGCTTATTACAAGGTTTTAAAAATTCTAAATTTTTTTTACATCATTAAGTACTTGATTTTGATAATGTCTCATTATTTTAGTCATTATAAAATAATATAGCAAAATGTTTTCTTGTTATGTAACTCAGAAGGCATTCCTTGTTAAAAACTAAATTAGTTGAAAGTCATAAAGATCCAATTTACTAGAAAATTTGATTGATAAGGGCAAGAAAGATCTTGAGGAAAAATCCATCATAGAGAAAACTTACAATTTTGAAGGAACAAAGTCAATCTGCAAGACAAAGTGACAAGGAAATTGCATAAATGCTTTTCTTCTTCTTCGTTGAATCACATCCTCAGCCCATTGTCCAGGATCACAAAATTTTATTTGATATTTAACTAAAAGGGCCATGCTAGAGGAAACTGTATCCGGAGGTTGAAAGGCAGGACAGAAGCGATGTTAATGAAGGAAAACTTGCAAATGAATTCAAAATCGATTTTCCTGTACGTAATCAGATTTCACATCTTTTCTGGGCACGAAAATGGCAATCCAGAAGTCCCTCCTTTTGATACGGGCTGCTCTTCTTTGGGTATTCCTGAAAATTTTATAAATTAATCTTGGGTAGCCGTGTATTTTGTGGGTAACTCTTCCGATGTCATTAGGGTTAAATGGGGAAGTTTTATTGAACTTTGCTTAATCGACTGCTTGACGTTATGGCGGGCAAGTAATCGACTATATTGGGTGTAAAATGAAAAAAGATATTTTGTTATACTCTTGACCAGATTAATTCCACAGTATGAAAAAGAATAAAAGTCACTTCGCCATCCCACTTCTGCCTGTCGCGTTGTCAATTTTGATATATTTTTTATTGTAATCGCTGCTGGCAGAGTCAAGTACGAAGAAATAAGGAAAATAAATTCCATTTAATTTAGCGCATATATGGAATTCGGGGCACACATATTACATGTTTTGACGCAAGTGGAAAAAATTGATATCTTTGTGGAATTTCTAATAAAGCGCTCCCTCACAGCAGACAACAACCGCTCCAAGTCAAGTTTTCGCCCAATCCCTGCGACCGTCTAATCCCGCTAAAGCAGCAGAATGTACTCTTTCATTCGCTAGTGCGGGGGTGGGCCGTACAAGCTTATTATATATCTACATACAGACATAGCCCCAAGGAGTTTATTCTTCTTCATAATTCATTTTGGTAGCTTATCTTGTCACACCCTGGTAATAACCTTTATATAAGGGCAACTTGTTGCCATTCAGCGGCATTCATATAGGGCGCCGCTTGAGACGATAGCATTGTTTTCATGTCACGTCGTCATCCTTTCATTCGGTTATCTGCGGTTATTGATTTTCTTTCTCTTCATTTTTCCACAGACACTTTCATCCAGTGCGTCCTCTTGTCCCTAATTTATTGGCATTATTAATTTTTCTCTCGAATTGAGAAGTTCTGTCGCAGGGAATAATGTAAATCTGATCTTCCAGAATACGCAGAAACCGCAGCGCGGATAAGACTTTAACATAATGAATCTATTTATGCTTATATACACTCTTATACATATTATACACACTACATAATTATTTTTATGGAATTGTATAAAATCTCATATTTTGATTAATTTTCGAGAAAAATTTTGAGATCAACAGTTTTATATACCTGACATTTAATACTACTCTATTCAAAAAGAAAGAGTGACTTTGGAAGATTTTCGTGTGTATAACAAATAATTGATAAAAATCGAATAATGGTTTTGGAAAATACATATCTTGAGGTATTTGTAAAAATTGTTGTATTGAAAAATATTCAAACTTCGCCCAAAAGAAAAGCCAAAAGCTCCTTCGACGTATTTTTTTCGGCTTCGCTTGCGGTAGTTACTTCAGAATCGTTTATCTGAAATTAAAACCCATGTATTTAGAAAACGTTGTGTAATCATTTTAAGAATGGACAATTTTAATTTCGAAATGGTTAAAAACAAACCCATAATCAAGCCCTTCCCTTTATCATAAAAGATCACATATTTGAGTTAACGTGGTCAAGAAATTGGTACTTCTGAACACTCGTTTTGAGATAATATTGTTAAAGTTTTAGTTTAGTCTTGAGATGATAACTATTAAAAAATACAAAAAAAAACTAAAAAAAAAACCTTAATTTGGCACAATCTATTGATATTCCAGTCTAAATTTTAACTAGATATATAAAATAGATTAATTATGATCAGCTTACTTTGAATAAAATCTTTTAGTTTTTTTCAATTTTTAAAATACCTTGTATTGTTGAACAAAAGACTTGCACTACTTTTTGTATTCAAAATGAAATTAATGGTAAGGAATCAAGACCAAAAAAATATTCGACAAATTCAATTAAATTCTCATTATTCGTGAATTTTTCACCAATAATTCAAAAAATATTGTTCATTAATCATCGTATTCTCCAAATATCGATTTAATTCAGATGAATCGATAAAATCGAAAAAATTTCACAAAGTAAATTTGCAAGCGTTGTTCTGAAGTAAGTTTATTCATGGTGAAATGGCAAAACGTATTGACCGTAAATCAACAGTCAACTGTCAAATTGACAGTCACTAGAAACAGTGTTGCCAATTCAAAAGTCAAACCTCTAATAAAAAAACACCCTATCCTACCCTACATATAATTTATTTCATTTCCTCGCGATTTTCTTCTATATGTAGGATATAAGAATAAGGAGGAGTATTTATTAGAAAAACGTTGGTATAATTTTCTTCTTACCTCCAACGTCTTATCATTTTGCTATCATTTAAAAAAATTTAAGTTTACCACATACACGGTTTTTTTTCTCGTATTTGATATTTGTATGTATGTACATATGTCTCAGTGGCGCAAAGCAATCTTTCTTTTAGAAAGACGGAAATTGTTTGTTGTCATTTCGGATTTCGATTCGTTCCGGGAAATCAAATTAATCATTGTTTCTTTCAGTGAACGCCAGGCAACGGAAGCCGGGGTTCCTCTTGACAGTGACGCTAAATTGTGCATCGGAGTCTTGTCGCATCGGTTTGCCTTGTTACTGACGGGCATTTTCTCTGTACGTTCTTTCAAATTCAATCTTCTTTAAAAGAAAAATTGCACTGATTTGAGGAAGCTGCCCATTGATGCAAAATCTTCTCTTGATTGCCAATACTTTTATTTCGGTATTTTATATAATTTTTCTTTGTAATGTTCTTGTTTTTCTGCTGTGAATTAAATTATTAAAGATTGGCATTAAATTAAAATACTTACACTTTATATTCTGAGTATTTTACAATATACTTATGTTTTTATCATAAAAAAATATTAAGGAAAATCCATGCATTTTCACAGAAATGTAAAATAGACTAGTTTGATTCTAATTATATTGTTTTCTAACAGTTGAAGAAGTTTTTATCATATTACATAAATTCATACATATCGAAGGTATAGGTACTCAAAGTTTAAATATTATTTAATTTCTCCGCTAAGAGATAGAATAAAACGTATTTAACTATTTAGTTATAAGATATATCGCGTTTTTAAGAAGAATTCTTTATGTAAGTCTATCAGATGTTTTCTCACGAACATATGCACACAAATAAATTTAAGAAAGGATATAATTCACAACTCCCGACAATTACGATGACAAAGTGGTACAGATGGTGGGATGTGAAAAATACGCGAGCTTAGTGAAAACCATTTGTTATCGCTAGGAATTCCTTCAGGTAAACTGATTTAAAACGAATTACATTTCGGTACGTGTGGGAATTCTAAAGAACAAAACAGAAAAATTGCCTTTTTCCTTCTCTGCGAATACCTCCGCACCTTCGCCATAGAATGCTCCTTGGTGTTGAATATCGTTCCTCATTTCGTGCGAACAGAATTGCAAGGTAATTGAAATTGCTCCGAATCATTTGTCTGGGATCACATTAAACCATGGGAATCATTTAGAATCTCCCAAAGGTATTGTGGGCTTATGAGATTTTTCTTTTGTGATAAATAAAGCGGCAATGGAGCAGGTGTTCAGCAGTTCAGCAGTTCAGCAGGAGACAGACAGCAATAATAAAGTGCTGGAAATTCATTAACTTGTTGTAAGTTTTACTCTCTTTCACTACCGATTTGAATCTGATGCTGAGGGATCGTCCATAAACTAAAATTCTAATCAAATTGAAATTGGGATTAATGATAAAATTAAACTCAAAATTGAAATTATATTTTTAGCTCATACATATATTCTTAAATATGAGTTGTGGCTCCAAGTGCGCTACTCAAATCTTACTTTTTAGATTAAGCCCTAGACGTAAGGTGTTAATTAAATAAAAAATATTAGTAAGATGTAGATACCCTGAAGAAATGCATACATATATACATACATACAAAATTAATTATGCAAGTCTTTGAAATTTGACTGATTAAAACCTCTTTTAATTTTAACAATTCGTTTATATGCATTTTTATATATTTTTTGAAGCTATACAGAATCATAAATCCAAAATATTGATATTCGGTTTTTTCAAAAAGCATGATGATGATTGAATTTTTGTAATTTCGGATTTTCAATTCACAAAAAATTCGTTAGCATTGTACATTTATAATTAATTCGAGGAAAAAATTTCACTGGTCTGTGTTGTCATTATAATATTAATCTGAATTAATTTATGAATAGATTCAATATTAAGTTTAAATTGAATAAGTTGACAAATTTCAGAATGACTCCCTTAGTCTTAAAATCGAAAAATACCTGGATAATATAGAAGACGCTGATTTTAATGAAATATTGAAATTTTACATATAAAGGGGAAAGATGAATCATCAAACTTTTTCTCAATAATAATAGAAAGTAAAATTATAAAATTCTACAAATACTCGGAATAAATTTTTGGTTAAATGCATCCGGCAGAAGTATGTGCAAATAAGGCAAATGTAAAATAAAATTTTTCCTCTTGATAATTCGAAACGTTTTAATCACTTGAAATCATCTCGTAAAACTGGTGCTTGGAAAAATTGGGATTTAAGAGAGGTGCCAATGTATATATTGTACATATATGAAGAATTAATGGCAATTGAGTAACCCCCTTTTTCATCCATAAATTATTGAATATACATGCCATCACCAAATTTATGCTGAAAGGCTTATTTCCAGCCCCGGAAAACACCCGACAAAACCAGTACATGTGGGAATATCAAAAATATTCGCACCGGAAAGGTATCGACAAAATTGTTCACCGCTGAAAATTGTGATGAAGAGATATACCTGATGAATTTTACGTGATAGAAATGCTCGCGGTTTTTCTTCTTTTTTTTTTTTAATGAAGTCTCAATTCTTTTATCTTGTCGACTTTTAAAATTTAACAACTATTATGGCCTAAACGTTTCATCCAACTCACCAAATTGTAGAAAGAAATTTATGTGCTCGTCCAAAGTGATCAGAATAATTTATCATTTACACATTAATTTTAAACAGCGGTTTAAAAATACGCGTGTTTTCATTACATTGGAGAAATTAATTATGAAAATTTAAATTTTCTTAAAGGTGAAAAGGCAGTCAAATAATTTCTTCACACAATCCACTATATAATGTTGTATAGTGTACAAGAATTTTGGAGAAGCCCCGGGGAATTATGAGTAATTCTAATGCAGAAAACGTGTACGAAAATTGTTTGCATGCATGATGAAGGACAAATTATATTACTTATATGGGACACTAAAGTCTCGTAATTTTCATTAACCTTGCTTAAACTATGCTTATTGTTGTGGTAATGATCCAACAAGATATTTCACTTTGAGAACATTTGAAATTAGCTTCATGTCTCCTTTGGCCAACCCATACCCTCCCGTCATGTGTCAGTGTTCTATATTATATCTTAAAGCTTAAACAATTCGCGGAGTTCTATATAAAGACGTGATCATTTACTTCGCAATTTTCGTATCATAATAACTTCTGCGTATGCAAATGCGAACGTTTTAGCACATACTTATATTTAAGATTTCGAATAAAATGGAAAAAAAAAATTCTTCGTACATGTGTTGCAAATAATTTAATACGACATGTCATTTATATGTAGTTCCAGATTTTTCAATTTGAAGTATACGTCAGTCAAAAAATAGACAAAACAACTAAATGAAACAATTTTAGAATTTAAAGTGTATGTAAATGCTTTAAATTTCAATACTGGGAAATGTTTTTAAATAGGTTTTATTTTCAAATTGCGACAGCCCTTATAATACCTAATTTCATTACTTTTATTTTTGTTATTTATCCTAATATATTATATATTTATTTAAAGATCGATATTTTACTATTTTATAAAGATATATTAAATTATTATTCTTATTCTTAAACTGAGGAACTGAGGATGAGTGTTTTGTTAGTTGTATATAATGCTACAAATAAAACTATAGTAAGTCAAAGTTTATCCTGTTAAAGTTAAGTTTCAGTAAGATAGTTCCAATTTTTTCATTTTGCTAAATACTAACCAAAAACTTCATACTGGGCATATTTAAATTAAAGATCCCTCAGGGCTAGACTTTAAGTTATTTACATCACATATATGTAAATTCTTAAAAATATTATGCATGATTTGGAGCCGAGGAAATACATATGTAGTAGTACTATAATATGATATAAGATAAATTTTTCATAAAATTGAAATTATTTTTTTCTATGGATATCGAATCATTTCAGTGAGATGATTACTTTGTAATGATAATTGATTATAAATATAATTTAACATTTTTTCAAGTAAATGAATACTCTTGAATTTTATAAATTCTACTTCAAGGCTAAGAAACATTGTCTACGAAATTTCATTTATTATTTTTAAAATCGCAATTATAATTTTAAAAGACTTATCATATTTCCAAAAAAAAATCTTATTAGGGATTAAGCTTTAATTTATAAATGAAGTATAAAGAGTCTGGAGTTATTTATTCGCGTCCAAGCTTCATCGTATAAAAGGAAAATGGACTGTTTTGTGACCACGTGACAGAAATACTCTTTGTATAATGAATTCAAAGTTCGCTATAGAAACGATTGATAAATGATAGTGTTCGAATATAAAAGGTTTTGATTCAACAAACCAAGAAACATAACCGAAGGGACAATTATTGTGTATAAAAAGAAAATGACAGATGACCAAAATTTAAATTGAATAGAAATAACATCTTAAAGTCTCCGTACAGCTTTAATATTTTTATCATAAAAAAGGAGATAAAGTTTTTCCATCCTTTGGCTGATGATACAATTTCAGCCTCTTCCTTTCCCAAAGAAGGCAACTAGGGTAGCTGAGTGCCTTACCCGTAAACACATTTAAAGCTGGCAACTGTCATTTATCATTTTCATGTAATTTCATTTTGCTGGCATGCCTACATACATGTGATTATTTCTATTGTGCTTCCACCACCAGTGCTCCTTTTCTGACGAGGGGAAAAATGCGGCTACCAGTGGCACCGGCGAGGCAAAACTTCTAAATGTATCAAAAATTTCTAAAATTCTGAATTTTCACAATTTGCACAATGAAGCAGCATTAGGGGCAGCAAGTGGCAAAGTGGCAACCATTATGTGTATTTTGGTGGCATAAATCTGTAAATTGGTTGTAAAATTTCGCAATAACCCTTAAGCGTTTGTGTGCCGTATGCAGATTGTAGAACTACCACTTAATGGTTGAAACATTTTTTCCAGCCGGAGAGGAGCTATGCTCGGTATGCTTTGGGGCTTTTTGGATTTATAAATGGAAAATGGCTACAATTTAACATAGGAAACTCTCTCTCTCTGCGATGATTAATTTGTGTATTTTTTGTTTGTGTTTTGCAGCCAAATTGTACATAAATAGTTATTATACATATTTCAGAAAAAAAGGGCAGTAGAATATCAGACATTTTAAAATGGAGCAGAGAAAATCCAGCCAAAGTGATCAGTTTTAAGTTTGAAGTTATACATACTTTATAAAATGCAATTATTTTTTGGAAAAATAAGATAAAATCGTTAATTTTTAGTTAAATCAGAATTAACCCATCAACATTTTGTATAAAGCTTGACTCAATAATTTACAATGTCATAAATTGCTTTAAAATGATAAAAAACTCTCGACATTAAAAACCTCATCCAAAAAAGTCAATTCTAAAAATAAATAAAAATATTATAAAATTTCGTCCTAACTATACTAATCGCTACTAAAAATTTCGCCCTATCAATCTAGTTCGAAGATAAAATCTGATTTGTTCTGACTTTATGACTTCATATAGAATTAAACAACTTTGCACATAATACTTTAGGGGACTTTAGGTATTATGAGAATATTTATACAGAAAATGTATGAAATTCAGCTATTTTATATTCCATATTTTATGCCACAACTTTTTCTAATATTGATCGATTTATTTGCGTGCATATGAACTCAAGTTTTTGAATTTAAACTTAGCCTTCCGACAGAGAATTCAAGTAAACTCGGGCCGAACCTGAAAGCGGAACCACATTCAGACACTATCGAATTTGAAATTTTGAATACTGAAACAAAAGGGAGAATAATCGAATATATAAATGAAACTATATTCATGTATTGTATTAATTTGAAAAGAATAGAATCTGGTAACCAACTTTTGGAATAATGTTTACAAAGTTCTGATTTCAGTTTGATATTTGCGCATTGATTTTATGAATGTGGCTTGATTTCGCCGGCATCACGAAACTTAATTCTTGATTCTTGGTACCTTAGTCTCTGTTTGTGACTAAGCTTTAAGTTTCATAGAGAACATTTTCAGTATAGAATCTACTAATTTAATAATAGTGTCCATTGATACCGAGTGGGAGAGGTTTTGATGTCCTCGAACAACAATTTTTTGCTCTGGAATCGGTTCTACTTAAAAAGTTCTCTATTGGGTTTAAATCGGGCTATTGTTTATGAAGTTTTTGAACCCAATCTCTCACTAACTTCCATTTTTAGGGTTCCGTATTATTATTTGTTAAGACTCAAATTTACTTTGGATCACAAAGATTGAACTCCTTGCCGGTGGAGAAGTTAATGAAAATTTAATTTGCAAAATTCCGATGGCATATGCAAGAAAGACTTTTGGTAAATGACTCCGCGATTTGAAATTGCGTGGCCACCTTGAAACAAGGCGATTATTTGAGGATGTTTCTCGACCAATGTGGTTGGTTCTATATTCACAAAGTGTTAGGCACTATGTATAGTATCCAATATAAGAATAGATATAAATATTATAGACGTTTATGTTGCCATGTGTAGAGGAAGTCATGCTACTTCTTTATTTCAACAAGATAACGAGCCGAAACCTACATCTAGATTAATTTTATTTATAACTTGCAAACGAACAAATGAAAGAACAGATTAATTAAACCACGGATTGTTTATTATGACTATTGTACCATATGCAGTTTTAATTAACTTTAGATACTATATTGAAAGCTTATCAAAACGGGACTAATGTTTTGCATATAGTATAATTTTTGAAATGGTATTTACATTACTCGGGTTATCGCAAACTTGATCGCTAGTTATCAATAGCATTCCTGGGCAGCTTTCTCCAAGCAACTTCGATTTAAATCAGCGTCGCTTACATGCAGGCATTATATTAAAAAAAAAATTAAACTTAAAAGATATCGAGCAATTAGCATAATTACCTCAAATAATTAGCAGCAATGGCAAGACCACCAAAATGGGAGCAACTCCCCGAAAAAGGAAAGAGTTAAAATGGCGGCAAGACCATTGCAATGGAAGTGAAATTTCAAAAAGGTTTCTTATGCATTTAGTTATTACTGTTTTCCCTTTTTTGGAATGGGTACAGGTAAAAAAGGTCGGGGAAAACAAAAAGTTAAGAATACAAGAAATGTTTGGTATCTGAGGAAAAGTTTACCGGAAATTTCGTTATACACCCAACGTCCTCCTTTCTCTACTTTCCGTCGTCATTTCACCAATTTTATTCTATAGGTGCTTGACGTCCGTTTTCAGGAGCTCATGCAGAACTTTTCAAGTCTTGAATTACCCAGATTTATAGGGGCGCAAAGTAGAAAACTTTTTTAATTTGCATACTTCGCGAAAAGCAAATTATCCGAATTTACTTTGTGTATAGGTGAAGAAGGAAATAAAGTAATATTGCATCACGGGAAGGTTGTTCTGGCCTGATGCGATGCACAATTCTCTGCACAACTGTGCTGCTGCTGCTGTTGCAAAAAACGAAATTTGTCTGAACTCTTGATCGCTATTAAATTTAAAAATTCTTGCTTGTTATGTCCGGTTCTAGAAAAAACATGTTTTTGGTTAATTCGCATGAAAAGAGCATATCTGAAGACAAATATCAGGACACGTATTTCAGTATTATTCCCTTTTCTGGTGCCCTTTGACATGGTTCACATAGAATACGCAAACCTTCCAATCGATCACTAGGTCGATTAGTTAAACTTTCGGTTCTCTCCGAAAAACCAATACACGCTGTGCAAAACAAGGATGCACCAAGTAAATAGCAGTCAACAAACATTGAGAGTTAGCTGACGGCAATTTAAATCAATTGGCCAAAATCAAATAAATTGTTGTTACCAAACGGTTTGGTGATTTGGACCTAATGTTCGGCTTTTCCTGCAGTTTATAGTTTCGTAAATGGAGATATAAAGGGTCAAGGAAAGCTATACTTTGAATATATTTTGAATTTCACATACTAATTAATATTTTGAGTTATTGATATTCAGGCATCGCCATATTGGTAAAATAGAATAAAGTTTAGCGGATATCGAGAAGTTATTTAGAGAATTTTGTTATATACTGTAGAGTATGAAATTCCATATATTTTTTTGTATTATATTATAGAATTTTATGAGAATTTGAAAAAAAAGTTATAAAGTTCTATCTATCAAATTATGAAATGAGAATTTTTATCAGTAAAAAGTGCAAAACTAGGTAGATACAAAAGCAACGTCATGGGATCAGAAAAACCCATATTAATGTTTATAATTTTTGAACGACTTCACATATTAACTCAAAACATTTTGAAAAATTATTAAAAAGCGTAACATTGTAAGAAAAAATATTATTTTGGAAGAAATATAATGATATCGTTTTTTCTATGCCTGAAGTATCAATTTTAAAATTAACCACCAGCAACGCTTAAAATAATTCTAACAAACTATAATATTATTTTAATATAATATAATATATAATATATTATTGAATTCGTAACACTAGAAGGTTAAAACAAAGTGTTGGTTCTTTTCGAATTGATTTTTTTATTTTTGAAAGAGGATGAGTAATTAAAGTTTAAAAACAATTTTCGGAATTAGGAGAACCTTTCTACGATAGTAAATTGACGCTCAATTTTTAAAACACTACAAATTCTGCTAATTCCGCTAATTGAAGTTTCGATTCAGTTTTGGAAATTAAACATAAAGGCTAAATAATACCATCTTCTGACCTTTTAAATAATGAATGACCTACCGGTCACATTCTTAAGGCAATCACGAACACACACATATGTATGTGCATGTATGTGTTTGTATGCCAAGTGAAACGTTCAAATTAAAACATTTTCGTATTCATGCTTTGCACTCGATTTTGTAAAGTGTAAAAATAAAAAGTAGAAATCTCACTATCTGGTACAAAAAATGGTTAATCAATTACTCACAGTATTTCACTTTATACCTTTTCAATTTTCCAGGCACGAAACCGTGAAGCGCTTTGGGCAATTATATTGTCCATTTTTTTTTTAAGAAGAGAAATACACCCTCCAGTTTGCTTGGCAATCGCCTCACGTACTTGTAAGTGAAATTCGTTTGAATTTACCTGAAAGAATTTCTAATGCTTAGCAAATGATCGGTCGGAATTTTTTCCGGATTTATTTCTCGGACTTTTGTACTGCAACGAATCCCTGAGATGAGTTGGTAGGGATTCATTTTAGCTTACCGAGACGAAGTAACATGATTTTTCTAAATCCTCCACCAGACTATAGTTTATTTGTTGAGGATTTTCGTCCGTAGATTGCAACATCATCTACGAAATTTGCGGTGGATGACTAAACATGATGCTTTATTTTACACGAACCAAAATGTGCCATCGTGCACTTCCTGATTTAATTTCCTTTTGGCTTTCTAATTAAATTCGCTTTTGCTGGTTTTCTAATTTTCAGTCTGCTCTTGGCAAGTTTTATTAATAAATCTATTTGAGAGCTATTCATTTATCAAGGGCAGAAATATGAAAATCCTAAATCTAATTAAAATTTTCACTAGATTGTTGCGAAGGCGAACTCTCTGTTTCTCCCATTCAAATTTAAGTGGCGCCGTTCTACGTTGACTTTTACTTCCAATTTAATATCATAATTTTTAATTGAAAATTTTCGACAAGTGTAATTTTATCAAAATTTTAATAGTGTCAAGGATTTAAATAATTCTCGAGAAAAGGAAAAGGCCACATGACAAATGAAATATTTTTCCACAATATTATTTTTCTTTTTCTCCCATAAAACGCGATATTGGATATTGTTTTTTTTTTTAGATCTGATCGGATCTGCAATTTCTCATTGAATTACATTTTTTTAAAATATATAATAGTTTTTAGAATTTACAAAAAGTTCATCGTAGCTCTAAAACTCTTAAGCGCAAAAATTGTCTATGCTCTAGATAAATAAAATATTTAATATTTAAATTTTTTTCTGTATCAAATCAACCAGTCAGTTAGGCATGATATTTGTTTATATGGCATAGTGTACAGGGTGACCCGAAAACTGACTGTTGACGAGTTAATTCGTGACCAAGTAGTAGATATAACTAAGTTTAACATTAGTAAAACTGAAATAGTTTTCGAGATATTATTAAAAATTATTATATGAAAATGTTTATCTAATGAAAATTAATTCAGGAGCATATACTCTAGAAGTTGGTGTTCATTATATTTTATAACTAATAGCTGAGGGTACAAACTTTTATTTGAATTTTGTTTTGAGTTATTTTAACCCTTTATGATGTTTGAATAAATTTTCAAAAATGGTCCAAATACGGATTTTTACACTGTTTTATTCTTATTTTCTGGAAAATGTGTTGTATATTGAGTTCTCAATCTACGAAAACTTGGAGCATACATCGTCACATTTTCTGTACACATTTAAGTGCATACATATACTATACATATATATAGTGGCCTTTATTAGTTCGTCAAAAAACAAAATCCTTTTGGACACTAAGACCGAAAACGTCCTTAAAGATGAAACAACAAACAGACTAACGTGACAAAACTGTTTCTATTTCAATGAGAAAATGTTGGTGCTGAAAATGATGCATAACAAAACCATTTTTATTTGAATTTTCAAGAGAAAAATTTTTATCCCACGGTAAAAGTGCTTGGGGATCCGAAAAAAACCTACAATGGCGCTCACGGAAAGCGGAGTATATCCTACAACAATAAAACTGGTGGCATTGTTCACGACGCAAAATGTGAGCTTTCTTTCCACTTTGCAATTTACAAGTTACAGGAAAGTTCCATTAAGACTGTCACTAACAATGTTTTACCTGCTAAATGCTTAACTGGCGAGCAGAAGATACCCTCTTCTATAGAATTTTAGTGCTTTTTATAGCACAGTGTTTCGTCGTTCTGTTTCGTGTTTTACTAAAATTATTAGCTTTCGTAGCACATGTTTACCTGTGTTTGGTATTAGTATTGTATGAAAGTACAAGAAAACTCTTCATAAATTTACTATTCAAAACTGTTGTCATTTTTAGAACTTAATGTGTGAAACATTGGATGTATATAATGTGGAATACTCGTATTTAGAGTCTATTATTAACTTAAAATCTATAGTGAACTCGGTTTTAATTAGTTTTATTATTTAATAATTCAATTAGTGAATTAAGAAAAAGAGATCTGTAATATAATTTATTTTGTTTAAATTATTGTAGGGTTATGTTGAATCTGGTAATGTTTTGTAAATTTCTAAATTTAATTTTCTTTGTTTCATTTCATATAGTATTAAGTATAAAGTTCAATATAAAAATCCAACAGGTTTGATTATAATACCCAAATTGTTTGCTCAAAAATAAAATAAAAGTTTCATGAAATTTATTCAATAGCTGCGGGCTCATATATTGTATATAGCCGCTTACTGAAAAGTTGTACGAAACGTTTCCCTTAAGCTCAATTACCAACTATTCCTAATTACAAATATTTCCTGAATAAACGAGATGTGCACCCCTCTTATTATCGTGAAGGATTTGTGTACATAAAACAAAATTTTGCATCGTCCTCTTGCTAAATTCGCTTTACCCGAAAAGCAAACAAAGTTTAAATGGGAAGTGATTTTGAAAAGCCTTTTGATGTACCTCGAAGCCTATGCCAGCTCATATTTTACGTACTATGTTTGTTCGCTGTTAGAAGCAGAAGAGGGGGAGAATCTAGGCTTCTGGAACATTTGTATGGACAGGTAAACGAGCTCTATTTAACGAAAAGAGGAGTTTATCGATAGACTACATATAGTGTAAAATATCTCGCGCATTTGGCAGGTAATGAACATTTTGCCCCTAAGCTTTGTCGTAATTTGTAGTCGGTTTACGAATAGATTGCCGTGGTAGCTAGAAGTTGTTGATTCATTTCATTCTAATTTAGCTTAAGTCAGCAAAAGCTTGGTTCGTAGAAAAGAATCGAGGTATGTAACGCAATACTCTGAAAATATATTTAGGTATACCTACTGTATAGTAACAATGTGAAATGGAATCCTAAGAATAATATTGAATTATCCTCAAGGCATCAAGGATGACTTTACTTTGCTGTCCTTTTAATATAACGTGTTATTGAACAACAATACTCTTGCTTTATGAAAAAATTTCATGAACATTATAAAAATCTTCTTTCTTGGAGAGAACTTCTTCTTTTGTCTATTCACTTTCTACAGCGATCGCCATACATGGGTTCGACATTCTGAATTTCCAAGTTTTGATAGTAGATTTAAAATGAGTGGCCTAAAAATACCCTTAATACTAATTTTTACTTAAGTTCGTTGAATGTCCAAAAATGTTGGAAAAATTGGATTCGTAATCTTGAATTTCCAAATTTATACGGAAACTCCCAAATACTAATTTTCAAGGAAATTTCTTTCTTGAAATTTACAATAGTTGACCGCAGTTTTGAGTCCGCCGTTTTGAAACCACATATTTTATATATGCGCATAAAAGGTAGGCTATGCGCGTTTTCAGAAATGCATAGTTGCGTAAAACGTGCTTTTGCATAGTGTTCAATAATTTGCAACCAAAATGAGAAGCTGATTTTGTTGACTACGAAGAAGAAGACTTAGAGCTGTCAAATGCATTAACGGTTTTTTCAGTGTAGAATGCCATTTATTTTGTCACGAAGAGGTGTGCTTTAACTTGGCGACTATCTAAAGAAAAGAAAAAACGTTTGTGCCTTTCTTTAATGAAAAAATGGAAGATTATTTTAACTCTGGGTAAGAATTTTTATAAAGACTAATAAAAATGAATGCATTCATTGTGCCAAGGTTTTTATCCAGCTGATGGTTTTATGTCAAATTTAGTTTTTTGTCTAATTTGACATTACGAATGCAATTAAAATGGCGGATTTTGTTCAAATATGCGTGCAAATAAACTGACTGCAAGTTTGAAAACGCCCTATATGTTAAATTATAATATGTAGGTAGATACCTTCGGTTAAAAATTAAAAAAAAAGATGCTGCGCAGTTCTACCTTTAATGCGAAATATAGAAAATTTGAAAATATTAAAAATATACCAACAAAATTGGAGTTGACCAATCTCCTCCCTATCGAATTACAGTTGACGTTTCTTTTCATCCATATCGGTCCAACACCACACAGTCATCTTGTAGATGTGGAAAAGATTGAACCACAATATTGATTGTCGTTTCCTGTTTAATTTCCTTTTAACGATTTTTCACTAGCACAGCACCTCCCTTTAGGGCAGAGGATTGGAAGAACATACAAACGGTGCAAACCAACGCCCAAAATAGGAAAATACTTCATGTTCACTTACATCCGTTGGCAGTGTTTAACCCTTGTCACTTTGGTGTCCGCAATCCTCCCCGAACAAATACAACAGTCCCCGAATTGAACATCCTGCAGGCAAAATTTGATGCACATGCTTTGTACGTAATCGAAACAATCTGGTAAATCGAGGGCCATCAATTTTTTGGGCTCTTTTCTGGTTCTGTTGTTGCCGCCCTGTCCATGCGAAGAGGACACATCCTCCGACGGGAACGTGACACAATCCAACTTCAGCCAATTGATTTATAATAAATTGCCCAGGAGGGATGACTCTAATTTGTTATTTTACAGCCAAAATGAGTTTTCGAATTTCCTGTTGTTCTGATAGCTTTATTTACAAAGATTTTCAATAATGTATTCAAGCTGTTGAATAAAAGTTAATAGTTGGGACCGTATTTGTTGTTTTTTAGGATACTTTTTCAATATACTAAATATATCGACAGGGATATTTTTTTCGAACACAAAAGGTTGAATCTATTTTTTATTTTCTTCGCATGGAAATTATGAAAAGGCTATCTATTTTAAGCTTAATAAAAAATAAACAATAAAACAAGGGACTAATTTAATACATTTCTTTCTTTGAATATCTGGCTCTTAAAAATACAAAGATGTAAAGAACTTTCTAGTTCAGTATCAAAAAATTCATGAAAAATAGTAAAGAAATCTTAAAATTGACCAATCTCAAACTTTGTTAAGATAATAAAACTTAAATTACTATAGAGTGATGGGTGTTGTTAAGTTACAATAATTTATTTATTTTTGTCTGAAATATCACTTAGATCATTTCTGCTCCAAGCTGTCTACATATATGGTAAAATATACTATTACTAAGATTTAAAATAAATCTTTAATACATTGAATTTATATATTTTCTATATTTAATAAATTCATTTAACTGTTAAATAAACTTTTAAAGTACTTTTAATGGTGGTTCCAAACAGGAAAATGATCAATGTTTGTTCGGAGTACCCCCACCCCTCCTTTCTCATAAAATCGGTTTTTACCTTTTAAAATTGCAGTTGAGAATTTTTGGTTTGATATGAGAATTGAACACAGAGAAATCTCTATAACTCCTTTCAAGGACAATCTAAGATAATAAACGAGAATTTGTCGAAAAGCTCATTTCAAACCAATAACCAAACATCGAAAATGATAATTTTGAATCCGAAATTTCAAATTTCAATTTTGCTATATTATTTTACAAGTTTTTATTTTCAACTTCACCTGTTAGTTAGTTAGTTACTTAGTAGGGAAATCTTGGAAATGAATTTTAATCCAGTTCGCCGCCAACCAATTGCGCTAAAATTTTGCTCACAAAGTTGGTTTTGGTGACTAATGCATCGATGAGCTAAGTGACGTCATTCTAAATCCAATATGGCGGACGCGACAAGATGGTGATGTATTATTTCATGGGTATCAAATGAAAGGGTTCGACGAGTAGAATATGATAAAAGCTTGTTATTAAAAATTTCTTTTTAAATTAAGAACTTATTTAAATAGTTTTGATTTAAATAAAAGTATTAAATTTATAGGAATTCTAACATTAATAGGAGAAATTGTTCGTTTTAATAGAAATTCTGTTCTGAGTGGTCATTCGTCTTTCAGTAAATGGACTCGGGGGTGTGCTACTTTTGACATATGTTTGCTTTCCCAAACTATGAACATGCATAATTCAATTCAATTCAAAGGGGCGACGTTACAGAAAAATCTGTTTAGGAGGCATTGCCGGAAAAGCGGCTATAGCGGCTTGACTGCATTAATCCCTATGGGATCAAACTGGGAATGGGGTCTTAATGCCTCGCTCCGCATAATCAGCTTCGCTTTAATTCCTGAACAAATTTACTTCCTGGAGAGAAACAATGCCGGGAAAAGTTTTAGGCCGCAGGCACTTTTGCTGGCAGCCAACGCCATAGCATCGCTTTGTAGGCCCTTAAAATAAAAAAAAGGCACCCTCTTCTCGCCAAAGTCCTCGAGCTCCTCATCATCCCCTTGACGTAGTGCTTCACACTTGTTTTAATATTTCGCTTCACGCGCTTCAGTTTTGCATACTTTCAGAAGGACCGTCGCGTCGCGTCGGCGGCTAGGCGCGAATTGTGGGAGGAGAGGACGCATGGGTGAAAAATCACAACATGAAAAAACAAAAGTATTTGCCATTTTGGTTTTGCGGATGATGCACAATTTTTTTAGTGTATTTTAAGGGAATCCGGCTCCAAATGGGTCCAGTAGAAGGCGACAGGGGTAACACCCAAAATGGATGCCAATAGATAATTAATTGCGTGGGTGGGATGCCATATGTAAAGGGGTTAAGATTCATCAGCAGCTGTCAGGGATTAACACTGGTTACCATGTTTTTTTAGACAAACAATTCACAGTCTAACCCTTCACCGCTGTTTATTTGTTGCTCGCCCTTTGGCAAATTTTGATTCCGTATGGTAGAAACAAAGGGATTTGCGAGTACTTAAAACATGCAAATGCTCCTCTTAGCGTTTCTACCCTTGAAATTGTGTGTGAGAGCGATTTTTGTTTTGAGCGCAAGGGTTAAATAATGTTCAGCAAAAAATTTTAATTATGCCAATTTTAAAAGAAATCTAGAAAATTTATACAATGATGATCATTAATTGGATAATATTAACAACTTTTAATGAGTTAATGGAGTACTTGTTCGCTTTTAAGCATACTAATCTAGGGGATATTGATTGAACTTGAATTTATATATTTTTTTTTATTTCTTTTGTTCAATATGTTTGAGTTAATTGTCGACATAATTTACGAGATAACATTTTTAGTTTGTTTTTAAAGATTCTAAAATTTTGTTTCGCTTGCTTTTACATACATATCTCTAGCAGATATTTTAATTTTGATAAAATTTATGACTAAAACCAGGCACAGATCCTGGGAAGGATCATAGGAATCATGAATTCGTTTTTTGAAAATGAACACAATTAAAACATGTAAGGTATTTTTTTTTATCCGCGATGACATCATCATGTATTATACATATGGATTGCAATTTCATTAAATTCAAGTCGTTTTCAATAAGCGGAAAGTAACTTCTTACGACATTTCAAATGTCAAATTGTCTATATCTACAGGGTGTTTCGGAACTATATGAATTATGTGAAAAGTTTTTAAAAAAATAGCTCTTTTAAAATCGGTTTTGGAGATTTCATATTATTGAAACCCCACATCAAATACGTACAGTTAAACATTTACATAATATTATATGTATATATAAAGAAGCAATATATAATAAATACGTCAAAAAGATCTTTTCTTTCCCTCATCGTTTCATGATATCATGAAATGTTGGAAACATACTCATCAAAAACAAAACTTTTAGACAATGAAAGCTCAACAATTAAATTATGTTTCTAACTGTATCGCATACCGAGAAATTGGTATGATGAGAGCATGGAACTTTGGAAATTTTAATGTAATAGAGAAAAAATTTCCTCGTTTTAATGAAAATTCTCTGACTTTTCGCTGATTACTTAAATTCCCCGATTTTGCACGGTTTCCCACAAAGTGACTAACCTGCATTTATGTCTTTAACACTAGATTTATGGAACCCGTCAATTTGGCTAGTTTCATATTTTGTTGTGAAACGAAATGATAAATATTGGTTTTTAATGAAGTATGTTATTTTAATAGATTTAATAATTTTATATTAAATGACTGTGCATTTTTAAGCTTTCGAGCCTCTTATTTCGAACAAAAGTATGTTATAAATTTACTTTTTCAAAATCTCTATCAATATATATCAATAAATATCCGTAAATCTAATGTTAAAAAAGAGTAGATACATATTTTGCTTATTTATATCATTCTTGTAGAATAAATGAGATGAGAATAGATGAGTGAGAGTAAAATAAGATCATTTTATTAAAATACAAATGATAAAAAGTTTTGAAAATGAATCGTCTTTTCACACTGCTTTAATTTACATATGTATGTAGGTACGAGTATTGGCCATAAGTAAATATCTAATGAAATATCGGAGAGCTAGCAATTTGTGTTGCCCGACAATTAATGTACTTGATATCAAACCAAATTTACAAATATTCCTAATGCAATCATAAATAATGGAAACTAAGTATGCCCACTCTAGCAAAAATCAAAATATCTATCTGAGAGCAAAATATCGAACATACATAGAAACTTTATATGAATTATTGCTCCATGATATTTCCTTTCATGAAGGCGGAAAGTTCTCATAAGTGCGGCAAATGCACAGGCATTTTAGACATTATCACAACACGTGGGGACCCAGAAAATATGCTCGAGGGTAGGCAGTACGAAAAAGTAGCATTTTGTAGCCAAACGGTTTGCACATGGGAACTAGGTACAAAAGGTTAAAGTTGTTTATGGCACCCTTCTGCTCATCATTTCCTTTGCGAAAAGTGCTCGTTAGTTACCCCAAAGGGAGCTAAGGAGCAAAAAAATAAAATGCCAAGGAAGAAAAAAATCCATATATGTATTCTACTTGGAACGAAATTAAATTTCTCTAAAAAAAAAAAAATTATTCTCGTGTAGCCATGAAATCAAAAACCAAACGTAAATGCATGACTGCAGTTGTAAACAGGAGAAAAGCTGAAAACAATTTTCATTTAAATGCGAAGGCCGCATGAAACAGCTTAATAAATTAAGCGACAAGGGGCAATTAATTCCTTTAATATGCCCGACCTCAGTCAGCGGAAGGAAAGTTTCTTGTGTTTCACACAAATGTATGAAGGTATTTTATTTTTTTACCTTCTTCACCTCCTGTCGAGGTTTCCTTGGAATAGAAAATCCTTCTCTAGGAATTTCTTTGCTTTTCCTTAATTGTTACTTTGCCGTGTTTCCTTAATTATGGTTATGACATTCCTTCTTGGATGCAGACGAAAAATTTTATTGAGTGAAAAAATATGACAAAGTGAACTATTTATACAATTTTCTTTGTTTCTTTTCAAATTTCTGTCTAGCGAAGAAATGTAGAAAAAGGCAACTTATCTCGGGATTGTTTACTTCTTATTTTCTCGCTTTGAAGAGAAATATTCTTATACGTATTAACGAATTTCTGAACTTTTCAGAGAACTGACAATAATACAAAAATTACTTACTAACTTAACCAACTTAACTTTATTATAGGTAGGTACTACTTGCATTCTATATTTTTTCTCACTAGACTACAGTGAATCTTAACTAGTGTTGGTTTCCTAGATATGTAGTTGAAAATCTAGCGAAAACCGAACCACTAGAATTTTAATGCAATAATTTCCTGTATTTCTGGTTAAGTTCAGTGGTTTTCTAGGAAATATAACTAGAAAGACCAGTAAAGTTCATCAGAAATCTAAGAAAATTTACCACAATATCTAAAATAGAACATTACAATTCATCTTTTCAAGATGTCGAACCTGAATGACAAAGTATCGCATACGAAATGAGTTAAAAATATTTTGAAAAAATTGTGCAATCTCCTAGTGAATTTTATTAGAATTTCAGTTAGAAATTATTAAAATATCAGGGTTTTTGACAATGAGCTAGAAATTCAGTTTTCAGTATTTTCAGATAAATTTACTGAAAAATAATTAATAAAACAATTTACTAGTTGAATTTCAGTAGACAATATTCTTGGTTTGTGCTGCATAATAGTTTTGATTTAAAGGTAATAATTAATTTTAACTTTATCCGCACGTAAAGGCATATTTCTTATTTTGGCATGTAATACTCTTCCCCAATTTTTATATATATTTTTTTTCAATAAATAATTGGAATAATGTCAGCTGCAGCAACTACAATAGTTTCATTTTAGTGCGGATTTTCTAAGAAATTCCAATTTAACTTAAGTTCGGTTCAGTAAGTCCCACTCCACAACATTATCTTCCATGCATTTTGCAATAAAGTATAACCGCTCCTTAGGTCCATTCCATCTCAAAGCTGGAGCAGAAGTTCTTGTAGTCGTTATGTCTTCTACCATGGTATATTTAGGTGTATTGCTAGCCAGAACTTTACGGTCAAGTTGCTTTTGGCCATTCATAGTACAAACCTAATACATTCTTCATAATACGAATCTAATATGTACATTCTATAAAATGTTTCAATCAATTTCTCCCATTTTAAAGGAAACCATTCGAATTGCGCTATAAAATAGTTGCCATGATAAGATTTTAGAGTTTATCTTATTGTTGCAATGCAAATAGAGCAGAAGCAAGATTCAGTTTGAAGCATTTATGATAATTGTATTTAGAAAAAAAAATAAAATTTCTGGTAGAGACTCCATTCCACACCATTTGAAGCCAAATTTTCCGGACATTTTCTAACAAATTCAACTAGGAGAAAATTTATCGCTCTACTGGAGCCCTTTCGACAAAGTTAAATGCTCGCATTAACTCTGACCGGCTGATAAATTGGAAGCGATTTGCTGTGGACATTCTGCGGTTTGTCGAATTAGTCCTCTTCAGGGCACTTTTGCCTCTGGGAAATGTTTTAACGCCACTCTGGTAAAGGTGGTGAAGTTTTATTATTTAATTTTTGTTTAAAACGAGATGGATAATAAAATATAAATACATACAATAAGTTCATATTTTTCTGACAACCACTTTTCATAATTCATTATATCCAATTACAGTACTATGTTTAAGCAGAAAAATTCTGCTCAAAGTACCATTTAAAATTTTTCATGTAAATTGATATTTTTTATTCATTTTCGGGATTTTAGACCACTGCAAATTATCTGTTGCATACTTATATTAGGAAAAACTGAGTGATTTTAAAGTAAACAAATAAATATTAAAACCAAATTACTAACATAGTAAGAGTTTAACCTTTACTATATATTTCAAGTAACTCAACATTTGCGTGATAATTTATTTTGGCTAACGATTTTGTCAATTTGTAATGTAACTATGCAGCATTTCAATAGTTATTATAACTAATGAAACTGATTTACAAGGTATTTGTCATAGTGCATAATGATGAAGAAGAAAAATCTTATAACACACTTAAATACATGTTTTATTCGTAATATTGTCTAATTTTTTTGTATCATATACTAAGTATTTCAAAAATAAGAAAACAATTTGGCTTTTTCTTAAGTTCATATATGCGTAGGTTGTCGAAATGTGAAATTTTACTTCAAGCTTATCCTTTCCAAAGTCTATTTCAATTTTAAATACTCGGAAAGTATGACCTAATCTTTCTTTTTTTTTTTTATGGTATCCAGATTCAGGTACAAGGTCCTGTCAATTAAATAGGTTTGTTTTTAATGATTCGTATTATTTATAAATCTTGGCTCTGGTCGTATATATGTTTTACATATGTATGCATCAATATTTGTAAGACTATACTCATTTATTTTGATAGATCTTAGATTTTGTTACCAAAACACGTTAATTGCAATCCTTGGCATGTTCTATAAAACTTTTACATCTCTTTTTCGCGAAATGTATACATATGTATCAGCTTTAGAAATATATTCTAAATTGGCAATAAAAACTATATCGTGGTAACAGTAAATTACTAAACAATGTTCTTGAGAAATTCATTATAATGAGGTAAGCTCCCTACATCTATCTCGATAAGAGCTTGAAACCATCTGCGAATTTTCCAGAATTACGTGTAAATTTTCCAACGTTTATAATTACAGTAGTTGCACGCTGTTACCAACATGTTTCGCAAAGTTTTATTAAACTTTGACGTAATGCAAATGATGCCGCCACATCGAAGACTGTCGGTTGCCGTAGGGAACTTGGCAGGATTTTCCGTAGTATCCTTACTTCATTCACGGAAAGAGGCAGTAAGGATCTTTCTATATAGGTACGCAAAAATCGCTATAAAGAGCAGAAGGTGTAGTAGCTAGGCGTCATTTTAAACTGAAGGAGGGTGCTTGCCGCTTCTTTGTTGCTATTTTATTACACTTACCTTAATTTTTACGGCATTTTAAAAGAATGAGAAAACTTTTGCAACAAAAACTCGTTTTCTAACTTTTATAAGTTATTTGAAAAGTATCGGAGGATCCTCCATCGTCCTGTGTTTTCTCATTTTTATTTGCCTACAGACAAGAGAATATTAGGCGAAGAATTTGACTTTAATACGAGCACTTTGCTTTGCTTCGAGGCAAAGTCCTTATGGTTTACTTAGTTAGTCAGAAGTGGTCTAATGATTTTGACTTCACCAGCAAACATATATACTATACATATATAGTATATTGTATTGAACAGCTGAATAACTTTTCGGAAATGGAGAACTTATTTATTACTAAAGTGGTTTTCGCAGAGCCAACACATCCGTGATTAGGTAGGTACCTATTATAATATCCAATCGCCAGAACGAAGCTCAATAAAGCATCCTCTTATAAGATGGCACTCATTATTTAGCTCTAATTCACTTTAGTTTTTAAAATTTTATTTACTTTCCATATGTTTTATTATTTCTTTATATTCCACGCTTTTTAGTGACAGATTCTAACATGGGTCTAGGCATATGCGGTTAAAATATGAAAAAATTCATAAGGTGTAAAAATTTAAAAAAAAATATAGCGAGCTTCTAATTTTATTGTGTCTAAAATTGTCCTCTGTTCATTGAACCCTTTTAGACAAAAGTTTCAAGTTCATAGATTTAGATGTTCGCGAACAAATCGTTAACATACAAAAGAGAACCTTTTTTTTTTATAAATTCGCTTAAAGTTTCTGATCGCCATGGTCAAAGTAAACATTTTGCAATCGATGAGCCTTCCTCAAGCAGTAGCAATAAAAATTTGAAAATTTTTTAGGAAATTCTATTTCCAGCCTACATTAAATGAAAATTGTCATCAGTACGTTACAATTGTTTTTTTAATGCAAGTATGCACATGCAATTTTTCCAACTATGCAATTGCATGGTTCGGACAGTTTTTCCAAATATGCAACTGCATGATTCGAACAATTTTTCCAACTATGCAAGTGCATGGTTGCATGCATATTTTTAGCCAGAGTAAATAATTTTTTATATTTTAGTTTATTCAAAATTTAAAATTTTTATACAGTTTAGTGGTGCGGGCCCCTATATAGGCTACAGCCTATAAAGCCTACCCGAAAATACGGCCCTGCGAGAGGTGTCAATAAAATGCTTGTATTATTTTGTATATTTTTCAATTAAGGCACCGAGAAGTTTCTTCATTATAACGAAATTTTACGTAATATTATTATATAATAAAATCAATTGTTTTTCTCTTTTATTATTTGGCATTAAGATTATTTGAAGAATGGGAAGGAATAAGTGAAATTCAAATTTAAAATCCGGGAATAAAAATTAAAATGAATCTGAAATGTCAATTTAGTCTTAATTATAGATGAGTTTTGGCCCTTTGTATTGCAGTAACAAGTGGTAGAAAATGTTGGGTAATAGCAACTCCAGCAGACGTTAAAAATTTTTGAATACGAATAGAAAACTTTCAAGACATTTTTCACTGGCAATTCAATTCAGTTCTGCTTGGAAATATTCGAATTGGAAAGCATTTACGTACTCATTTTAAAGCGAAAGGGATACTTTCAATTGGTTTGAATTGAAGTAAAAAAGCGGAATATAAGGTAAATAATGGATGAGCTATTTTCAATCGAGAACATGACTGTGGACTCTGATTCCTGCTGCATCTAGGCACTCTTTGCCGCGGTAACGATGCCTTCTAGCTTCTAGCCTTGTGAAAGAAATAGAAAAAGGAGCGCGAATGAAAGGGCTTTAATTAAAATTTTGCCTGGGAAACATTCACGGCATAATGGAGAACTGCTGAACGAGCGTGTAAACTTTTCTGTTTCTGCTGCTGTTGCTGTTCCTTCACGTAAACCTCACTTTATTGGTCCTCCGTGCGTTCTTCACCACCCCCGCACTTGGCACAGGATGACGTTAATGTTGTAACAGTCGTTTTAATGAATCTCCTGGTAAATATTATTTTGCAAATTGCACACGATTTGACTTTTCATCATTTGAGCTCCTTTTCAGAGTAGTGGAATTCTGCACCTTGATTATGTGTGTGCCAGTGCTTTAGTGAGTTTTATTAAAATGTCTGCACTGCTCATAAATGTCGTATTTCAGGTGGTGCATTATTTATTTCACTCATAATATCAGGAAACCTATGACTGTGCATTTCCTTTTAAATTGTTTGATCTACCTATGTAAATAAATACATGCATACATTATAAATTAATAGGTATAGTATGAAATTAAATAAGTATGTACAATAAAATTTGCAGAACATAATATTTTGTTCACATAAGAAAATTACCATTGTAAAAGGAAACTTTTAGTAAATATAGCGCATAAATATTTAATATTTCGATTACAATTTTGACCACAAATTGAGTTTATTAAAGTCTCCTTAAAAATTTTAATAAAACCATCAAATGTCGAATAATGCAAGAAAAATGTGTGTATCACTTGTATGTCCCAAAGTATTTAATTTTCATTCATCAACATTCATTGTTTGTCAACCAAATATAATTTCTGAAAAGTTTGACGTAGAAACGTGTATTCAAAAGATTATTTTTAAGCCGAGTATCAGCAACAAATGAAGAATGGGAAGTCATATTTTAAAATTAAATATATTATTCATATTTAAAAAATATTACTCTTCGTAATGATGAAATAAATATTTCGTAATTGTTAACAAGCCCCAAAGTCCCAATTATAAACGTATTATATATAAGGAGCTTAAAAACCAATAATAAACGAAATAAGAATAAATCACGCTATTAATGATTAAGGGGATGTTCTCATCTAGCTATCCAAAAGATGACGTAATTTTCAGAATATTGGTTTTTCACGTTATGAAATAAGTATTGCATTCGGGTTTTTTTGCTACATATTTATTATGAGTTCAAGTACAAAATGTAATTTTTTTAAGTAAAAATAATGTCTTCAGATCCTCTTATTCTTGCTGAAAATGCAAGTGTCTAAAAAACAAAATACATTTTATGTAAGCTGTAGCTACTCGTAAAAATTATTTGAAATCAAATTTTCAAAAATTGTCATAAAATGTATGAGAGTGGTTAGAGGTTATACCAATAAAATTATTAAAAAGTCAAAAATTAATAAATGCAAACAAGTAAAATTTACGTCCGGGTTTTCTTCATTATTTGACTTGTAAAATAGCTATAAGAAAAATTTATAATGGAAAAAATTATTCCTTTTTTACGTATAAGCTGCAATAAATTCAGCATACATATATTCAAATAAAATTAAATTTAAATCGATATCTTATTTCGTTTAAAAGTTATAGCTTACATAGGTTTGAAAAATTTAGTTTCGAAAAAATCACGTGTTTCAGTGCTTTTCTATAAACCCGCATAAGTTTTCTAATTTTTAAGAGTAAGATTGGAAAAAGTCGTTTTCAGAAAAACACAAATGAAAATTTAACTTTGTATAATTAACATTTTAAACATATGTAGCAGCATGGGGCTTCGTGCAAACAAATATTTAATTAGAAAATAAAGTCAAGGTTTCTTATTAAATCTCACCATTGATTAAGTTTTATCAATGTTGCCTTTAGTCAAAAACCGAAACCACTTACTCTCTTGACGTTCACAAAGCCCAGTTGAAAAATTCATACTTTCAGAAATACAGGTGCATGGCTGATGATTCTTTAAATATTTGCATAGTGAACCTGCTGTAAAATGCAAAATCAATTTTCCATGCAATTCCCTAGACTCAACAGCATCGTCCTCTAAGTATAATTTTGTAACGAGCAGGTTAGCAGGAAGTGAAAAGCAGGCAGGTAGAAATACGTTCGTTTTAAATGATCCATAAATCCATTGTGTTTACATGCAAAAAGAGAAATCCTGGGAAAATTATGACATTAAACGTGTCAAAAATTTGTGTCCTAAAAACATAATCCCAAGAGGTTACCACTTCAATATTTCATCGTAATTATCCCCTTGACACGTCGTGGACTTGAAATTACGACATCGTACAGAATTTTCATCCCTTGCTAGGGTCCTTTGGCTGAGTTCCGTCCTTGGGAGCCTGAACGGCAAGTAAATCGTCTCGAGCAAAGAAGTGCTTCGTCTAGCACGACACTTATGTAGAACAGTTTTCCTCTCCTATTATCATTTCGCAATTACTCCTCATAAATATTCATTTTCCGGCGCATTTTATAGTCAAATTTATGTAAAGTTCGCTCTTAGTTAATTACATTCAGCGTTGAAGATTTTGTAATTGATTCTGTCGTTTTCCGTCCGGGAGATACGCTGAAAATGAAGTGACGCTCAACGCCACATACCTTTTCTAGGGTATCATAAGCCAATCTATTGCACTATCTACCCAAAGTTCTAGATTTCAATTGGAGGACTATAACTACATACTCAGATATTTATATACATATAGCACATATGTTTGCAATACATTGTCGGAAATTCAGGAGCGAAACTACTTTATCAGACGAAAAATAAATTTTCATAATATATATATACCTATGTATGTATTTCTTTTTAGATTAATGGAATATAATTAATCATTTCGAATTTTTAGTAGCATATTTTTAGTTATCCTTGATTAAGATGACTGAGATTATCAGAAACCCCTAAAATTTCAAAAGACATATTTTAATTTTTTTTTTTTGCCACCTTACATTTTCACTCATATCTTTGAAATCTCGAAATTTAATTCGATAATTCTAGTAATAATTTTCTTACATACCTTAAGTTAAATTGTACTGGATAAGTGTAAATTTTACATTCAATATTTTAATAGCCCACACTATCAATGTGCAAAAGTAGAATTATTTTATTTAAAGTTCGTTCATAATACAAGCCAATCAAATCTTTGTACATAGATAGGATCCTTGGGTAATATTTTTGCTTTTTAGTAATCATCTTGGCAAAACCTTTCATTTGACATACATGTCCATATTATTGGAAAAATAAAAAAATTTGCTGCCACTATGTATAATTTTTCCACATTTTTGATTTTTCACTACTCTATCCCCGGTTTTATGATATTTCAAGGCCAATAATAAGCCTGGAACAAAACCGAATGAAATTTCATTTCCAATTCACAAAATAACAATTCTCGATATTATCTCCATTGAATTCTAAACTGAAAATGGAAAATTCTCTCCCCGCGCTCGCTCAATTATCCAATAGACCTTCGAATTTACTGCGCAGTTAGCATATCCCTCGATGGGTAACAATAGGAAATTTATTCTCGATAATATAGTTATCGAATTAACTGCCAAACGTCAAATTGATATGAGTTTTCGGTTGAATTAAGCCGGTCTAGTGGAAAATTTTCCGCTTTTGGTCCATGTTCATTTTCACTAGATTTAGTGGAGGAAACCATCCGGCGTGATGTCTACCGAGTGGACCATGGCTATGAGGCTGGAGGGCTCCAGAGGCCCTTAACATCAGAAACATCGCCCGAATTATATTGAGTTTTATCGTTCCACAGGGGCAAAAGCAAAGCAATTAGAGTTAAGGTCTTCCGGGTCAGAGGCGGAATTGGAATGTTTTATTAAAAATTCCTTGCCCATAGGGATAGTTTTACTCTAGAAAAATATAACAACATATATAAAGTTACGAGATGCTACAGACGGTGGAAATTTCCTTATTTTCTACTGATTTCTTCTCGAAAAAATTGCTATGTATATACTCTTTAAATATAGAACAGAAAAGCGATAATTGCAAGACAGGCATCGTTCGGTATAATGCAAATTCCGAGATAAATTAAAGAAATCTAAAAATCACTTTTTTCATATTTCACGTCTGTTGAGATTACGAGACGTACATCGCGAGATGTTTGAAATACGGATGCTACGAATAAAACACAATTTTCCAGTTTTCTTTCATACCTCAGTTTTGTTATTAATTTAAATCAAGGAAGGGATGGTGGATATTACTCAGATAATATTTTTCTATCATAATGATAAATACGGAACAGATTCTGCCGACATAATCAAATAATGGTATCAATATCGGGGAAAAATAAATTAAAATTAAATTTTGGGTATTAAATCAATAACTCTATTGCAAGATATTTTCTCATGATATTGCTTTGAATTGTCAAAAATTTTTGGATTTTATTTAATTTTCATTTTCAATTATAAATCGAGGAATTGGTTCGTCATATTGGATTCGCCGTTTTGAATTTAAAATTTTTATAATAAATTAATGAATACTTGCCGCAAAATACCCTCAGTAATAATTTTGACTGAAACAATCTCAATTAGAAAAATTGTGGTCATCATATTGGGAAAATCAGTATCTCCAAAAACCTCCAAAAGTTGCTCGCCATCTTGAGTCCGCTATTTTCAAACTCTATACTTTATGCGCATAAAAAGTAGCCTATATGTTCAATTGGAATATGTAATGCCAAACGTGATTGAGCAACAACCAGTCAAACAAACAAATGTATATAATATGTATGTAATGTATATACTACATATCTGATGAATAAATAATTATTTTTTCTCTTATTTTTACCGACGAAAGGATAAAATAAAATTCAATTTAATTAGACCTAAATTACGAACGCCAGGAGTATCCATGGGAAATGTTGAGCCAGGATTAAGAGCTATTTTATAAGAATTTGTCCTTAAGAAATGCTATTTATTGTATTTTTTCCTTGAAAAAGCAATAATCTTTTGAGATTGCCTTGCCTGCTATTTTTCATTATAAAGAATTTTGATAAAATTTTTATTTTAACTCGAACCATCTTGATTAGCAAAACCATTATGCTCATTGTTTTCTCGTTTTACAAAATGTTTCCAATTACGGAGAATCAGCGAAAAGGAAAATTTTGTAATCTTTTCTTTTCATAATCTGTGGACAAACAAGTGGAATACAAATCGGCGTAAAGAAGTATATATAAAAATATTTGATCAAATTATGCTCGGAGAAAGTTATTTACCAATTGCAATTAATTAAATTCGTACAGCTAGAAACAAGAACGTTCTGTGGGTGTTCATTAACAGAAAATGAATCAGCAGCTCTTCACAGATTTTGTAACAGGCGAATAAATTTATCAAGGGAATGAGAAAATTACCTTGAAAATTCAAGCTCTACTTGGTCCACCCCCTGGCGGAAATAATCCAAGTGCTTCTCGTCAGCATGGAGGGAAGGGCGGAGGAGGGATAACTTTTCCTTTTTAGGTTGAAAAATTGCGCTAAAAGTAATTTCCAAAGTTAAATGTACTCGATAACGGATGATTTGGTCAAGTAGAACCAAAACCACGCCAGAACCGAAGCTGCTGCTGCTTCCTCCATTCCCAGCCCTGCTGATTTTGCTCCCAAGGAGCCCTCAGTTCGAATCGCTTTTCGCACCATTAACTCCAATCGAATCTAGTCCTTGGCTTCAATTCTATAATAATTGATTCCTTAATTAGATTTTTTAGGCTTTCGTCCTTTTCTCCCTCTCCTTTTAATTTATTATTGAAATGTGATGAAAACAGATGGTTATATTTTCCTCTGCTAATTAAATTAAGAAAGATGTTCAGCAAAAATCTTAGCATAAACTTTTGTTCAAATCGAATAAACGTGGCGTACTTTGAGTTTGTAGTAATTTTTGATGTATCATTTATGCTAGAATGCATATTGATCCCGTCTGAAACAGACATTTCTCGGAAATAACAGATTGCTGTTCTTAACTTAAAACAAGTTTTTTTAAAAAAACATAGAAAGAAGAAATATTTCAGGAAGGGGTTTGTGTTATGTATATATTGAGCAAGTCTTAACTGCTTTAATATCTTGCTGTGAAATGTGATAGTTTTACCCTAATATATTTATATTCAATTTTAAATAGTTAGTTAAACACCAACTATAGATTCGATTGAGATCACTCTATAATGAAAAGCAGTCCACGACAGAATTAATATTTTAGAATAGTTTAAGATCGTCCGCATAAATAAAATTTTCAGCATTATTAAAACGAGCTTTTTGATAAATAGTATATAAATAGTAAGGGACCGAGATGGCTACCCTGTGGAACAACTGACGGGACAACAATTTGCCTTGACAGAATTTTAACCATTCTTACGAAAAGCTTTCGGTCATTTAAATATGAAGCAATTCAACGTTTCTGTTTTTGAAAGGAACCCAATATTTTCCAACTGTTGAATAAAAACGTTAATATTGATTTTATCGAATGCTTTCTACTTTGACGCCCCTCTCTATGTTATTAATAGCATAATTCGACAATACAGAAAGATTAGTAACGCACGATTTACCAGAAAAAAATCCATGTTGTTTTGTAATAATTATGTCTGAACAATTTTTTGGTATAAGGGATGTGCATAGACTTTCACCAGGGGGTAGTCTGAAAGTTTTGGGATTTAATATTCACAAAAATGTATGTAGCTTCATATTTAAATGCTTTTAATTTGATTAAACAAATAAAACTTTAGGTGAAAAGGAAAATATTATTTTTTTTAAATTGGTGGCATCTTTGATCTATTATAAAAATAACGGACATATATGAATAAATCAATTGTTATTGAAAATACTTGTCTTAACAGAAGAATACGAAATAAATCACCGCAAACATTTTTTAAGAACGTTCTCAACAGATCAGCGTAAGGAAATAATTGACGTATATTTTCTTTTTTCAATATACTCTAACCACAAAACGAAATTACATTCCCGACCGCATTGAATCCATTCGAACGGAAATAAAGTCAAAGCAGCCGAACAAAGGATATTCCAAAAAAGCATTCCTTTGCGATTGAGCGCAGGGATTGCATTTTGAGCAGCGGTAGCAATACGAATGGAAATAGGTACGTGAAAATGCACTCGAACGCCAACCTCAGGATGGATGGATGGATATGCACCAAAGAATGCCATCCAATCCTCGAGGAATACTAGAAGTAAAAATTGTAAAGAAAAGGAATAAAATGAATATATTAGCTTAAAAGTAGGGCAGACTTGTACATACGAGAGATTTGCCCTCCTGGGAATTTTCTGAATTCAAAGCAAGAAAGCCCACAATCCATAAGATATGAAATTTTTTCCGCATTGAATAGAATTAGGATTTTATTACTCCGAACAAGTTAAGAAAGAGATGTGAATGTGCCCGGTGAAAATGTTTAGAGTAAGAACTGTTGAGAATTACAATAATTTTATTTGGATACATACATTATATATTTATTTACAAGTAATAGTTGTCAAATCAATAGTATTATATGTATATAAGTCATTTTTATCTTTATTAATCTTAATATTTGAGAATTTGGTTTCAAAAATTGTACATTGAATTAAAATTAATTGTTAGCAATTATTATACATTTTGAAAATGGCAATGTGTTAGTAATAAAATACGTTAAGTTTACCAAAATTTGAGCAAAATAAATCGTCCACAATAATCCAGTTCAGGTCCAAAAAAAGTAATAGGATAGGGAGGGGGAAATTATCCATCAATTCAAAAAAAAAATTCGTTAAGAAATAAGATAAAATATGGTTTAATCTAAAACTAGAAATTCTCCAAAAAGTGCATTTATTGATTTAAATATTTCATTACTATCATTATTTCGGGATTCATGTAATATTATCCGTATAATTGTGGGTTTTTTTTCACACAAAATCACGATCGAATATAGAATATCACTAGTTATTAAACAATGTCCCAAAGAAGTGACATATAAAATGCAGTGAATCTAAACTAGAGTTGGTTGCCTAGATATGCAATTACAAATGTAGTGAAAAGCGAATCACTAGATTCTGAAAACAATATATCACAAGAATAATTCAAGAAATTCGTAACTCTTAAAATTTAACATTGACTGTGTTAAGATAATAAATAATAGTTAATCTAATTAAATCTAATCAAATAATAAGAGGTAAAGCTTTAAAATTAAATTTACAAAATATTATTAAATTAAATTGTGTGGCGAAAATTGCATGCTACGTTAAGTACTTTATACTGCATCATCATTGGTTGTCAGTTAGTTTGCTTATATATTAATTTCTAAAATTTTGTTTACTACATTTGAACCTACTGTTACCGAAATAAACCTTTTTATCCTACATGTGGAACAAACAACCAAAAGTATATTTACTTTACAATAAGTATTCATTTTATATGTACAAACGTACGTTTTCAATATCGCTGGACAAGGTATGACCGTCGGAACATTCATACTAACGTAGGTAGAATCAAGGAACAGTGATAGTGCAAAATTGGAAATCCTTGAGTGCATTTGAGCTCATGAATATCGGGTTCCCATCGTTGGCAATTTGTAGGCGTAATAACCAATTGTTGTAGGTGCAGGACTCATGGCCGTCCTTTATGCCAGGACAGTTCTAAATACCTGGCCAACGTGCGCATTCTGATACCTTAAACCATCTCCATTCATAGGACATTGGTTATTGCTGCGGCTAGAATAAGAGCAATGAATAGGAATTAAATCAACAAACCATAAATTAATAGGAAACGTGGTGCACTTCATCGTTCGTCTGTATGCCCACCACAGTGTCGCGAAAACGAAAAGGCAGGAATTTGTCCTTCGCACATCGGACGTTAGTGATATTCAAATTACGAGTAGCTCGGGTAGGCTTGTGAGCAATCTCATATAATCTGTGTAAATACCCGTGAGAGTGGTGATCAAATATTTGGCAGTGAGTGGACGAATCGCTGGGGCCGAGTGAAAATGTTTTAGTATTTTGGCCCCCTATTTTTGCAATCTTTACAAAGCTAGGGCTTAATGTGCTCCAGTCCCGAGGGAATTCAGAATTTAATTTTTCAGAAAATCAAAGCGTACAGAATCATAATCGCCATTAAGGCTCGTTTGGTAAATTGAATACAAAACCCAGGAGCTTTATCCGGAGCAAATCCCTTGTACATTCCCCCGAAACCGAAGAGGGTTGGGACACCAACGACAAGCATTGCCCACGGATAAAAGTTTTGTTGTTAAGACGGGTAAAATGCTGGTTAAGTCCAATCGTAAGTAATCCTTTGTTTCTCTTGGCGTTTCAATTTGCAACCTCATCCATAACTAAATAGAGTTCGTTCTTCGTCACGTTTTATATCCACAATTTATACGAAATCTCCTTTCCTGGGAAAAACCTCCGAAAAATAGAAGTGTTGGGGATGTTCTTTTGCTCCATTGGTCGTGGTCCTTCTGCATCACCTAGTAGGTGGGACGACTAGTGAAGTAGGTGGTACATTGAAGATGTGGTGGACCAAAGCAATTTTCGTTCGGTTCTTCTTCTGAACAAAAGAAAATAACAAATCCCAGTTCTCTACGCCTCTGTGCCTTGTAATTTACAGGAGATTTCCTTTCTCATTTTTTATTTATCCCAAGAACAATTTGCTGACTTCGTTTGTATTCTATCCTTGTACCAGTGCAAACCTTAAGCGGGGTTTTTATGTCTTTTTATGATTTAAACAAATCCCACCTTTCGATTTAACTTGTTTTCCAATAAAGTACCTATCCAATTCTGCGTCTCCAATTTAACAAAACTACAGCAATTTCTATATTTGTCTTAAATTTTTCTTAAGTTTAAATTAAACTTCTTTCACGATTATATGGCAGGAAATTTAAAGTTTTTTGACAAAAACTCAAGAAAATACTCACATGAAGATGATTATACATAATTATTACAAAGGAAGTCGTTAACTCTAACTAAGGCAGTTTACTACATACTTAGTATCATATCTGACTGGTGCTACAAACTATTTTATTATTTTATACTAAAACGGTAAATTTTTAAATTTTTTAAAGTTATTTTAAAGAAAAGGTTATAAAAATAATCTCATACCTATTTCACTTCACGTGAACGAAAATAATCGAGTATTTTTATTTTTTATAATATTTTTTCGTGTAAAACGCCTTAGCACAGGATCAAAGAAAATCGAGACCCACAAACTTTTTAAAGTAGCATTGGATTTCAAAAACTTCAAATCAATAGTAAAAGGACAGAGTGGGATATCCATAAAATTTCTTAAAATAAAAGAATTACGAGATCGATAATATATTTATTGGAAATGGCCAAACAGCTCTTGTCATCCTTACTTGAATTACTTGAAAGTGGGAGGTTTTATAGCTTTTTAAGTTATAAAAAACCCTTTTTTGCACGTTTTAATTTTCATTTTTGGTTTAAATTTGCAGCGTGATTCCTGTATAAAATAAGGTGTTCCGTGACAAGCTCTGAAAAGAAAATAAACCACTACAAGATATTAAGGTAAGTTTGATTTTTATAATATTTACAAACAGATTTTTCGCTATGTGAATTTTCGTGTAGAATCGCTTGAAGGAGCAAGATGAGGCTGTATTCGTAGTATATGTAAAATATAAATTTTACAACATTGTAAGAGGATTTATTAATTTAGTTATGTATTTAAAAATAAGGTCTTGCCTTTTTTTTTTAGTGGAAGTGCTTAATAAGTAGACTAATAATCAAAGGTTTGGTTAATAAAGTATTAGTTTCCTATTTATTATAGTAAACAACGAAGTTTACTTACCATAATCATAAAAATTTAAATACCTCGTTTTATCGCATCCTCCCCTACAAAAAGCACAAAAAATTGAGGTTTACGAAAGTAAAAGCCAACCATAATTACATTTAAGCCATAAATTTCAGCAATTAAAATATTGCCCTTAGGTCTCTCGCTGGAAGTGAAAAAAATCCTCAACTAAGTCCTCTATACAAAGTGGATGTATACTATTTAGCGCATTTGCAGCGCAAAATTATATAATAATTTGTGTATTACCATCTTTTCATCCTGTACTCGTTTTCCACCCGCACAGCTCCTCTTTCATAACGACCATGTTCTCGGCAATATAAAAAAGGAAAATTCTTCCTTTATTTTAGCTCTGCTGGAAAGAAAATGCTATTTTTTCTCGTTTTACGTGTAAGCCACCAGACAATGACATCAAATTGAAAGAATATACAAAAAGAGCAAGTGGGCACCGGGCTTAGAGAATCATTTAAAAGATATCCTGAAGCGAGAAAAAATGGCTGGCTTTGTTAATTAAGCCCCTTTTTTATGTGTTTTTTGTCATAGATAAGGTACACAACAAAATTTTCTGACACGCCGGTGATTGTTTTCCCCTATAAGAATTCAGGGAGTACCTACTTTTTAAAGCAGAATTATTTTATAATCACCCGTTTATTAAAATGCTTGTGGAATTAAATTATTATATATATTTATTTTATTCTGACTGGTATTTTGCAATATTTTAGCATATTTTACCTTTTGTGGATATGTAGCTTGAATCATTTCTACAAAAGTTTGAATTTTTACGACATAGTCTATTATGAGGTTTACCCATAGCCCTAACTAAAATGAGACGTACATAAGACAACGTAACGTAGAATGCGAACATGTGTAAAGTATATGGGGTTGACCTAAATAAACGTAAGCAAACTTAACGAACCTCCGTTAATTCTAGAAATGTTATTTTGCCGTAACGTAGAGTGCCATAGCCCTAATTATAATGGACTTAAGTTGGTTATGTTTCTGTCAAATTTTAACAAATCTTAATCTCAACTAAAATCGCCTTAATGCGTTTTTGACAGTTGCATTATAAGATAACGCAAAAATTGAGATACAAACCCATTATAAATACCACCAAAATTTTAGACTTAAGCTCACTTTTCTTAAGTTTTCTTAAGATGTGTACGCTCGGGACCGTACCCTTAAGACACGATGAAAGATTCGGAAAGTGAACGAAAGATAGGAGTAATAAATATAATAGTAAAAAATTTAGTTTTTAATCATAAAATTGAGGAAGCGAAGGTTATGGACAGATATGTAAATGTATGTATCTCCGAGAAAATATTTATTTTTTAAAAGTTTAACGTTGAACCTAGCTTAGAATTTGACTAAATGATTGCTGGAGGAATCCTTTTACGTGCACATTCATTTTGAGTATTTTGTTTTTCAGTTTTCAGACATAGCAGGAGAGGAACAAAAGGACCTTAAAGTGCATAAACGTGCACTCCTTATATTTGTCTAGTAACACTTTGTTACCTCCACTCTAGTGGCGCTTGAAAAGTGTCCTTTGCATGCCAGCAGGCGCCTCGAACAAATAGAGCTCCTACTCAAAGGGAAAAAAGGATAACAGGCAGGGCTGCTTGTCAACTTTTTGCCTTCCTCAAAAGTTTGGACCCGTTTACGGGGCTCATAAAAAAACAAAAAATATCTCAGCGTTTGCTTGCATTTCTAGTGCAACAGAATGCCTTTCGAAATGTTAACAGGTAAAGACAGGATCTCTGAGGAATTGCATCGTTTTTACATGATGCACTCTGCAGTAGTAAAACTACATAGTCCTGTCCTATTCGCAAACAAAACAAGTAAATAACCATTCTTTTTTGCAATTTACTATTGTAAGAAGGTCATTCTAACATTTCTCCTTTCAAAGTTCGCAATAGAAAAAGACCATTCAGCAAGTGTGCATACGAATGCTGTTGAAATAAAATATTTTTTTCTTTCGCAAAAAGTCTCTTTAGTGCTTTTTCTCTTTTCGAAAGTTTCAATTAAAACTGAAAGCGTTTAATTAGAGCTCCCGACACATGGTTTTGCTATTTAGCAGAGTTCCTTTCTAATGGAACTATCTTTATGCCATTTTAGTATTGTAGAATTTTGGATTTTATCTATAGAATGTAGAGGCTTATAGGCTTTCTTAAATCTATAAGAAAAAAATAATTGTTTTGCTGTTCTACTCGAAGTATCGATAGAGAAACTATTATATTATAATAAAATTTAATTAGAACATTATTCGTATTTCAGGCTTTCTGGTTCCTCCAAAAATTCTAAAATATATCGGCATATAAATTTAATATTTTTTTCGAGTTTTTTATGCAATCGCTTGTACTATGATAATTCAATCATGAAATTCTTGCTCGATTCTATTACATTTTAAACCACTTTCAGTTTCTTGTTTGATTCCAAACTTTCTTTTGGTGGTGTGCATTTTGCGTTATCTTTTTTTTGAAGTAAAATAAAGTAATTCTTACCTCAAGTAATTTATAAGTTTTCAAAGAGTGTTTGTTCCCCTTCACAATAAACTTTCACAATTATTGATGCTAGAAGTAATCTTTTTCCAAAGAAACCTTTAAAAGGCACAATTTTCCTCGAATGGGACTGACAAATAATTAAAAAGAACTTTTCAACAATTAAGTTATATAACGAATATAGGAGTTTTTCTTTACCAACACCGGTTTTATGAGGAAATAGACGTTTCAAGTTGAAAAGAAGTCCTACTTTTTTTTATCATCTTTTTTTCTTTTCTTACATAATAGTCAATAAAGCTTATAGGATAGGGTAATTTTATTTTATTATCTTCTTTTTTTCCAACTCATAAACTTTTAAGTAATTTTTATTGTCACGTTTTATGCAATTTATATTGTTTCTGTACAAGGCCTGGACTAGTGAATTCTAAGCAAAATAAGGAAAAATATATTGTATACGATTTATATGTTCAGATAAAGCACATACAAATTTCTGATGTATGTTTTTCCTTTAAAAGAGTACCGAGGCGAATATTTGTTTAGCAAAGTTTAAGTTTGAACACTAATTGTTTTAATAATTTCTGAAAAGGGGTTGTGGCGAAAAGCTTCTTAAACTCACTTGTCCAAATTTATAACGCTTCAAAGAAGAAATTTTTACTGTAGGTGCTTTCGGCTATCCAAAGTTTAAATGTTCTGTGAAGTTTATGAAATTAATCAACCATTCGCTAAGGGAACTCAAAATACTTTTATGATTTACCATCAATTTCATAATACAAAATTATCGGCAATCAATTTGGGTTTCAAACTGACTTCAAACAGTTCTTTGGAACATTAAAACGTATTTTGGTTTACTTTTTTAGTATAAAAGAGGTGAGCTGAATCTGAATCTGAATGTTTCTTGACTTTTATGATTGCTGTCGAGTTCATCAATTGTAATTTTCTTTTATATTCATACAAAATACAATTTAATATCTTATTAAGACCAAATAACTAAAACCGACTCAACTTAATCAACAAAGTTATTAACAAGATTTATTTTAAAAGCTTTTATTTAGCTCACTTCGTTCCCTGTCTGCTTGGAATCTTGCAACTCAATTTTGAACCATTTCCTGTTATCTGAACAGGTTGAAATTTTGCACACGTATATAAATCCCGTTACAATGCAATATACTATATGTAACATCTTTTTAAATCCAAATCCAATATGGCGGACGCCTCCAGTACCTTTTTCTTTACAATCCCCTTGATATGGGAATCAACTGAAAGGGTTCGACAAGTAGAATACGAAACCCAATATGGCGGATGTCCTCTTTTAAATAAAAGCTTTTCTTAAAAATATTTTTTGGATTTATAATCCAATCAAATCAATGTCACAATTAGGGGTACTGTTGGATCCTTCAAATCCGTTTTAGTTGCAAACCATTCCGATAAAAACCATTTTCAGAAATCAAATTTTTGCAAAGAGCAAAGTAGTTTTCATTGTTATTATTTTCATAAATTTCTATTTGATCATGATGGAAAAGAAAATGTATTAAAAAATAACATACATATATCTGAAATACAAGTAAATTTTAAAAAGTGTTATCCTATCCATTCCGCAAATTGTAATGAAAATCTTTTATGTAACTCTTAGAGGCCTGCGGTGAATTTACTTAGCCTACAACAGACTCCCCCTTAATAGGGCAGGAGTGTTTGCCCTGGCAAGTAAACTTTTCGTTCAACTTAATTCAATGTAAACAGAATAAATAACCGAAACATTACGTGACTCAATCCGCGGCATTCGAAAATATTATGGGACGTTCTCGCGCGTATCTCATTTCAATTTTCCAGGCACGCATAGAATTTTAAGATTGTATTTTAAGGGTTAGATTTTGAAAGAAGGAAGGTGGTATCTGATTATAACTTTTGAGATTTCTAACCCTTGAGTAAAATGAGTTTTGTAAAGTTCGATTTAATGGATTTTTGTTAATTGTTTCTTTTCATGATCTAATGCTCGACTTTCAAGAAGAAATAGAATTAATACTAATGATTTTATACGCAGCTAAGTAATAGCTCTTGACCGGGTTTTTTATGTAAACTTTGCGAAAATTTTTCACTTGTAAACTTATTAAAATTATCAGTATCAAATTTTATTAATATTGATTGGTGGATAAACGTTATTTATTTGTTATTTATTATTATTATTATTTATTTATTTTTTTTGTCGAATTATTTTCAAATGATTCTGAATTTATGGTAATACTAGCTTTCTGTCTGCAACTTTTTCTGCGGGGATATCGAAATAAATATATAGAGATAGAAATAGGGGATGAAAGTTTGTGTGGGAGTTCTGTCATTTCTAAGATTAAAACCATGAGAATTGGTATTGGTTAAGGGGTGGTATCTTGAGGGATGTTTTAAACAAAAGGCAAAGCAGGCTACTTTCCTCGTCCCTTGGGATAAATGGTATAGTATATTGTTCTCCGCCCTATACTTTAGCTCTATGCCAAAGTTCATCAAAATCGGTTCAGTAGTTTAGGCGATAATGAGTAACAAACAGACAAACAGACAGACGGATTTATAATATTAGTAGGGATGATATGTCTGTCGTGTGTATGGACATAAGATACTAAAATAGGTATATTTTGTTTAAAGTATATAGTTTTATAAATCGTTAAACTTTCATAATCAATTAAGATATAAAATTAATAATAATTCGTCATGCAGAATCTTAAATTTTTGAAACTGGGATCTAAGGTCAAACCAAGTCTGACTTGACGATAATTTTCTCAGTATTGAGCTTACTGACTTTATGTCTATTATATTAAATCTTTGGTCTAAGACCAACCGACGCCAGAACCTTCGATATCAGCGAAGGTTTTCTCATACCAAGTAAGGTGTGATTTTAATAAGAAATATGAAGCTTTAATTTTGAATTGGCCATTTAAAATAATAAATAAATAATTATGATAAGATTAATAAATACAAAACATTTATGAATTGATTCGTTTGAATATTTGGGTGTTTTCAATTTGAATTTCGTCGAATTTACAAAAATAAATATGCAATTCCCAGTATGGAGTTTCCATTCTGTGGAAGAATACATAGAGCATACATTATGTGGGGAACATGTCCAAATAGGGCCGTAAATTAACAATTTCATTTGTCTGGAAACCATAGAGCACCTGACACCTATAAAAGCCGCTTCAGAAGCTCTAGAGGAAAAAGCAAGTACCCATTTAACCTCAAATTTCAATCCAATTACACTACCGGCCTCTCGGACGTGGTCATAGTCATGTTTGCACAAAGGCCATTCGCATTGCTTTGAGAGGCCTGTGAAGGCGGAACCCATGATTGCGGTCATGTTCTAGGACAGTGGTGTTTAATTTGTGCATTGTATGTAGTGGTCGGAAATTTTTATCTGGTCCGAAACGTCTACTTAAAGGTGTCATGGGTTTGAGCTCTATTTACCCTGAACTGAGGTATGTCAGGCAGAAAAATCTCCTTATTTTTTTCAGATGCACGAGTTGTAAGCACCCTTTTAATAGTATTTGAAATTGGAAACTCATAGCTCGAGCAAGCGTATCAAATCCCCTTGTGTGTATGACATTTTGTCGAGGTTTTTCATTCAATTTCTTTTTCGTTTTTAATAAAACCTTTCCCACCCAGCTAATGGGATGGTTTGCCCGCCAGGCACTTGACAGACCCCTCATCTGTTGAATGCTTGGGAAGAACTTTTATTAGACCTATTAAATTTGAAAAGAGGAAAACATTCAAGGAGTCGTTTGCCTGGTGAAAAGCACTAGACCTTTTGTTAGAGCGACGTAGGTTAGGGCAGAACAATGCAACGGGAAGAACACCTAAGGCGTCTTAGTGCAATGTTTCACTTATTCAAGGAAAATCGCTTGCAGTTTAAAGGCTTTTGCCCTAGGTACTTACGGTGTAACGTCTTCGTTGAGACTGAATAGCTTAATACTGTACGCTATTGTGAAAATGAGTTCCTTTCACTAGCAAGTTACATTAGAAATAAATTATTTTTCTTCTTTAAGAAATGTGACAATATAACTTCCGTTGAATGATAGAAATGTTATTATTTTGAAAATACGCTATAGAAAGTTATGATGACAATGCAAAACATTATTTTACTCATTATCTTTGGCTTTGCACCCGAAAAAATCATTAAAACCATAATATATTGTATATATAATGAGATTTTAGACGGATAACGAAAATATCTTTCAAATTAAAGTGAAATTTGACTGTTTATTATTAATTGACTTTCGGAAGATAGATTAGCATCCATTGCAATGAAAACTTTAACAGACAGCTTCGTGTGACATGCAACTAATTTCGGCAATCCAGTCTGGAAGTTATTGTCTTTTAAGCGGTTCTATCAAAATTTATTCTTAGACTCATCGCCTTCACATTAATTTATTCTCCTTCTTGGGATACAAATTAGTCTCATGCCCTCAAAAATTCTGTGGCAGGTATAATGAGGTCAAATTCACATGTTCTTATTTCCTTTCAAGAATTTGTTAGCAATAAATTTTCCAATAAATTCGCAGAGCATTTCTTAACTCAATCGATTGAAAAACTTTTCCCTTTTATCCTATTTCCATTGACGGATAGATTTTTCATTTATTCACTCACGACAACCTTCGAATACCATAAAAGAAAAATTCGCTCTATTTAGGTTAGGTTTAACCGAGAAATACAACAGTCACGATGGAAATCGTAAAAGCATTCAAATGTGTATGCAGCGCCCAACAATTTTTCTAGGAAGTTCAAGGACCAAAATAAATCGGATTTTCTCTATAGGTCAGTGCCATGTTGGGGTTCAAATATTGTCTACTTACAAAGCAAACACTTAAAATGATCAAGTGATTGATGGCACACTAAATAATAAATAAAAAAACAAATTATATATTCCAATATTTTGTATTTTACATTAAATATGAGAACCGTAAAATACATCACAAGCTTAAAAATGGCTTAAATGGGACTTAGTACATTCAACAAATCGGACCAATTCACAGAATAAATTTTTGAGTGTAGAAAATGTCTTGAAATCATCATGCTTATATATAATTATGACAAAATCAAAACACAAATTCAATAGGAATACATTTCCGTGCTTTTTACATTCCTACAAAAATTACTCTTCAAACTCCATCGGAATGCTTTCAAATTAATGAACACACTTCCAAAAGAATTCCAATTTGCCCCACCTTTAATTAAAAAAGAAATTGCCTACGTCATCACATCATTTAATCGCAACGACATTTCGTTACATGTAAAAATGCTGAAATATCCACTTGTGGACACTCATGCCATGCACTTCTGGCATACACGTTGTCGTTCCTCGAACCATTGAAATTTGTCCTAAAATGAAATTTCAATATCCTTTCCAATTTGCATGGATGAGCGATTGCTACGATGGCAGGTACCTATGTTTTTAAAATGTCGAGATTTTTTATTTTTCTCAAAATCGGATGAATAGCTGCATCCAAAATATATATTTACATACATATACCATACATATATGATATGCTTAGGAACGTGTTAAAAGTGCGTTAAAATATTCTTGAAAAAGTAGGTTACATGCTTTTCCTGTTGCTACTCATTAAGTTTTTATAATTTGTGCATGCTTAGACGACGGATGAATGTAAAAATTCTCTTCCATTGGTCGTCTGAAAGTTGTTTTGAAAATGAAGAAAAATAGGTTAAGGGCATAGCCTTCAAAAGGCACACGACGTAGAGCCCCTTTCCAGATGATTTATTTCAACAAAAGCTAAATCTTTTCATCAATATCAAAACCCAACCAAAATACAACATTTTAAGTTTGAATCTATTATAATGTATTTTTGCTTTATATACATATGTATTTTCAAATTTTAAAATACTTGTAATAAAACTATTAAATTACTTACATATATGTAACCATAAATAATTCGTAGGAATTAGTTTCATTTCAATATCTCATTTGATTTGAGGGTACCAACTATTAAATCTGGGAAGGAATTTGATTCTATTTTCATAGATTTTTGTTTTTTTTAATAGGATTTCGTCTTGTTCAACTGATCCTACTCAGTGTGTCTGTTTTGGGTCCTTTCTAACCCTATTAAGAAATATGTCTATAGTGTACCACTGGGTAGTCATCTGGGATCTTTGTTCTTTGTTTTTCTCATATTCAGCAGCGCTAATCAACCGAGGTTTTTACGATTTAATTTTCGTTGCCCCTCATGAACGGACAATATAATTTTGCCTCCATATTTGGACAGACTTCAGCTGATTTCATTTGAATCTTTGATGATCAGGCGATATGACTTTGGATTTGATTATTTTCTAGAAGTTATTTATTTTGCTCAATTGCTTTCAATTCACAAAACCAATTATGGTTTAAATGAGCCTATGTCAATCTTCTTTAAATCGCAATACAATAATTTTATTTTATCACGAGTTCAAATAAAAGGTCGGCTTCGTTAAGGTCACTTAGAGTATATTTTGTTATCGTTTTTAAGTAGCAAGCTTTTGATAGAATTTTCGAAATAAATAAATTTAATATTCCAAAAATGAAATCAATAAACGTTCAGAAAAAAAGGACTAAAATCAAAATGTTGCCGTTTTAACCAAAATCATTGGTATTCAGGATTAAGTAATGAATTTATCCAAGGTCACGATGATATAAGGTAGGCAAAATAACAGAACTTATGCTTTGATCCAATAGACAATTTTGTTTATTTCGAAGTAATCAAATTATATCTTCTGGACATAAATCATACCCTTTTTATTCTTTTATGCTGCATCGCCTGAAATGTCCAACCAGACTATCGCAATATCGAGAAGAAAATATGGGTCGGAATATGTAAATGCAATTTCCCATATAGCGCCATCAGAAGATCTATTTGCATGTATATTTTTTTTTTTTTTTTTACTTCATTTCATTTTGGGTCGTCTGCTTCCTTGACTCTAGGCTGTGGTATCCTTGCCCCACAGAGGAGCAGAAGCCTGTCGACCTAACGACTTTTGCCCAACGGAGCAACCCAGGAGGCGCGCACCAACGAAGCTATCTTAAGTACTTGCAAATTGAGTCGGCAGTCCCAGCCAATTCGTGTCATTTATAAAACGTCCAAAAGGCTGACTATGACTTGCAAAGCGCCACCTGTCCTAATTCGTTCGGTGCCTGCTCTGATTTGGATAAGAATGCGGCCCTAGTGCTTGATATAAATTGCCCGTTCGTGCGACCAGCGATTAAGCGCGGTTTGCCCTCGGAGGTGAGCATTGCCCTTTGTCATAAGTTATCGTTGGTGCTGTTCTGGTTTCTTGGGATCACAGTCCAGGGAAGAATGAGAGGGAAAGTTTTGGGATGATGAAGTGCGATACTTTTATAATGTTTTATGAGGGCTTCTATTCTATCGCATGAGCAGCTACTCATCCTTCCGGAGACAAGTCTAGAATGCCTGATTGACCTTTTCTATCCCCGCCTACACTAAAAGCTAGCGTTAAACGAATCTTTGATCTAGACGTTTTGAAAAGATCTGTTTTTCTGTCCTCTTAAAATCGCCTTATTGAACAGTAGACAGAAAACTTCGTCTATCCTCTGGACGTTATGGTCTCATCATTACCACTGCCGAGCCCGTTTATACCCTTAAACTGGCCATGCATTGGTAACTAAATTCCTAGTCAAAGTTGGTGTCAACTTCCAACCTTCATCACTCATTCAGATAAATTTTGAATGTCCATCAGAGTGAAGGAAGTTTCGAAAGATGCCAACGATGACACAACGAAAAGTGACTTCGAAACTATGGCAATAATTTTGTCCTTCGGCTCCTTTTTAATCTGTGCGTATCTTTTATTTTGTTTACTTTCGATTTTTTTTCCTGACATACCCCAAGGGAAAACCTTTGATACAGGAGATGATGTACACTGTTTTGGATGGTCCGACGGAATATAAATGATGTCGTACAGGGTGTACGAAAAAAATGTCATAAATCAAAGTCCATTGGCAAAACTCGTTTGAGGAAAGGAAGGGTTCGGGATAGATGGGATTGGATACTTCTTTTTTTGGCTTTTATGATGCTATTGTTGTGACAATGTTGAAAGTTTTCCGTAATTTTTCGTTGGTCATCTTAGAGAATAATTTAAAAGAAGCTCTTGGTTTGAAGGGTAAAGTTTTTATTAATGTATATTTAATCAGGAGAAGAATTACGTGCATGACAATAGCTTTTCGGCAGGACCATTTTTGATGGTTATTGTAAAATATAATTTATGATTCAATTCAAAGAATAACTTTAGCTTACCCGAACCAGTCTCACGGGTGTATGTATTATACTTTTTCTGTAGTTCGCCAATACTTAATTATCAATCTCACGGATTGAATTTCAAAAACTTGTTTTCATAGTGGACTTTTGTTAAACACCACTTTGAATGGGTCAAGACAAAAAAAAAAAATCTACCAGCAAGTTAATTTGGACTTGATTTAGATTACTTCCTGTCAGACAGAAAAGGCAATGAAAGAGAATTCTGAATGCAAAATGTTTACCTACTATTTTACTCTTATTTTTAGTGATAAGCAAAACAAGGACAAGATCAAGATTTTGATAGTCTTTGTTTTGATTTTTGTACACTCGGTTTTGGTCTTGGTTTTGCTATCCGCAGGTATGGTCTTGGTCTTGGTCCTGGTCTTGAGTTTTCTGCAAGACCACGATTGATTTTGAACATCACTACTTATTTGTCACCTAATTTTTCTCCTAAGTATCTTGAAAATCTATAGTATTTGGAAAACGCCTTCCTTGCAATTTTCTCAGAATAATACTCCAACAGTCCACACACATCAAAGAATTTGATAAAATCGTCTCGAAACGAATTGATTTTATCTTGGATTACTGCTGCAAAGTGCAAAGGCAGTGTCTTCCTGGTTCATTCAAGGGAAGATAAAGATTCCAGCGATTTATTTTCTGCAGTCGCCCATCCCAAGAGCCCTCTTCATTTTGACTTTTTCTTTTATTCGCTAGATAGAAAGAATGTTCCCAGACTGAAGTCGTCGTTCGGTGCACAAAAATACATAGAGCCGTGGCAGGTATTTAGGTACCTGCTGACTGGTAGAAAATATTTACTATAGGAGCAAGATTGCTAAAATTCAATTTGCTATGTCTTGTTCTCCGCGTGTATTTAATACTGATATAAATTAAAAATGGAAATTTAAGTGTGGCGAAAATTTTTCTATAAATATGGAAATTACCTATGATATCGTATGATAATCCAATCAGATGTTTTTGAGGAAGTAACATTCCATGTGAGGTAGCGCAAATATGGCAAAAAGGAACGACCCTTTCAATTATTTTCTATTATATCGGGCATCTTCTCCTTGGACAAATAGCCCAATAATCTTAGCATTTTACGAGGAGCCCGAGTTCAAGAACTTAAAGGAGTTCGTTTTCAACCTTTTTCATTCAAAGGAAGAAACAGAATCTTTAAGCTGACACAAATCAAATTTCGGGTTGGTAATAGGTATACTTAGGAAGCTTTGTCTGATTACGATTTTATTCCTAGTTTCCGCTCTTGTTATTTTATATTCATGTGTATACTATTCAATGCTATAATTTTAATCACCATGAAAACAATTTCTTTATTCTTCGAAAATAGCTTTATCCATAAGTTGGTTACCCTTTATAGAAGGTAGGGTTTATCGGACAAAGAAACGATGTGTGAGCCGTAATAATATGCTTATATCTATCAAGGAATTGAGACTACAGCTGGTTTTGTTAAGAGGCATTATAATGCGCTTCCCAGACTGCTGGGCAAATGTAATATCAGTCTTATTATATACTCGTATTTATTGCTTCTGGCAGTTGTTCGAGCAGCACTGATTACACATTAAGCAATTATTTGGTTTGGCATGGCCAGATTAATTCATAGAAGATAACAGGCTGTAACAAATATGTTCTATGCATATTCCAAAGGAACAGTTCACCCTACATATTTCCTACTTGAACATATAATAGAAAAAAATATCTAATTAGCCCAAAAATTAATTTAGAATATAATCAAATAAGGACTATCAAAATATTGTCATAGAATTACGCTATATACGCCAAAATGGTTTGAATTTCCAAAAAAAATCTTAAAAATGATTTTCAATTCACTAGACTTTTTATCACCTTTTTCGACCAAAATATGTTAAACTGTTGAATTGAAACTCCCTTACAATTAATTATTTAAAAACCTTCCTGTACCAACAGAAGTTAATTAAGTGTGAGAGCCCGTTGAGATTTCACTTACCCCCGAACCAATGTAAATTTCTCGAACTCTCAATTCAAATGCAATTCATGCAAAATACCAGTTCATATCATGGCGTAATATAGGTTTTGATATAATTTAATAATAAAAGATATTTTACGAAAACTATTAGTCTATGTTGGCGTTCTCGTTTGAATTTGAAGACTACACTTTTTGTGTAAAATCGTTTGTTCCTACAAATAGAATATTAATTCTGAGCTTAAAATTAAATAAAATCTACTTTTGCCACATGTGAAATGAATGGCTGTTATATTCAAAAAAAATTCACGATAGCTTTCAAACTAAAGTTCGTATCGAAAAATGGTTTTTCACTCAAAATTACACTAAGAAGTTTTTTTTTTTCATTAGACCTTTTACCATCTTTTGGAACAAAATATATTAAATGTAATTTTTTTTAAAAAATACGTTACGTTATTAATATTAAATGTTCGATAACACTTTATAAATGTAAATTTATAACTTACTACTTAAAAGCTTTTATGTTTACTTTATTGATCACATGATTCTTATTAAACATTGCTTCCCTCTTTGAGTCATATCTCTGTAGACGCGTTTATAAATGAAAAATAAATTAAAATTAACGTGAAAAATTTATTATTACACTACTTTCTATTTGTAAATGTCCCTTCGGAAGTCAGCTTTGTGGTTATGTTAAAATTTGATTTATTTTTTCCATTCTTCTTAATATGATTGGAAAGCCCGTTTAAACAATTTTCGTTTTTTTTGAATATTACCATTATCTCACTGCTTGCAAGATAAATCATTATGGAAGTAATCAAAATGTATTTTTTAAAAGTGCCAGGACTTCCGCCCCGAAAACCGAGTGAAAATACCTCTTATGACGGCACTCATGATATATCCATCCCGACTAGTGGCCCCATTTATTTTCACGCTTTTGGCCCACTTACCGACGATGGCGACGGCTTATGAGGCCGCCTTCAAATGTTTTGAGTGCAGAAGGGCGGGTATAAATCTTGTAAAGTATGGCAGATCTATTTCCTCTCCACCTAAGCATATTTATTTTGCTGGAAGAGGTGCAGAGGTACGTGGACGAGAGTTGGGGAGTATTAATTTACCACGAAAAACGGCTATTTGCATTCCCATAAGTCGTAAGACGTTTTCTGCCCTCAAAAAACCAGATGCGGTTGAAGTCTACACGTGGGGTTTTAGGTGCCGAACTAACATACATATAGTAAGAAATCTTAACGTATAATGCGAAATGCTCAAATGCTTAAGATAGAGAAGGCCTTGGCACAGTTCCTTGTAAGCAGGATGGATAGCTTCGTGTTAAGTCAAATGGAATGGTCATATATTTTCACTTTCTGGGTAGAATCTTCGTGTATGCCACTAGAGCTGTCATAAATGATATGAGAAGTTGTGAGTTGTGGCAAGATATCATCAGTTGAAAGACAAACAATAGACGGCTGTCGTATCCAACATTATCGCCAGGAACAACTCGCCCTGACCCGAAGCAATATGATTTATGAGGTAATTTCAAAATGAAATTTTATTCAAAACTCTTGTGTACATATGTATGTACATATTTCCGAACTCATAACAAAATCATATGCAACTAAGAAAAATCCTTCATACGCCACAACTGTTACAATACACAACTTATCCTGAGTATTAGAATGAGTGGTTTGTGGATTCATACAAAGATCCACAGTTTTCAAGTTATTTGAACCAGTTGCAAAAACTTACAATTTTGAGCGCTTGAAACATTTTCATAATAATCCAAACATGCTTAAAAGCTCATCTAACCCTTGTTGTTAACAATAAATGGATAATCGAATTAAATAAACGGGTAAAACTCGTGTTTTAAATAAAAAGAAATAGAGGGGACGAGAGAAACTGATCGAAGGCAAAAGTGGGTTGTCAATCCCATTTTCATGACGCCAAGCAGTTGATTATTTCCTGATAGATGGTATGCACTTCGGCCATCGCCCCGTTTCCGGTATCACCGCACATAAGCGTTTTGATAACTGACGGCACCTCGATATGTCCCCAGCTCTTGAGCTTGGCTATTTGCTCACTGGTCACCGGATGCTCAAACATGCGGGTGTTCATTGCTGGGCAGAACAGGAGCGGTTTGCTAAGGTCCCAGGCACGTGCCGTGCACAGGAGCAGGTTATCACAGATTCCAGAAGATATTTTCGCCAGCGAATTGGCGTCCAGAGGGGCTATCACCATCAGATCAGCCCACTTGCTCAGCTCGATGTGGAGCACTGGATCGCCCCGCTTCTTCCACATTTTCCATTCATCTTCGTCGTTGAAGATCTGAACGCCAAGCGGAATATCCTTCGAGTCAAAAAAGTGCTTCGAATTTTCGGTCACAATAACTTTAATCACAAATTTAAAGGGACACCTTCTGTCGAACAGGGCCCGCATGAGGCTGGGCAGCTTAAATATAGCGACACTCCCGGTGAACCCGAAGATAATGTTCTTCGTGGGCTTGCTCATCGCGGCGCGGCGCTTTCACCACAGTTCAACACACAGATTAATTCGATTATTGTTTATGCTAAAAGAACACCTGGAAAATTACGATGCAGTTCTCGCTTCGCTTCGTCCCGGGAGGGACCTCCTAGTGCTTCGCTCCGGCTGTGTCGGTCGCGCTGAAACCCAGTTTGGACACTCCAGGTAGCACTTCGCCTCCTCCCGATACTTTGAGTTGTTGTCGTTGTTCTTCCGAAGACAGCTCATATATTGTAGCATTAACTTCTTGCAGACGTTCTAATGGTCCAGTGGGAAGCTCCCTTTGTCAGGCGGTGTCGGAACGAACTTCTTCTGGCTGAATGTATGTGATGCCATTACCTGACATCCAGTCATCTGACAGCCCCTGTCCTCATGCCTACTATAAAATAGAATTAAAGTCGGTTTTTAAAAACCTTTTTTCTCATGGCCACTGAGCTGAAGATATTTGAAAAAGTAATCTTCCAATTTTGAAAAGCAAATTATATAATACTTATATTAAAGCGAAATAGAAATGCTCTTCTATTCTACAGAAAGTTTTAACATACATAGTATTAGCGTATTTCTTATTGAAATTATGTCTTTATTTTTGAGCTTCAAATATGCTAAAAGATATTATTTTTAAATAGCAGCATTTTCTCTCAATATGATGAAATTTAAGAAGCATTATTGAATTTTTTATTAACTACGAAAATGTATTCCATTCCATATGGTTATTTGCAAGCTTGTTTATTAATAAAATTAATTAATTAGTTGCAATACACATTTTGAAGTTATTAATTGTCTAGTTTTATAAGTATAAAAAAATTCACTAATTTATAAAATGTCAGATTAAAAATTCTATACAGTATTTTTAAAGTGTTACTACTAAAGTTTAAAATCATTATCAATTCAATTTACATTGGTTGAACTGGCAATTTGTCATTGATGTAGAAAAAAATTAATCTCGGTGCAGTATCTGCAGAAATTACATACATTTATATATAAATTATATATAAATTGATCAACAAAATGTGATATCACATAAACACAAGATTTGCTTAAATGCAATATTGAGTGCATTAAATTAAATATAATCATATTTAATTATAATTATATATATATACATATGTATTTATATCAAAATGAAGTCAGCAAATTATGTTAAAAGCAAAAACTTTTTCCTACGTATCTACCATTGAACGATATCAGTGCAATTAAATTTGTTTGATTGTATAATGACTTTATCAAGTGTATATAGAAGCCTCATTTTCATGCGAGGTCAAAGGAATAATTACTATAGAGATTCTTTGATCCAATGGAAGGTGTATTCCCCCTAATTTGTCCTGGGAGATATGTAGGCCAAAATGTCAAGCTATTCAAAAGATATCCTTCGTAATAGAAATATTATGTGGAAAGATGAAGTTCCCATTAATAAATTCATGAGGGAAACCTTTGAAATATTCAAACTATTTTACCTTCTGCGGTTTTTGAGTAGGTATAACGAAAGTGATTTTAAGCAAATTGCTATTGCATGAAAAGGCTTTCTCAATTGCAACGAGTTACACTTTTAAGTGTATTTTATTTCATCGAATATTCCGGCACTTAAATTTTTTCGAACTGTCTATATGTTATGTTTATGTTAATTGCAAAGTTTTAAACCAATTTTAATTGGTATGCGCACGGTTATGTAGGTCAAAGATATATTTTCGAATGGTTCATATAAGGGGTAAAGTAAGGTAAAGTAAGCCCCATTTTCTGCATTTATTCAAGTCCCTCTAGATTCAGTAGATTTATAAAATAGCGAAAAGAGGCTATAAACTACATATACAGATCGGTGAAGACTCAAGATCGGCTTTCTAATTTATATATAGTTTATTAATTTGTATTTTTTGCCTGTAGATTAGATATATTAGGCTTATCATAATTAGAATTGCAAAACTTTGGCTGCTTTTAACCAAATCTCAAAACAAAACTTTTATTAAACTGAAATTGCCAACACTAGTCGTTAACTTTAGTAATAATTTAACAATACAAAAATGTGCTGTATGAAAGTAATTGTAATATTATTAAATAGTATTAAATAGCATCTTTCAGGTAGTGCTCCATTTCTTCGAAAGTAAATTTTCTGTGTAAAATCGTGGCAATTTGTTGAGCTTTTTTTAAAATTTTAATATGAGTAATTGTAAAATTCAATTACTTTGAGAGAGATCTAATAACAACATTTATTTAGAGAGTTTTTAAAATATGGAATTTTATTAGGTTGGGAACTTATTTTTCGTTGCCTTACTTTTATTACTGTATGAAGTCGGCCTTGGAAGCCTTAAGTCAGGACTTACAATTTTTATGTAACAAACCGCCTTCTGTTTATTTATTTTGATGTTAAAATACTTTATAGGACGAGAAAGATTCGTTCTTGCAAATTGATAAATACAAAATTTTTATTTCCCAATCAGCAGTATAACATATGACAATTTGTTACACCCAAGTACTAATAAAAATGATATCATGAATTAAAACTTTCAATAAAACAAACCGGTTTTGGTTTTAAAAATATTGTGAAACAAAAGCTATAAAATCCACTCACTTAATAGGCGCCTTTTAGCAGTATACGTCCAGTTTTTGCTTAATTTCATCACGAAATAAAAATCAGAATTTTCTATTTTATTTGATAACAATCATGAGGGCCGTAAAGTAAGAAAAATTTGACTTGCGTTAACGTTCATACTAAATCATAATTGAATCTAACAAAACCAAGTTACCTCAGAACGATTCTGACGGATGGAATCGAATTACTTCCTGGATAATCCAATCCTATACTTTTCACGAAACCGACAGTCCGCACGCTATTGGGCTATTTTAATGAATAGCTATTTTAATCGCGACTTGGGGTCCTGAACAGGCAGATTGCGGTGTCTGATAGAGACATCTTTGGTCCTATAATTATCCAGGATGTTGGCTTTATGCTTCATCTGGTAGTTAAACCTCCTCAAATAATAAAAATGTATATGTTTTGTATATTAATAACCATTGTGCACAAAAGGTTTCATTTTGCACCTAATAAAACCAGAGTGGAGTAGACACCTCCAATTACATGATAGGACGAATCAAATTTTATCAGATAAACACGTATGATTTGTAATTCCTTTAAGGGCTGAATCGCCTAAATATGTAATTTAATTGTGTGGTGATAATCTGTTTCTGAATTTGGAAGGTGGAAGGTAGCGTGACAGAAGGGTATGCGTTCCAAAAGTTTCGTTTCTGTATTTATTTCTATTATGCCCAGCGCTCGCCACTGATTTTTCTACTCTAAGTCTCGAGTAAATTTGATGACTTATGGGAAGTGCGGTGATAGCTTACCCATTCACTGAGAAAGATTAATGACCTTGCGTGTGTTCTACCCCAGCATAAGAAGCCCTTTGCCAGGTACATAATTGATTTTCATTTTTGTTTAACGAATTTCAGCCGCAATTCAGTCAGTAAAGTAGAGCAGTATAGCCGCAGTATGCTATCCGAATTAATAACATTTTATGTACCTATATGTATGTTCGTTGGCTCGTTGCTGGCTCAAAAGCAGAAAATGACCACTTTGTCAGCCATAAATTGAATAATAAAATTCCTGAGGTGTGCTGGTGCACACATGCGTTGCCTCCATCCAATAGGTTTCTGAATTGCGGGTGGCAATTATTTAGTTAGAAAAAGTACATTTAAGGTTGGCAATTCTCCAGTAGTCAATAACCAAAATCATTTGCTACCCGGACACCCACAATTATGCTGTTCTCTGAATAAACCTGCAACGCTACTACATACAATAGGTCAGAAAAATAATTGTATTTATAAACCATAGAAATTTATAATATTTTCGCCTGCAACGAAAGGCGTTACCAGTAATTTAAATTTCTGCGTACTAAATTAATAGTAGCAGAAATAGTTTTTATTCATTAATTTTTTGTTATTATTGAAATTATTATATCTATGAAGTTCACCCTATCGGGTATTTGTGACGTCATTATGCATACATATGTATGCCTACAGTGTTTTCATATCTCCTCTAATTTTTGGGTATATATTTGTATTGTATGTGAAGATTTTGGATAAATAATGTAAAACTTTAATTCCAATACTATTAAACTATAAAAAATAATTGAGTAATTTCACGACGTTAAACCTTGGCACAAATTTGCGGTGTAATAATAATGCAGTAAAATTTAAAACTACTAAGTATAAAATACCAGATGATTTAAATTCCGTACTTTTAAAAATACTGCTTGATTATAAAGGAATTTGCAAAATATGTAGTAAAATTACATAGCAAGAAATTAAAAGTATACTCATACGCATGCTGATGTTGATAATATATTATATATAAGAATTTAGATTTTATTGTTTGCATTGTAAAACTACTCCTTTATGTATAGAGAAAAATTACTACTTCGTCTTTACAAAAAAATATTGAACTATATTTTCACTGATTTATGCACTATTACGACAAATATTTTCACTAATTTATGATACTGTAAGGCTAAATTTTAGTTAAGACAATTAAAATCCATCACAAAATTTATAATGTCTAATATGCATTTAATTTAATTTTCTGGCACTTCAAGACTAACTTCTCGAATGACCCAATAACAAAATAACGCCATAACTAGTGACATCAGTAAAATTAAAAATGCTTGATTATTTTCGTACAATGAACGTTGTCAACTTAAATACGAGTTACATCGATAATTACAAAATTCTACTTCTTAACAGAAGTTGAATTTTTCTTTTCGCGAATCAAAACACTTAAATTGTTAGAATGTATTGATATATTTGAGTTGAATTTTTAGATAAATTTTTTTCCGCAGCTTTCGAATTAATGCGCTTTCCTTTTTGAATTTCATTCATTACACATTGATGTTTGATAAAATTGTTAAAAATGCGAAAGACGAAAGATATGCAGACGAATGATACCTTGTTTATTAAAAATTCCAGAAATTTTATGTAATTTGCGCAAGTTGCTGAGGTACCTAATCAGGCAACGAGTAAAGGAAATTAATTTCAAGAAATCCTTGATGTATCCATGAACCAAGTAAGACGTAGTAGGTCTTGACAAGCCTTTCTCATCCCTTAAAGAATTTCCATAAAATTTCAACTGACGAAGGAATTTGCAAAATCCTCGCTGTCAATGGGCCCTGCTCTGCCCTGCCTCCTTATTGGCAAGAATTCACGAATATTTCATGATACCATTTTTGAAATTTGCGCACTCTAATTTAGTCCTCCATCACCAACATTATCATGAGTACCGCCCAATTCAATTTAATACCACTGTGCCCAAGAGCTGATAGCACCATTGACAGATTAGGGATTTGATCATCAATCATTAGACGCTAATTCGCCTGTTACACCCATCAGCATGGACTGCTCAATTTTCCCTTCGGCATTTTCTCAAAAAGAATTGAAAATATTCCACCCTTTCAAACTTCTTATCACCGCCGAAGACCAGCTCCTCGCCTTCGTAGTTCGATGAAGGCTTTATTTTAATGGCTTGATTCTGCCTATGCCGGAGGAATATTTCGTTTTTCTTATTCTTAAGCCAGTTCGCCACTTCGCCCCCGCTACCCCCCTATCTTCATACCATCATTACGCGGATCTTAGAATTAAATATTTACAGAAGCGAGGAGAAAACTGGTACCTCCTGGTGTCTCTATAGCTCCCGGTTAACGTAAACAAGGCACCCCAAGAGGGATAAATTAAATTAGAACGTGACATGAAATTAACTTAAAGGATAGCATTTATAATTAGAACGAGGAAAAGAAGGATATTGAGTGTCTAGTTTTTGAGCAATATAGGGTTTCATGGTTTCAAAGGGTTGAAATTCTTTCGAATTTAAAATAACCGCGTTCTTTGAATCATCAGTTGTGCAATATCATCATCTAGAGCAAATTTCAGTTCTAGTTAAGTAAAAATCGAAAAGTTTTTGTAAAACCATTTTCCATGATTTTTGCCAACTTCAAACCGCTGCAATATTTAAATTAAAGATCTTATTGGCCGCGATTCTCGAATTTGTGTTTCGATTTACTCAACTCATCTACCGCAGCCAGTTGTCGAAATACGATCGTTTGCAAGTTTGCAAATAAATATACAAAGTATTCTAACACAATATTACAATTTAAAATGTTCGTATTATAAAAATATTTTGGTACTTAAATTTGCAGTTCATGAAAATTGTTGGTAAAAATTTCAAATTCATCGAAAAGCTTACAAAGTTAAATCTTGTGGATTAGAAGAGAAACGGTCATATAATAAAAATGAAAATTTATTCACGAATGCATCCTTCCCGCCAGATAATAAAATACATATCATTGGAATTTAAACAGCTAATATCGCATATCTCTCATAAAAAATATCAGTTCAACATCCGAAATATTAGAAAAATGGGAAACACTATAAGAAGAACGTGAGATTAAAATTGGTAAAAATCTATTTCATTTTAAATGTTATAGTAATTGTAACACATTTCTTTTGTTATATTTCAAATTGATATGGATTTTAAGGCAATGTATGGAATCTTAATCAACAGTTTCCAAAACGCCATCCCCTCACATTTAAATATTTTTACACAACACTTTTGTGTAAAATTCTAATTTTTTTATTTAATATTCGGTTAAGTTGTAAGCGCTATTTTATACGTACTTATATGATTAATATCGACGAGATTTAATATTATAAAATTGATATGTAATTTTCGTGTTATTTACTATTATTTTTACACTGAAAATATTAAAATTTCGAAAACAATTTTCATGATGGAAAGTATTTTTCAACATGAAAATAGTTTACGTATATCTACTTGTAAGATTTTATAAAGTTGACAAAATGATCACTTCGCGACAAGGGACTTTTCAATTTGGTTTGTAAAAAACGCTAAAAAACATCTAATCTGAATGCATTTAAATCCGAACACAAATAATTTACAGATTTTTACCAGTGCTGTAAAACTAGGAATCATACTAAGTTTTAATAAAGTTCAAAAGTAGTTGCTTCAACTATATATTAAAATTTCAAAACTATTTAATTAAATTACAAAATGTTTTACTTTTCCAACATTTTTGAAGTGTAGTCGTAAGAGTTTTCACTGTATGATTCCATACTTTAAGCAGTAAGTGAGATACTCTTGTGAAATTTGTTGATCCCGACTAAGTTGCTAACCAAATTTGCAGAAAATAAGCTTCCTAGTTTAGATATTCTCTGGAAGAACTTTCACCAAGTCACTAAGAAAATTAGGATAATCCGAGAAATGAAATGGGGAACTTTACCACTTCAAAGATTTTGAAAGATAATTCAGTTGGAAACTGCAGTGACACTTTGCAACATCGAAAAGGTGTACTGGGATCAGTTAAATTTTATGATGGAGCCAACACTTTTTGCGCAGGGATAGGCATAGCGCAGGGGTGTGCAGGCACAAGGTATACCTAGTACTTAAGGAAAGGTGGCAAAATGAAGATTGGTATTACTGGATAAGGAGAAAAAGGGTGAATCTCTGATGGCATTTTAATAGCGCTAATGGCGATAACGCGAAAAGCACTTTACACCTCCCAGATAACGATTGCCTGAAATTCAGGGAAGCAAACAAAAATCAGTGGCCTTTCCAGAACTCACGATTCCATGTAATTTACTCGAAAGTCACTTAACCATTAAAGCGAAACATTGCAAATAAGATAAAACCATTTGAATCTCAACCACCTTCCAGCACTCACCGGGCTTTGAGGGCAAGAAGAGTAACCGAATTCCCTCAAATTTAACTTTGCAGCCAGAAAACATCTTTCAGCGATTTTCTTGCCCCAAAGGAAAAGAAACAGAAGACGAGGGAAAATATCTGGGGGAGAAAAGAAAAACAGACAAGTCGGATAAGGCGTCCGACCTCACCTCAATCCCTTCATCGGCCACACTTTCAGAATCTTTTAGCTTCGTCGTGTCGCCGCACCCCCGCTCCTAAATCCACCGTCGAGACTCTGTTGAAGTTGTTCTAGCATAGGGAAATCAATTTAAGGACTTCGAAAAGCTCAGCGATGAGACGAAGTTTTATGTGATTTTTTGTTCGGCTTTTATGATTTCGATGATATTTTTTTTTTCTTTTCCGTTTTTCTTTTTCTGTCGCGCGTTTCCCGGAAGTGATTGATAGATAAAATCAACTCAAGATTCAGGTTTTTGGCGGATACCAAAGGGAAATTACGCAGGTAAACGAGGTTTTGCTCTCTGTGGGTAAAATAGAATAATTTGGGAATTCAGACCTATAAAGCTTTATAAAGCCAGTCTTTTTTCTGTCAGTTAATTTTTTTTTTTCGGATCGCAAATTCAGCATAACTGAATCAAACATTTTTAAAACTCCACATGTTATCTATGTATCATAATGAATTTTACAGGGAATAAAAAACTAATGTAAAAATACCTACATACTACCGATCATTGACCCTATTTATTTTTCTACACGGAGCCAAAAAACAATAATATTAACAAAAAAAAGACGGACAAGTGCGAGTAGAACTCACGTCTTGAGTGTTCCGCACCGTTACATTTTATAATTATCTATTAAATTTGAATCATAGAAAAAAATATGTTCTCCCATACATTCCAAGTCCAAATTTAAGTTTGTACGCACAATATTGAGAGATTTACCATGTTATTTTAAGACGATAGACTTCTTATAGGTTTTCTTGTAATCTATAAGTAAAGCACTATTTTCTGTATTTTTTACAAAATTTTAAGCTTAGTAGTTTCGGAGATAAAGGGAGGGAATGGTCAATTTTCATCTATTTTCTTAAATAACTTTGAAACTGTTTATTTTAAAAGTATAAAAAAAATATATTCGAGACCCTCACAACAAGCCCTTTCATTTGATATGTCACACGGTACAGTTTTTTTAATTTTCCAATTTCCCCCACAAAAGTGACCCCCATATTCAAAATTAATTTATTTACACTACACGTTCGTGTTTGGGTCACAGAAATTCATATGCGTACCAAATTTCAACTTAATCGGTCCAATAGATTCGGAGCAAATTGGCTGTGAGTGGCGGGCAGATAGACAGACAGACACACGAGTGATCCTATCACGGTTCCGTTTTTTCATTCGGACGTACGAAAGCCTAAATATTGATAATTAAAATAAAAATTAATTTTAAAAACAATTTTAAGTGTATTGGTACTAAACTAGCTTTCCCAAATATCAAGAGTACCGAAGTACTCATATGAGTAAAAGTATAGGCAGCAAAATATCAAGTAAAAAAGTATTGCTATTATTTAAGTACCAAGCCTTTTCAAATAATAATTAAAAATTATACTACAAACAAAATTGTGCGCCTTGGTATTAAAAATATAATGACAACTTTAATAAAAATATACTAACTTTGCCAATTTCCAATTTACTACCAAAGCTAAAAATTTTGATATGGCTCATCCAGTTTTTTATTTAAAATAGTCTTAAAATGTCTGTTGTAGATTTAAAATCTGCCGTCGGAATCTGATTAATGTGAAAAAGCTTCTTTATAGAATATATAAAATATACTAATCACTATAACTAGGGTAATAATAGGCTCTTTAAAATAATAAAATCTACGGATTATCACCTTAATATTCTATTGCTCATTTTGAGCTTTAACATTATCATTGCTGTAATTATGACACATCTTAAGATCGAATCGTTGCTTAATCGGTACATAATATTTTATTTTTTTTTTTGAATAATATAATTAAAAACAAAACTATAGAATACAGATAAATTTCAGAATGACGAAAATCTATAGTTTGCGATTTGAAATATGTACCTATGTAACTTAAATTTATAATTTAAGCAAGATTTAATGAAAGCTTTAAATCTCCTTTCAGTTCCGCAATCTCGGAAATGCCTGAATCACGGCACTAAATACTCAAACAGAATCGTTATGTGACTGGCATAACGTTTGAAGGGAAGTGGTGGTCATGTCCTCTGAATAGTAATTAATCATCTTAAATAACGTTAGTTCCAAGTGATTGAATCCGAAACCTCTTTAATAATTGATCATTCTTTAGTGGCAATTCCCCATTTCATCTTTTGGTCCCTCAGATCCCTAAGGCCAGAAAATGGATTAGTCCTTGTATTGCGTAAAATGATAGATTTCCTAATTAGGTCATTAACACTGCCAGTCAGCGGTAATCATGTCGATAATTGCTGATAGATAATTTCTCGGTGTAGTCGGCTAAAACTCTGAACAAACAACTTTTGCCCTGGTCCTGTGTTCAATCAAGTGTTGTGTCGGAGACAGCTAATGAACCGATAATGAGCAATTTTGTGTCATTTTTCACGTTTATGTTTGTTTTTGCGAATAAGGGTCGAAAATTACAGTCGGGGAAAATAAATTTCTTGGTCGAAAAGTGCGCACTGCGTCTGTTCTGTGAGTAATTGAGCTCAATTGAATTCGAGAACAAGACCAGCTAATTGTAGGGTCTTAATCACTGCTGCAGGCGGCCGGAGGAGCCTTTTATTTCATGAAAAATTTATAGGAAAAGGGCTTTATAGCTACCGTCGAAAGATATATGACTTCATCATCCTAACAAATCCTTATTTCCCTAATCGAATTTCACTTAACCTCACTCACCTATTCACAAGACTAATTATCCTGCTTACACCTTGTGACGCACTCACAAATTCAATTCTTACTATAGCTAGTCCACTGTTGATTTCATCATTGCCAACCCCTCCCGAGAGTTGCGAGGATTGACGGCAGTTGTTTTAATTAAATTAGCACATTTTCTCGAACAGAGGCAAGTAACACCACCTGCCACTTAAATTAACGACATCATTATCAGTAAAGAACAACTTTTCCATTAATCGGGAAAATTTGGCCTTCGCAATTAATTAACTTGTAAATGCAACGAAAAGTTAGTTAAATTTTTCACAAAATATGCTTCTTGTTCTTTAACGAAATGATGCTGTCGAATAAATAATAATTAATAAATAAGTAAATAAACAAACCTCTTTTTTAAGTATATACATATATAGGACTATTGTCAGTCTTTCAACTGCACCCGCCCAATTAAATCAAACATGGGATTTCTTTGAATTTATAGTAAATGAGCTTTCACTGCAAAGTGCTTTTCTGTTTATATTTTTAAAATTTATATCACGTTTAAACCATGCAAAAGTGTCATGCAAAACATGCTCTTTCAGAATAAATGATGACATTTTCTTCCATTTTCCGCCGATTTTAATGGAAACTTTTTGAATGAAATTTGTCATTTTGCGGAAGACTTTTGAACGTGCTTAAACAAACCAGGAAACTTTGACTGCACCTTTACTACAACGAAATTTCTAAGATTTTTGGTTACGTATACCTACATATATAATAAAAAATTCGTATGTGAGTTGAACGGAAAAGCATCATCAGGAGATTTGTTATTAAAAAAGACGCCACAAAACTCATAAAATTGAAATTTTATACATTCTTCCGCCAACCGAATACACTCTCATATGTCATCTTATATATTCTTCTAGCAACCACAACCACACCGTCGAATGTCACCTACTTGTGAACGAAAATGAATTTTCATATCCTAAACGATTTCTCCTTCACTTCGTCTTTTAGGGTTCAAGTGACAATTTTTCCACATGTGCATGCAACCAAGTAATATTTCTTCCCAAGAAAATCAATTTATCATTTTCACATTGACTGACGTAAGATATGTGCCTCATATGCATATGACATGTATCCTAAAATAGATTCAATGCCGCAATCTTGGGAAAGAGACAAGAATTGCGAATTCCTTAATGCTCAAAACTGAGGGAATCATTTTGGCTTATAAAAAAATTCATTTTTATCGTGATAAAGCCTTGTAATCAATCCCACATCATTTTCTAACCTCTTATCAAAAGATATTTCCAAGAAATTTCAGCTATTTATGTGAACATACATACATTACATATGTGTTTTGGATTTGATTTTTTTTTTTATATTTTTCCACAATAGATTCCTTCCTTCCTTTCCTTCTTACTTAATTGTTATGTGAGCAACATAGTGTATTTAAACATTTTAGTTTGTGTCGCTATTATAATCTTATACTAAAAGAAAGATAGTGAAATAAATTGCATTTCTTACCATACCACTCTAATATTAATTTTTTAGGTTTTATAGCAGAATTACCTTTAAAAACCTCGTAAAGAGGTCAACAATTAATAAAACTTTAACTTTAATTAATAAAAACGTTAATAAATTATATTTAACTTTCAAGGATGTTTAAGAAAACGAAATAAAATTTCGAATTGCCGGCAGGCTTATATTTACTTTCCTATTAATTTTAGAAAATGAAAAGGTTTGTCGATTCCTATTGCATAATGTCAAAGCTTTATAACATGAAATAGGGAAACCTTATCGAGGCTAAATGCATTTACGAGTTCCCTTTGGCTAGGAATTGAACCTTTTAGATCTTCCCATTGCAACTATCGTCACAGAGCGAATAGAACAGTACCATTTTACGTAATTCAATGAAGAGCACTGCACTAGGTAATTAAATTTTCGCCGCAAATTAATAGGTTTACTCTGACTTTTCAGCGTTTGATGCTTTGACTAGCTTTAGTTAATGCAGACCTTGTTCACATGAGATAGTGTAGCAGCAAAGAAGTAGAAATGGCAATGAGTAAAATGATCCTGGAAAAACTGATTTCTTCTTGCAAGAGGAACACAATGCTATAATTTACAAATTAAACATTTCACAATATTCCTGGTGCAGTCTACGGTCTTCACAACAAAATAGAAGCAGTTTTTCTTAAAGATATAATAATACCAAAATAATGAAGTTATTTATAATTTATTAAGCCACTATTGAATTCATTATCTGAAAAATGTAATAACATTTTTCTTTTAGGGTTCCGTACCAAAATGGTAAACAGGAATCCTTATGGTGCGACGTCTGTCTGTCTTTTTGTCTGTTACATTATTTTTAAAATTTGCCATGTCATTGCCCTAAGTTTCATTAGGTATGCTATTATTACTTTCTTTTACTACCGATCGTGGTTCAATACACGTCGTCGACATATTTAAAGTCTTTTACCTTCAACAAACTCCCCAACTCCTTATTTCCGAAACTATAGAAACTAAAACTGTGAAAAAAGCTTTCTAGAGGCTTACTGAAAGTTTATAGCAAAACTATAGCGTTAATCCTAGGTCTTATTGATTTTGAGGCAGTCGATGAATTTAACTAAATAACTTTTTATACGTTTTCTTCCAAGGTGCGGAACCCTCGGTGGGTGAGTCCGATTTCTTTTATTTGTTTGTTAAAATAAATATAAATTGCAGTAAGTTTCTTTTTCTCAATCTGAAACTATTAGCAGAAAAGTAGTAAAATACAATGAAATGTTGCAGAGGAAAAGTTCTTTATTTAATTTTGTACAAAGGGTTTCAAGTACTTAGCTAAGTACATGAAATCATTCTATAATATTCCTTGAGAAGAAAGAAAAAATGTTAACAGATCCAAATTGTCCAGTCTCATTTAAATACACGTCCACTAGTGAAAAATAAGGGCTATAATAACTTTATGGTAAAAAGTTTTATTTATAAGTGAAGTAAGTTTTCCCTCAAATTGGATCGACGACCATAGCAACAGAGAGAGCCAAATAAATCCGTGTATGACGGGCGATAAAAGACTCTAAAGTTTACGTACTAAACAGATTACCCTCGGGCACAAGATTGCAAAGCTTTTCCGAGATTAATATGAATATTTTAATGCATATAGATTTCGTTTTTATCTTCTGGGAGCAGACCTTGACACAAAATTACTTGCGTGGTGAGACAGTTTTAGCAAGTCTTTTCATCGAAATCTTGCCAGAGAAATTATTTAGGTAGTATACGTTTCTTGGAAGGAGTGGGAAAATAGCTTTATAACCCTAGAGGACACTTTCATAATTAAACTAAATATTGTGGCGTAGTTTTGCTTGATTTGTTAAATTAAGGTTAAAAGTTGAGTTTAACAGAGTGACTAATTTCAACAAGGAAAACAGGAATGGGTTGGTTAAGACACGGTTTTATCCTCGGCTATTTATTTATTTGATTTTGCATTCTATAAAACGTCTTAATTTGCATACTTTAATTTTGTCTCTAGTCGTCAAATTCAAAAAATAAAAATATCACTTTTGTTGTTTATATGTCCTTTTAATGGTGAAATGGAGAAAATAATTTTCATTCCCGAATCATGAAATGAGACAAGTTTAAACTTAGTATAATCGTGAAGGTTTATTTAATTATACTAGTTGGTTGAAACTATACATTGTGAAACTGAGCCAAAATGCCCAAATAACTTAGTCAATTAACATATGGGTAAATTTTAAATATATATTAATGTTTTGAAATTTCTTAAAAAACAAATATTTTGTGAAGAACTCTAAGGAGCTTCAGGGTGGAAAATGGATCCTAAAATGTTACTAGGTCATAAGTTTTGTCTGAAAAGCCATATAATGACCCAAAGAAGACGTTTGTCGTAATTTTAACAATCGCTAGAGGCTGACATCCCTTCAAGAGCGGAAGCACGCTTATTATGCCACAAAGGGCGCACTTTTACAATTTTGGTTTTTTCTGCCAACTGGCTCTCAACCCTTCCTTCCCAAGTCGACATCTAATGGTTAACCTTCGTCTAACTAACTATCGCCTGCAGACGTTTGGGGAACATTGAGAACTGTAATTTACTATGCTTGAATTTTCCTGTTCCTGTCCTTTTTTCCTTTGGCTGCTTTCTTAACGAGGGAGATTCCTTCTAGCGGAAAAAACCTGATGGCACTAAAGGGCTTTTATAACCGAATTTTCCATTTAAATATTCTTCAGTTTCTTGTGCACAGTTTTCATATCTCTATATGTTGCTAGAATTCAATATAATCATCAGATGCAAAATACGTATATTAAAAGTATTTAAAAAAAATTAAGAAACTATAATAACTAATTAAAGGGCAATTTTAAAATACGTATGACTAATATCTTTTAAATTATAATTATATTAATTAAAAAGCACAGAGGTATACATTTCGAAAAGTCGCAGTTTTAATATTAATTTAGGAATAAATTGCATTAAATGTCTCCTCGCGAATTTTGATGAAATTTTGTAGGAATGTTCATTTAGTGTCAAAAGTAAAAGATAAGAAAAAAAAAAATGTTTTTTAAAATTTCTAAAAAGTGATAGTTATTCTTTGCAATTTCTCCATGCTCCCACAATTTTGTGGTGAAAATTATGGAAAAAAACTTAAATTAAAAATGTTTCCACCGGAATTCTGTAAAAAATTTTACACGAATGCTAAAAATAAGAAAAATTTTACTTTACCTACTTTAATGAGGCATTTTATAAGACAAATGCGTGCTCGTCAGCGTTGATAATTAATTAATTAATTTGTTAATTTCAAAGATTCTTGAAAAATTGTTTAGAATGAAAACGTGGAAATGTTCTTTATTTAAGGTATTTATACAATTCGTCTGTTTGATTAACATGAATTGATTTCCGTCAACTTCAAGCATCAAGTGAAAACTTAGGATGTTTTATTGTAAGTTGCAAAGAAGAATTCTAAAATAAAGGATTTTCTCATTTCTGGTCACTTTTAATTGTTTTATTATCTTAAACAAAATTTAAAAATAACTACCTTTTTAGTTTAGTTAAAAAATTATTTTAAATATATGTACTGTACATACACCTTCCTGAACGCTATTCATTTACTTATTATTTAAAGTAAAAGTAGCTTAATGCTGCTTTGACAAGATCTGAGCACGAGTACTTTTTTAAAGAAATCTAATCAAGTTCTTGGGTTTCAACTCAACTCTTTAAAAGTAAATTGGGAATTTAAGAAAAACATTAACCGGAACTATAAAATGAATTCAAAGAAGAATTTTCTTGTTCGTGTACTCCGCCGACCACAATACATTTTAATTAAAGCCTGTGGACGGAGGTGTGCAGTGCGCATCTAACCCGAATAGCACTTTGTACAAAAACTGCTAAAACATAACCAGCACGAATTTTGTCTGACTTGGCGTCATGGTTTTATACATAGGAAAAATGTAAAAAGGTCTATAAAATGTGCAAAAAGTTAATGGTTTTAGCTTTAATGGAAAGGGGTACTCCAAACCGGAGAGAGAGGATTGAGAACACAAACAAATTTCAACAAAAATGAAATGGTAAATTGCTCGTGTGGTAAAACGACCAAAAGTAATGACACTTCTTCTGTCTGCAGTTAATTGAGACAAGCTCAAGGTTCGTAGTTTCTTAAGTTTGCTGCATAGTAAATAGCACTTGGCCTAAGACATTGGTAAGTGATACCAAAAACTATAAAACTCAGTTCTTCTTATTTATTTAAAAAAGGAAATAATATTTATTTTAATGTTGTTGGCCTTGTTATTAGTTTTATTACCAAAATAAGCAGGCAGATGTGAAACTTACAAAAATTTAAATTTATTTAGTTCAAATTTCAAAGTCGATGCCCACTGGCTTGAACTTTGCAGCATAAAGTACCTACGATAAATGTTTGTCATTCACAATATGATAAAAAAAGTTAGTTATAGATAGATAAGTATAATAGCAGCTAAAATATCAGTTTGACCTCGTGGGTGATATTTTAGAGAACATTTTTTTAGACTACAATCTGAATATATTTTAATCAAAATAAATTTCTCTACGCTAAGGCTATATACATACAAATACATATACATATGTATGAATCATTCATCTGCCAAATCGATTAACTCCACAAGGAAAAAATTGATATAATTAATTTCCAAAATTAAACGTTAACCATATATCAAGTGATTTAAAGGTTTAGAAATTTTCAAAAGTGGATTTAATCAATTTGTCCTGTGAACGGCTCATATTTAAAAAATAATTTGAAAATGACTAATGTGATGTTACATGGAACTTTCACCATCATATTGTTAAAAAAGAAATTTAACACGACAGATCCAAAATGAAGGCCTAAAATTGTAAAATTAAGTACTTGGGAGTTTTTGTTGTCACTCCTATCAAAATTCGAAAATTTACTGGATGATTTAAAAAGGTGACTAAAATTTTTAACTTGAAGGGATGAAGAAAGTAAACACATAGAGATTTTCAGCTTCAGTGATTTCGTTTTTGTAATCAACACTTTTAATGACGGTTCAAAAATGGTTGGACAATTTTTCAACCTCAATTGATTTAAATTAAAAATAGTACGAATACCTACATACATATGTGGAGGTTTTTAAGGCCACTAATTTCGTTATTACCTGTATAATATGAATATGAACATGTTCAAATCTAATGAACTATGTATGTTTATGTATGTATGTATCTTCAAATTTGGGAAAATACCAAGATTTGGAATTGCACTCGAATTTAAAGGTTATATTGATTCCAGAAAAGAAGAGGAGAATTGCTCAGATATTATAGTAATGGCACATTAAAGGTCTATCTTTCAATCATTACATTTTGTGATGGCATAAAAGTTTTATATGACAAGTTATCAATACGTGGATACCCTTTGTTTATCGGTCAAATTATGCCATCGTCGAAGTCGTACATGTCAAATAGTGGACTATTAAAATAGTTTCACGGCTTCATTCCTTGGTTTAATTCTTGGGTTTGACAAAGGACCCCCAGGAGAAGCAAATAAACGCCACCTCAAAGATGAAGTTGTGCCGAGCGCATTAAGATAAACTTCAAATTGATGACGTGTTTACGCCCAACCGGCCTATGAGGATGGGCATAAACTGTAAAACTTTCGAATGGAACGGCTGTTGTCTGGTCCACAGTTTTAAAACAATGGCGGAGACAAACGGCCACTCCCCGACACCTCATTGTTGCCCATTGTTACTTTATCTTTGGCCATAATTCATTTATTACTTTGGACGTATAACGCTTCGAAACAATGACGGCCATTACAAATGGATTTTACTTGAACCGATTTCAAAAGACAATCACCACTTTTTAGAAAATTTGATGGCTTCCCGACAGTAGATAAAAGTAATTCTTTATTGCTGTCGCCCAGGGCTTTAAATTTCATAAATCCTTGGTTACCTTTAGAGACTGATTTTTATGCTTTTCTAATTATACGCGGCCGTGAGCAAGATATTAGGGATTTCTTGGTAATCAGATCTGATGGTTTTGGTTCGACTGTCTTGTGGAACTTTTGTCTAGTTAATTAATTGCTGTTAAATCTCCTCTGTTTCTGTCAGTGGGGTTATGTTGGCATTAAAGCATGAATTCCAAGAAAATTTTCCATGTTTTTGAAATGTTGACATATTTAGGCGATATTCTGGAATTTTTTTAATTCTTATTTTCAGATTCAAAAATCAATATTTGTTATACAGCTTTTTTGGGGCGCTGTGAAAAGTGTATATTTTAAAAAAAAAAATATTTAAGCAGTAATTAAATGAAAAATATGAAATATCATTCATACGTCTTTATGGAACTTTAAATTATAGTAAAAAAAATATAAAAAAGTTATTTTTTTCAAAATTAACACTATTTTACACTCGTCAAAAATGATCCAATCTGTAAAAATGAAAAATTATCTTGTAAAATAATATAGTAGTTATCGTATGATGGAGGGTTTTCTTTTTTTTTTTTTTTGGAAATACAAAATTTATTCTATAGTATATATGTATGTGTGCATAGTACATATATGTTTATATTCTTGAATGAATTTAAAAGTTTGAAAAAACACATTTGGACTTGTATGAGTTAAAATTTTTGGTTTTTTACAGGCTGTAAAAATATGGATTGTTTTTATTTGATTTGAAATTGAGGCTTATCAACTATCAAAGAATCTCAATATGTAATAAGCGTAGTGGAAAGATGTTTTTAAGTGAGAGGTATCTTTATCCACAAAAATATTATATTAATATACACACTATGTTTAGAGTGTCAAATCTTTGTAGGCACACATGTCGTATTATATTAGGCTTTAGGTTGACAGTGTTAAAAGTGTGAAAGTGTAAACAGAAAAATGTAACCCTCTCACCGACAATAATGATGATGCTGTATTGAATTTTCTTTTAGCTTTAAGTTGTCTTCAAAAGTACATTTCTTTTAAGTAAATAAAATCTTTGATAAATATTTTACAGAAGTCTAAATGGTTTCCCCTCAGGAGATGTTGCGAACTTTAATTAAACATGAAAAATCGTTCACATCACCTGGAATAATTTCAGTTCAACGTTTTTCTTCGTGTCATGGAAGTGTAGCGGGGTATGTCCCAGATGGATTTCCCTAATCAAATTTGATTTGCTTCTTTTGACTTTCTTAGCAATTTTTGTATTTTTCTCGAGGGCAGACGATAATATCTCTTATTTATCCATAACAATAAATAAAAGCGGCCTTTCGTTCCCTTTCAATTTCTCCTAAACATTTCGGAAACTTCTGGGTCCCTTATCCAGCCTCACTTCACCTAATAATAATTTTCGATAAGTCATAAGCAGTCCAGGCCAAATAATAAATGACAGAGATATTCCCCGCCGGAATGCTTCCACTCTAGACTATTTTGATTCGGATTGGTCACGTCGACAGTTGATGGTCGTAGGGTTATATTGGACATTGACTATTCAATATTCGGATTTCCAATTTAGCTATTGTACGCGCACCGGTGTATGCGAATGGATTGATTCCCTTAAGGGAACCATCGTCATTTTAGGAGGGCTCAGTTTTATTATTGTTAGCTTTGTTTTTCCAACTTTCTCTCTTTTTCGAAGTCCAAATTGTGAAATAATTCATTGAATGAAGGGCAAAGACCATCTTATTTGGATAATTGAAATTATTATTTTATTTATCAGAATACCTCGACAATTGGAAATGCAGGGTTTAGAATAATGATAGTTAAAAAACATAAATTGTATATTTTACAAATTTTTCCACTAACCCTGGGACACGTAGCATAAGAACTCAAATTGTCTCTCCAAGTCTTTTAGTTAAATTGCATATATTATGCGATTGGACTAATAAAAAATTATGATTTTTCAATCAAAATAAGTCGAGGAAGGAGTTTTTAGATTGCAACTGTTATTAAAGGATCTAAATTAAATA